>OY856411.1:1356488049-1356948049 GCA_963693085.1 Alisma plantago-aquatica | reverse complement strand
AAGGGGTGCTGATTTTACTTGCAGGCTTGCAATACCTTATGCCTTTTCTTTGTCTGTCGGTAGGCCTGTAAACGGATCGAATTTGAATCGGATACCTATATATCCGACATCCAAATCCAATTTTTTTTTCATCATCTCCGATATCCGATCCAAAATCCGACAGACTTTACATCATTGATTCGAACCCGAGTTCAAAATAAAAAATCTGAACTCGGATAATATCCGAATTCGAAAATTCGTTCAGTGCAAAATCATGAGCGAGAACATTTTCCTGAATTGCAATGGCTTGGCAGGACAAATTGATTTTCTGTTTTATCTAATATATAATATATCGTTACTGCAAGTGAGTCTATTGATATATATAGTGCATCAAGAACACTAGCAGATGGTTACTTCATTATTTAAAACACCATCTTGGTGAATCAAGGATCATAGAATGAGAACAGACGTTAAATATTTTTCATGCTCAAACATCTCACTGCTACATTACTACGAAATGTAGAAGTTTTCTTCAAAACCACCACCGCCCATGATTTTTGGAACCATCAGTAATATAACCATGACAACATACAAGGAATACATAAGCATATAACATAAAGTTTCTACCATTCAACACAGAATTCTATAATCTCTATTGGGTGCATATATCACCTTCGGACATATGCAAAACATTTGTCAGAGTCATCGTTACATGTATTAGTAATAGGGTGGGTAGGCTTAGAACAAGAACATCACATAAATAGTTTCAGAGACACAAGGATTTACTGGAATACTTCCGATAACCAGCTCGTCATCTTGCCTTTGTAAATTTAATTGTACCACAAACAGCTGCCAAGTCAAGCTGTAACATGTCGTGGCTGTGAGATAACTGCTAAAAGATCACATTTTGAATAAAAGGAAAATCGAGATATCTTGTATTAGATACCTTTCACAGATGTGCAAATTAGATCCACGGGGACATACGGGGTTCTAGCTCCATGGGGATTTAGCTCGATAAAAATCACTGCAAGCTAGGTTCCTCAAAATTGGCGGATGGTTTTTGAACCCTAGGTAGGTAGCCGAAGATTAGGTCACACCTGACAGAACACTTCTACCTGGATCGAGCAAGGTAGATAGATGATGGTAGTACTCCATAAAACATTTCCTTCACTGCCAAAACTCCTCTATACAGGGCGTCGATCTGGACGACACCGCCTTTCTTCTTCGGGTCCGCTTCAGGCAGGTTGATTTGGGGAAGAGGATGCCTATGATCTTTTCTCGTTGCTGGATGAAGTTGGAGGAGATTTTCAATCTCTCATCTCCGATCGTCGTTGGCTGAATATAAAGAAGATCCATGACCACTAACCTCTGATCTGCGCTGATAGCTAGTTGTTGTGAGCCACAATCGAGGACGAACACATCTCCGGCATCCTGTACCTACGCCGCCGCAAGAGCAGCAGAAATGGAATCACGGGCTGTTGGTATTGCGATTTGGTATTTTATAGCTAGGTTTAGATTAGTAGTTAGTTTATAAATAAATTTTTTTGATGTTTTCAAGCCCGTCCAGGTCACAGAACACGGAAACGCAATTTCTGCAGCAAGCGCCGTGCAATATGCAGTTATACAAGTATGCATGGTGTTATATCTAAATTAGACTAAGACTTATATTATTTTCACTGTTGTATATGTATATAGTCGGATGCGGATATTTTTCGGAGCGGATAGCACTATATCCAATATCCGATCTGAGAATATCCGGATGTTATTTTCGATATCCGAATCCGATCTGGATTGTGTCGAATACGGATTTTTTTCTCTAATTTCGGACTCGGATTCAAACCGAATATGCGGATATTGAATATCGTTTACAGGTCTATGTGTCGGGCCCTATTGTGGGTCTTAACTATAACTACAGGGCCCTAATGTTTAAATCAAAGATCGTTATTATTATTATGGTCTTATAACTCCTAAAGGCCTTACTATAAGCCCTAGTGCCTATTTCATGGGTACCCATGACCAGGGATAGGGACTATGTTTTCCTTGAACGGTTTCTGTGAAAAATCTACCTAGTTAACTATGTTTGCCCCCTCATGTCTATCACATTCAATATCCATAATGATAATAATTGTACATTAGGTCCTATCCCTGGTCATGGGTACCTGGTAACTTAGCAAACTATCCTTGTAGCAAACTAGCAATATATGCCATATCACGGTGTAACCTTAGCCTAAAGAAATATAGGGTAACTTATTGAATGGCTATGCACGATTGCGGCACCTGGTAACTTAGCACTTTGACAACTGTGGTGGTACGGATGCTGAATTTATTATAAAGATAATTCCCTTTTCCTACTATTGTCAGTACTAAATGCATATTAATAGGTTTAATTGTTATAGGCAATTATAGTCACCTAGACATGAAACTAACTATCCTGTCTAACTCCTTGTAACATTCCCCTGTATGCATTCCCATATTTTACATGCTAGGTAGGTTCTTGTATGCTGGCATAGAGCGTACCATAATTCAAATTCTCGACTGTAACTATTTGTTCTCTTTATTTAGCAAGTTGTGCACTTGACAACAGAACCAGCAGAACAGTTGATAGTTGAAAGACGTGATTGGGATAAGTAATGGCAGTTTGGTTTTCTTGAATATAAATGATTTTGTGAACTTCATATGATACTGTAGTTGAAAGATAAAGATGCCCATTATATCTTGCATATTCTTTAATTTATGTTCATGAAGGGTAATGCCTAGATAGTTTCACGATCTTTGAACTTTAATCTGTTTTTCATCTTCAGGTGTCGGTAAGAGTTGCCTTTTGTTGCGGTTTTCAGATGGGTCATTCACAACTAGTTTTATTACAACAATTGGGTGAGCTCCTGATACTGGATTTTGTTTAATATGCATTTTTCTTCAAATGTAAATCTTTGGCATTCTACACGTTGCTTGAAATGCAGGATTGATTTCAAGATTCGAACAATTGAATTAGACGGGAAACGCATTAAACTGCAAATCTGGGATACTGCTGGCCAGGAGAGATTTCGAACAATCACAACTGGTAAGCATTTGGTTTCTGACTGGTCATTACGGACAATAGATGTTTTACATCACAAGCTAGACCAATTATAATGCAATCAGACAGGTATTCCATTGGCAATATTAGTTTCCATGTAGTTTTTCCTTTCTTATATTATTGTGATGTAAATTATTAGAATAGCTTGTATAGTTGTGCGGGAAGCTGATGAAAACAAGTCTTCACAGTTCACACCAATAACAACGCTGTTGTAGATTTTGACAGACTGCAGACACTGATCTGTAATCAGCAGGGATCATGTCTACTGTCAGAAAGAGTAATATTACTTACTGGGATTAGGCATTTGGCTTGCCTATCTGGTTTACAGCAGGTTCATCCCTGTTGTTTAGCTTAAGTTAGTTTGAGCTTCTTGCATTTCCAAACACAGCCACATCTGGTTTGCCAGTGATGTACAGTTGAACTGGACAGCTTGGCGGGTCTGGTTTCACCAACTCATGTATTTTTCTCCACTGAGTTTGATCCATTCTGGAAATCCTGTTAGGTTAATTACACAAGAATCCCACAGGTGTGCCTGCCCTAAGGTTATAAAAAGTAAGTAAATCCCGTATTATGGGTTTGAGCTTCAAATTCTCAAGTATCATCTCAATCCTCCAAGTAGCTCATAACTATCTTAATTAACAAACAGTCATTTTAAAAAGCCATCTATATTTGCCCTATCCTACCTCAGTCTAGGATGTTACCAATGGCAGCATCCACGTCCACTTCCACGTCTGCCCCTCTGCCTGCAGGAAGCCCCTACATATCTTTTTTGTGGTTGGTGGTGTCTACAGTGAATAGACCCCGCTGTTGTTGTTGTCCAGTGGAGGATAATGTCTTATGGAAGGAGGATGGAGGAAGGGGGCACTACAAGTTTTCTTTTTTAAAAAGGCCCTTCTAGCTAACTAGGGAGTTAAAAGGGTATTGGGACTTTTTTGAAGTATTTTTGATTGAACTTTTGAAGATAGTGATTTGATAAAGGTCAGGTATAATATTGAAATCTTTATAGCATAACATCACATTTTTCTAAAAAAGGTTTACAACTTGCTACAATAATTTCATTTTCCCTTTTACTAGTTTTGTTTGAATTAGTGATGGTTTGCTTTTGCAGCATATTATCGTGGAGCCATGGGCATTCTACTTGTCTATGATGTTACCGATGAGTCTTCATTTAACAGTAATTGGTCTTTACTTAAGCCCGTTTCGTATCAATACCCGGTGTATTCTTTCTGTTCCACCAGTCATGGTTTGTGTCTAATATTACGGCAGATATAAGGAATTGGATTCGGAACATCGAACAACATGCTTCTGACAATGTTAATAAGATTTTGGTTGGGAACAAAGCTGACATGGATGAAAGCAAGAGGGTGAGAGCTACCAATATGTTTACTAAGCATTTTATTATGCCTAGATTTTCCTGCTTCCGGATTGTGAAGTGTCCTAACCTCTTCAGGATTTCTGTTTGCTGAGCATCTATTAGCTTGTGTGATGGTGCATTTCCTTTAAATACTCTATGCACATTAAGGCCTGACTTCTTTTGGCAGGCTGTGCCAACTTCTAGGGGACAAGCTCTTGCTGATGAATATGGCATCAAGTTTTTCGAAACAGTTAATACATAAATGTTTACCCTTTTTTGTCAACAATTATTTTGCATCTGTATTAACCCTTTTATGGTAACTGCAGAGTGCAAAGACGAACTTGAATGTGGAGCAGGTCTTTTTCTCCATAGCCAGAGATATAAAACAACGGCTTGCAGAAACTGATACCAAAACCGAGGTAGGCACAATTATCTTATATATTCCTGGTTGATTGGTGAGGTGACTCTACTGACTTAAATCTCATTGATTACAGGATCGTACAATTAAAATCAACAAACCTGACCAGGCATCAGGGGAAGGCACCGCTGCAGCAAGATCATCTTGCTGTGGTTCTTAAAGTAGCTGTTGCTGCCACGCCAGACCAAAATATTGATGGCAGGGTTGAATGTATTAGAACTAGTCATTGATGTATTGTGATTGTTTGTGTCGATAACATGGTTTGTGACTATAGTTTTCATGCTCATTATTCTTTTCATCTAGGGACCTTAATACACATTTGCAGTAAAAGGTGTGGACATTCGTTTAGGTAACTCGTTTGATTTTCATTAAATTTAAATGGCTCTTGTGTTTTGTTTAGCTGGTGAATTACGTGCTGCTAAGTGCTAAAACCTAGAAGATGGAAGTTAGTTAGTGGCTTTACAGTAGAAGACAATTGTGACTGATTAAGACATTGAAACCAAGTTTTTTTTTGGTTGACTGAGGAACCCCTGCCCAAACATTGCCACATCAAACCCATCCACTCACAGCAGCGTATACTTTGGAGCCAGAAGTGAGGTGGCTGGCTGATCATCTCACACCTAGGGAAGAGCATCGGGTTGGTTTATACCGGGTTTTGTCTGTGTCCCAAACCCAAACCTAAACTCAAACCCAATGAAAAATGTCAGCCCATAGCCGCCCATATAACATCGAACAACCATATGAAATTTTGCTCGATGTAACTTGCTAATATGAAAACTAAATTACTATGTAATATATTTTGTAATCAACCTTCAAAAAAAATATATGCTTTGTGATCTATGCAACCACAAATGTATACCTTGGTCAGATGCTACTATGCATTGAGCAAGTTGCGTATTTTTTTTTTCTTTCATGGGCTAATGACATGATTTGTTTGAGTGTTATATACAGTACAAATCTAAGTATGGACTTATTCACTTGTTAAAATACACATAGCTAAACAACAAAAGACGCCATTTGAATGGCACACTGAGATCAAAACAAAGAAATCAAGCACGTCTATCCATGTTAGTGATGGTTATCTTACTAGTATCTATAGAGATATGTTGTGTTATGTTGTGTTTTGTTGAGTGTCATGTATATAGCATGTGCCTCACTAATGTTTTTACTTCAGTAGTTTAGTCCCATATTGCTCATCTCTGCTTTAGTCTCTATTCCCTTCTGTTATATAAGAGACTGTATTGTACACTGGTTAATTTATTCAATAAGCAATTCCCAGTTTCTGTATGTGGTATCAAGAGTAGGTCTGGTTCCCTAAGTTTTCCCACCCTGCCCCTATGCCCTAGGCCTTTAGCCCCCCCACCTGTCGTCGACGACCACCCCCTCCCCTCCACCCGTCGTTGTAACCCCTCCAACCCCCTTTCCGTCGCCGCCCCCACCCTCCCTTCCCGCTGCCACCTCACCCCGTCATCACCCCTCCCTCTAATAGTCGCTGCCCCTCCTCCCTTCACCCGGTGTCGCCCCCCTCCTCCCTTCACCTGCCGCCGCCCCTCCTCCCTCCACCACTGCACTACTGTCCTCCTTCTCTCATGCTTCTGCTCATTTTCGGACAGTCATAGTCATCCCACGTTGAGAGTCTCCTATCTCTCTTGTTGGTTTTCTGTCTGTGCCTCATGATGGAATATTGATCTTCCTCATGACAGTGTATGTTTCTTTATCAATCGATCTACTCGACACATGTTTCTTCTGATCTGATGCGTCAGATCCCTGTTGCTGCTACTACTACCCCATAGCGGGTTCTTTATCCACTGCCTGTTGCAGCTGCACCACCTCTTCACTACTGCCCTACCTCTGCTCATCGTGGCCTCAGTTGAGCCTCCTTGTTCTCTGTGTGTTACCACTGTCAAGCTTGATTGATCTAATTACCATATGTGGTTGACACCCTTCATCCTCTATGTCAAGGCCCAAGGTTGGTACTCACATCTTACTACTGATCCTCCTGCTGTCCCTGCTACTACTACTGATGAAAAAGCAAGCAAACTTATACACAATGGTCCAAAGACGACTCTGGTGTTATGTCCTGACATCTTAATAGCACCGAGCCACGGATCAGTCAGTCCTTGTTATGCCTTCATGATGCTAAGGTAATGTGGGACCATCACTCCCATGTCTACTCCCATAAGCAAAATTCTAAACATGCTTTTGAAATTTTCAAAAACTTGGCCAAGGAGTTTTCTTTTGATACTTCCATCAAAGATTTCTACAACTAGTGCTTTGCTCTCTGGAATGAGTATGAAATCTACCATCTTTTGACAACTGACATAAAAGAAGCCCAGAAGCAACGCAATGAACTACAACTGGTCTGATTTCTGGCTGCCTTCCTGCTTCCGTCTCTGGCGTGGTCGATTAGGTTCTGTCAAGTGACCCTCTACCACTCTTCTAGACGTCCTTAAGCGAGTTCAAAGACTACTGTCAGTGACCTCCAATCCTATTATTGAGCATCCTGCTCTAGTTGCTGGCACTGCTGACTCTGGACGTGGCCGCGGTTGTGGCGGACGTCTACCTCCCACTGGTGGACGTGGCTCCTCTACCGCTCCTGGACGAGGTCAAGCTACTGGCCCTCGCTTTTGCAACTGGTGTGGTCGTGATAATCACAATGAAGGTAGGTGCTGGATCAAGCACGGTAAGCCAGCCTGGGCTAACTAGGCCTCTATAGAAACCGCCACTGATACTGCATCCGACCAACCGTATGCTTTGCCGTCTACTGAATGGCTTCACTTAGAGTTCTAGAAGTTTTTCCAGGAGTGCATGACTCAACTCCCTTTGACGTCTGTTGCTGGTTCCTCTGCCATGCTTGCCTCTCCTTCTGCTGGTAACAATAAATGGTACATTGATTCTGGTGCGTCTGTCCATAAGGTTGGCGACATCTAATTATTTTTTGCTCTGATTAAAACCTCTAATATTCCATCTGTCACTATTGCAAATGGCTCTAATGGCATTGGCACTGTTCCTCTATCTCGAAAGTTGCAGCTCCAATCTGTTTTATACATACCACAATTTCCTATTAATTTTTGAAGGATCTCCGCACGAAGACGAGGATTGGTTCGGGCCATGAAGGACCAAATCTATTTGAGACGATCGAATCACGAAAACAAGATCAACGAATGCGGAAACGATAAACTAGCAGCAGATTTATTGAAAATCACTAAAAATTATAACTTTTGGAAAGAGATCCTAAAACCACAAAACTCTTTCATAAAGTAACAAGATAAATTATTTACAACATGATTCATCATTACATCTCTGTAAAATCACATCTCGAGTGATTACTACATCAATTGCTCTGTTATCTGTACAAAGCAAGATACAAAATCTCGAGGCATTAAGCCAAAATCTCAGATTTACTTTAAACATTTACTGACTCCTAGGACCTGAGAGTACAGACACGACACATAGGACATACTATCTATAAGTCTTGACAAACAGTATCTCCACCTGAGATTCACTGATGTCCCTGATGTTGCTGCTGCTGCTGTTCACCCTCAGATGGGTTCCTTCGTCCTCGACGTCCACCTAAAAAGTCGAATCCCACGGGGGTGAGACAATTAGATAATTGTCCCAGCGAGAGTTATAACTCTCAGCCAGAAGCTTTGTTATTGCAGTAAAGGAATAACAATAAGCAGTATAACTTTAAACGTTCAACAGTAGGTTTAGCATTGTATAAACTAAGCAGAGCAACATTCTCTTAGACAATCATTTCAATTATAAATAATTGAATATCAAAGCATATCTCAATAAGGAATGTTAAGTACATGTATACTAGAACTTGACTAGGATATTATAAACAATGTATCACCAATCATTATTTCTCGTAGTTCAACTCTAGCAGTTAAGCTACACAGCTGATTATGTTTTTCAAACATTATTATGCCCTGCGGAGATGATGTATACCGCTCATACTCCAATCGACCATTACAAAATTGCATCGGTACCATACATAGGTCATCAAAAGCGCCGGATTCTTATGACCTCATCTTCCTCAGTCAGTGTGAGGATCAACTTGCAGGACATCTCGTGTCTCTGCTATAATAGCTTTCCAGGGTATTCTGACAACTTCGCTATTTAGAGCTACAGTGGCATTCTGTACTCTCTTCGCCATCGAGGGATTTCTTATTTTTCTCACACCGATGCAACATTAACAACATCATCGGGAGATTAGTGATACATCATCCCGACATGAACATATAATGAAGGATTGATGGATTAAAGGTACATCTTACATCAATTCCTACATTAGAACGTAAGGATATTCACGTCCATAACCCCAACATACTCAAAAGTATGTTCTCCAGAAGTTCCCTTAGGAAAACCTGTTTCACCATCATTAAACTACTGGCAATGATGGATCTATGGTCAAGGATCTACATGATATGATTATACTTGATTAAATAAGTACATTATAGCATTCTTTTAGCATCAAGCATGTTTTCAATCATAACTATTAAAACAACTGCTATAAATGAAGAATACTAAATGTATCAAGTTCATTTCTCATTAGCTATCATTCCTTAACCATTTCTTCATTATGGTTCAAAGACAGGGGTGTTCAAACCCTTAGATCATCATAAGTCTTCCAACAACATGACATTGATTATAACAATGTAGATATTGCTCATGGCTCTTACAACCCATCAACCTCATATGTTACCTCTTAAACCAGGAAACATAGTATATCATTATTCATAAGCTTATAACATGCTTTCAATGAATAATACATCATAACCCTTACCTGGCTATGATCACTTCTTTATAAAAACCTGCATGGTTAATACACTTGATAGTAGGCAATTTATCTCTATATCAACATATTACAAAACAGAGATAATCTTTCAATTCAAGGGATGTACCATTGTGCCTTAGGTTTTCTCTATTCATTTCAGTTAGGGTTATTCAATCCCTTTATCTTAATTAGGGATAGTGATTCCTTATTTCATACTTCAATCATGAAGTTTCATGCTTAAAAGCACAACCCAGAATTAGGGTTTACTGTTCATTTCATCATAGCACCCTAAATTAGGGTTTACTATTCACGTTACATGATATTACCCTAGAATTAAGGTTTACTATTCACATTACAGTGAATTGAGATCATACCATCATCATGTATGAAAATTACTTCCATTAATGCTTTCAAATTAGGTTAAGATTCATTAATCACCATAATTAGGGTTTCCATGATCTCACTATGAAGGATCATACCCTAATTATATGCATTCATACATATTGGAGGTATTTTATTTGATTTTCATTCATATTAGGAGTCTTCTATCTCCTCTTACTATTAGATGATGTTTACATCTCTCATAATTAGATTAGGTCGAATCAACCTTGATAACATAAGTCAAGTCATCACTACTATGGTCATTAGGGTTTGCTTGATCAAGGGGTGTTGACTACTTAAACCATCAGGGGTACTTTGGTAATTGTCTACCATTGACCATAACATGCATCAACCAACTAATTACTTGTTCTCTTAATCACTTTAAGTATCTTTAGGGTTTAGGTTAATCAATTACTAAACCATCTTGACCATTAAGTCATCAAACGATCTTGACCTAAAAAGACTCCAAACGGTTTTGCACTTTCAACCTCCAAACAGTTTTGAAACCGCATGGAGTTGTTGACCGTTTGGTCCCTTTGACTTTCAAGACAGCATGGCAAAGTACACCATCAAGACCGTTTGCCCTCGGAGAGGTGAAGACCGTTTGGTCTCGTTGACCGTTTGGCCAACTTTGACTTTTGAAACCACATGGACAAATTGATCTTAAAACCGCATGGGCACCAAACAGTTTGAAACCGCATGACCACCAAACGGTTTGAAACCGCATGACCACCAAACGATCTTGAGACTGTTTGGCCCCAAACGGTCTTGAGACCGTTTGGTCCAAACACCCCCAAAACCGCATGGGCCAAAAAGTATATAAACTCTTCCAATTGAGTTAGGGTTTCCAATATTGAACCCATCAAACGTTTATGCAAAGGTTAGCCACTTATCAAATTAAGTCAATTAGGTCAACCATCTACTGATCTGACACTCAATTGACCCTCAATTGATCACCAATTGGGACTTGGACCAATTGGATTAGGGTTTGGAAACGGTCATCCTTCAACATGTATAAACATAAGTCTAATTGACCTTGAGACCATTGAACCATCATTCAATTGGGTCATGACCTGACCCCAAACGGTCTTGGGATCGTTTGGACATCCTCCAAACGGTCTTGAGACCGTTTGCTCAAGTCAACATCAAAAACTAACTCAACCTATTAAGGTTTGGACCATAGATTTGATCATTAGGTCACTAATCGATTATATTTCAACTTATATTGCCTTTCAATCTTCAACCACTTAACCATAGTTAACCCTAGACCTCCAAACGGTCTTGGGTGACCCCCAAACGGTTTTGAAACCGTTTGGACATCCTCCAAACGATCTTGAGACCGTTTTCCCATGATGTCATCAACAACCAAGTTATTCACTTAAGGGTTGAACCCTATGTTTGGTCACCAAATCAGCACTTAATTGCTCAACAACTTGTTATCATTGGACCCTTAATTGGTCAACCCCACATGACACTAGACCTCCAAACGGTCTTTGGTTATCACCAAATGGTCTTGAGACCATTTGGGTGATCCCCAAACGGTTTTGAAACCGTTTGGGCCACTCAACCCAAACTTCAACATGATTGCATTATTAAAATCAGCAATAGACCCGATTAGGGTTTAGGTGACTAATGTGCCTTCAATTGGTGATTTACTTGGAATTAGATGATGATTTTTGGTGGGTGATTAGTCCATAATGTGTACAGAAGATCTCCAAACGGTCAACGCTTGGTAAACTCATCCAAACGGTCTTTGAGATCATTTGCTCCAAACTATCTTGTGAAACCGTTTGCCCTCCAAACGGTTTTGAAACCGTTTGCCCTCCAAACGGTTTTGCATACCGTTTGGGCAAGAGGTGGAGGACCGTTTGCTAAAGTAGGATTAGGATGAACTTTGGAATTAATGCCAACTTCTTCTACCTCAAGAACATGGACTGTTCTTCATGGTTTTGGTTGCATAAACACATAGAAGTGTGAAAGAAAAGAGAACAAGCAACGTTTCAAGGAAAGAAGATGCATAACAAAACTTTAAGGTTTAGAGTTATAAAACCCGCCTCTAGGACTGATCCAGAGCTCCAAGCTTCGTAGCTTTAATGGTGGCTTGAGCTCCATAGGTCGTCCAAGGTCCGTTCCTCAAGAATTTGATGGAGAAGATGGCTAGAAAGAAGATTTGTGTAAGAAAGACTAACAAACCAACCTTGTAGCAAGACTTCCTCCATGAATTCGAGCTAGATGGCCATCAAAACTTACCCAATTCAGTCTTGTACGTCCTCCTCTGCTCCTGAGCTCCTTCTTATTCGGCCAAAGCAAAGAGATAAGTGAAGGGATGAAGGGAAACGATCCCTTGCTTTGTGAAAGAGATGTGCTTATATATTTTGGGTATATTTTCAAGATAAGGACAATTATTTCCTTATTTATCATATGGGTCCTTCTCCACTTCATGGCCACGTCTCTCCCTTCTTATCACATGCAAAACTTCTCTCTCAACCAAGGTTTAGAGGAAAAGAATCCAAACACCGTACTAGGTTGCACATATAAAAGGGTCATTTTGCTTAAAACTTGGTTATCTAAATCTAAAGGTTATCTTTCTTATTTGATTATTCAAATGAGGCGCCCTCTTCATTATCTTTGTTCTAGTTGATGCCAAGAGTCATGGAAGATACTCTAAAGGGTGTATTTTACATGTTGCACCCTATGTTTTGGGTAAATTGCACTTTACACCAAAACTAGGGTTTAAAGCACAAGGATTACTCTACAAGCTGCATCTTGGTGCCCAAGCTTGGAGAATCCATATCAATACATAGAATTCATTCTTATGATGTCTTAACACCAGAGGAACATCTCAACATGTGCAATTTGCAAGTTAACCCCTCTAATTGGATAATTTGCACATAGGTCCACTTTTAACAAAACAATATTACAACATTGTTAAAAAAGGACAGAGATGGAAATATATGTTCCTTAGAAGCTTTAATTACATATCAAAAGATAACCACAAGTATCTAATTACATAATTAAGTAAAACACCTAGGGTTAGTTCAAAACCCAGGTCAGGGATGTTACAAATTATCCACCCCTTACAAGGATTTTGTCCCCGAAATCAACAAAACATATTAAGAGAAAAGAGCAGGGTATTTCCTTCTCATCTCTTCCTCTAGTTCCCATGTGGCTTCTTCAACTCCATGATGATTCCAGAGGACTTTCACAAGATTTATGTCTTTCTTTTTCAACTTTTTAATTCTTTTATCAAGGATTGACACTGGTCCTTCCTCATAAGATATGTCATCATTCAATTCTACCTCCATAGGTTGCAGAACTGATTCTGTATCAGGGTGACATTTCCTCAGCATAGAAATGTGAAACACAGGGTGTAACCTTTGTAACTCTGATGGTAACTCTAGTTTATAGGTTACTTTTCCAATCCGTTCAATGATTGGATAAGGCCCCATAAACCTAGGAGCTAACTTCCCTTTCCTCCCAAATCTCAGAACTCCCTTCCAAGGTGAGACTTTGAGGTATACTCTGTCTCCAACCTAGAATTCTAAGGGTCTACGACGCTTATCAGCATATGATTTATGCCTATCCTGTGCAGTCTTTATCTGTTGTTGTATTACTTTGATATTTTCTGTGGTCTGTTGCACAAGATCAGGACCTAACAACTGGTATTCACCAATCTCATACCAACACATGGGTGATCTACAACGTCTACCATACAAAGCTTCATAAGGTGCCATATCAATGCTATGTTGATAGCTATTGTTGTAGGCAAACTCTATCAAGCTTAGGTGCAGATCCCAACTCCCCGTAAACTGAAGAACACATGCTCTAAGCAAGTCTTCCAAGGTCTGTATAGTCCTTTCAGAATGTCCATCAGTCTGAGGATGAAAGGCTATACTAAACCTTAACTGGGTGCCTAAAGCTTTGTGAAGTTGCTCCCAAAAATGACTCGTAAACTGGGGACCTCTGTCAGAAACAACGGTGACTGGGATTCCGTGCAGTCGCACTATCTCTTCAACATACAACTGTGCTAGCCTCTCAACAGAATAGGTTGTTTTGACAGGTAAGAAATGCGCTGTCTTTGTCAACCTATCAACTATTACCCAAATGGAATCATGCCCTTTTCTTGTCCTGGGTAGGCCAACAACAAAGTCCATGGTTACATGATCCCACTTCCACTGTGGTATGGGTAAAGGTTGCATTGTTCCTGTAGGCTTCTGGTCTCCAGCTTTAATCTGCTGACACACAAGACACCGCATAACAAACTCAGCAACGTCTTTCTTTATTCCAGGCCACCAATACATATCTTTCAAGTTTCGATACATCTTGGTGCTTCCTGGATGCATAGCATACATCGAAGAATGAGCTTCTTCCATGACTATCTTTCTCAAGTTATCCACATCCGGCACTATCATCCTACCATGATAATAGGCTACTTGATCATCAGAGTCATGGAAACCATCTCGTTTCTCACTGCCATACTCCGATCTAATCTGTTGAACTACAACATCAACTTGCCGTGCCTCCTTGATCTGCTCTCTCAGAGTAGGTTTTATATGCATCTCAGCTAACAATGATACTTTTAACTGTACATTGTTTTGTCTTAAAGAGATAAGCATATCTCTCCTAGAGCATACTAATGAATTTAGTTGTGCTCTATCTAAGGCTGGTGTTGCTAATTTCCTACTCAAAGCATCAGCAACCACATTGGCTTTCCCTGGGTGGTAATCAGTCATACAATCGTAATCTTTGATTAACTCCATCCAGCGACGTTGCCTCATGTTTAGCTCATGCTGAGAAAAGATGTACTTAAGGTTCTTATGATCAGTGAAAATCTAGAATGTCTCTCCATAGAGATAGTGTCTCCAGATCTTCAAGGCATGAACCACAGCAACTAGCTCCAGATCGTGTGTTGGATAATACTCCTCGTGTTTCTTAAGCTGTCGAGAAGTGAAAGAAATCACTTGTTTATCCTACATCAACACACATCCAAGTCCATTCTTAGAGGCATCACAGAAAACTATATATCCTTTTCCTTGTTCAGGTAACACAAGCACATGTGCGCTTGTCAACCTCTCCTTCAGCAACTGGAAAGATTGCTGACACTTATCACTCCAAGCAAAAGGAACATCCTTCCTGGTCAACTTAGCCAAGGGTAGGGCTATGGAACTGAAATTCTTAATGAACCTTTGGTAATATCCAGCCAACCCTAAGAAACTACGGATCTCTGTCGGTGTCTTCGGCTGTTCCCATTATAGAACAGATTCTACCTTTTTAGGGTCAACACGAATACCCGAGGCAGATATCACGTGTCCAAGGAAAGATACTTCCGGTAATCAGAACTCACACTTGCTAAACTTAGCGTATAGCTTGTGTTCTCTTAGCAAAGTTAGAGCCTGACGAAGGTGCTGTTCATGCTGCTGAGCACCTCTACTATAGATCAGAATGTCATCTATAAAGACAACAACACACTGATCAAGGAAAGGTCGGAAGATTCTATTCATGAGTTCCATAAATGCAGCTGGTGCATTAGTTAGTCCAAACGACATAACAATGAACTCATAGTGACCATACCTTGTCCTAAAGGCAGACTTGGGTATGTCACTATCCTTAATACGGAGTTGATGATATCCTGACCTTAAGTCTATCTTTGAGAAGACGGTTGCACCACGCAACTGGTCAAAGAGATCATCAATCCTCGACAGAGGATACTTATTCTTTATTGTTATTTTATTTAATTGTCTGTAATCAATGCACAGCCACATTGATCCATCTTTCTTCTTAACAAAGAGGACTGGAGCACCCCAAGGCGAAGTACTCGGTCAGATGAAACCCTTCTCAAGCAACTCCTACAACTATTTCTTGAGTTCTGCCATCTCGGCAGGCGCCATCCTATATGGTGTTTGTGCTATAGGTTGTGTATCTGGGATCAAATTGATCTCAAAATCAATTTCGCGAGGCGGTGGCACACCTGGAAGTTCTTCAGGAAATACATCCTAAAATTCCCTGACTATAGGAACTTCAACAGGGTTAGGACTATCCATGGTAGTATCTACCACATGGGCCAAGAATGCATGACATCCTTGCCTCATCAACTTCTCAGCAACCATAGCTGACACAAGATAGGTGGGTAGAATCTTTCTCTCTCCTTGAAAGATCCATGTGTCACTATCATCAGCAAACACAGCTTGCTTGGATTCACAATCCAAGACAACCTTATACCTTTCCAAGGTATCCATCCCGAGGATTATATCAAATCCTTGCATCTCAAGTGGTATGAGATCCACTTGAATGCGATGTTCAAAAAAGAAAAGGATGCAGGGAGAACACACCTCCTGCAACACAACAGATCCCCTCAACAGAGTTTCCAACAACAAACTATCTGTTCTATGACTGACTGTCATATTGCAGTCAAGAATCACTCTTTGAGTGATAAAGGAAAGCGTAGCACCTGGATCAATCAAAACAGATACAACGCAGGATGTAGACATATCAGAATATAACAATTCCATCTGACCTGCCACAACCCGAGGGTTGATCACTGCATTAGATGGATTCATTGCATAAAACTTTGTTGTTGCATGTAGTTGATTCGGTGCCGACGATCCTGCTTGGGATGCTTGTCCACGTCCTCTAGCTCCTCCTAGAAACTGTCTCCTCTACGATCCTTGCTGACTCTGTCTCTGAGGTTGAGTCACACTCACTTCTCTGGCTCTGTAGTATTTCATCAGATGTCCCATCTTCCCACATATATAACAACTTTTGTTTTGTTGCTGTGGTCTGGGTGGTCTTGTAACCGACATAGATACTAAACTGCGAGCTCCTCATAGTGGTAGGCTTTGTCCTCTACCCCTATCCGACGTGCACTGCGTCCGGGTATTGGACCTAGGTGGTGGCATAGGTGCAGAAAACCTAGGTTTCTTGAAACCTTTAGATGAAGATCCTTGGAACTGGGGACACATTCTCTTGTTCTGGGTCTGTCTCTTCTCTGCTACAAACCTTTCTACCCTTCTGACAGACTCCACAAAGGTAGCAAACCTTTCTCTGTTCTCTAGGGCAGACACAGGAGTAGTCAACTCAACGTTTAACCCTTTCTCAAAACACCTAATCCTTTCTTCATCTGTGGTCGCCATGTGCGGACAGAACTGCAAAAGCTCCATGAACTTAGCCTCGTACTCGCTAATGTTCATTGGACCTTGTCTTATCCTCTCAAACTGAGAGATTTTCTCATCCAAAAACGTCTTAGGGAAATATCTATTGATAAATTCCCGTCGGAAAACTTCCCATGCAACCTCAACACCATGCCTCTTCTGCTCTTCCATGGTCCACCAATGACCAACATTCCCTTTGAGAAGATACACAACATGTCTAACCTTCTCAGCTTCTGGGATGTTTCGGATTCTAAAGGCCTTCTCTAGTCCAGTTAACCACAAGTCGGCATCTGCGGGATCAGCTGTTCCAAAATACTCTGTGGCTCCAACTCAGCAAAGTCGTTCAAATGTCTTGCCGATTCCTTGTCCTTCAGGCTGGGTAGGTGCCCTAGGTGCAGGTATAGGCATCCTATCAGTTATATGTGTCATGGCAATCATAAACTGCCCAAACATGGTCTGGACGGCTGGGTTCCCCATGTCAGTTGGATTGAACTGGGGTGGTTCATGCACAGGTTGCTCTATCTCTGGGTTTCTTGCACCTTCTCTGGGTGCAGCAACACTACTCTCTGCAACATATTCCTCGTGTGGTCTAGACATCCTTAGTCTTATCTTCTTCTCCTGAGGAGAAGAAGACACTATCAGACATACTGGAAAGTACTAGAACAGACTCAACATCCTAAGTCCTATGTCTCTGTAGACTCAGCGAACCTAGAGCTCTGATACCACTAAATTGAGACGATCGAATCACGAAAACAAGATCAACGAATGCGGTAGCAATTAACTAGCATCAGAATTATTGAAAATCACTAAAAATTAAAACTTTTGGAAAGAAATCCTTAAACCACAAAACTCTTTCATAAAGTAACAAGATAAATTGTTTACAACACGATTCATCATTACATCTATGTAAAATCACATCTCGAGTGATTACTACATCAATTGCTCTGTTATCTGTACAAAGAAAGATACAAAATCTCGAGGCATTAAGCCAAAATCTCAGATTTACTTTAAACATTTACTGACTCCTAGGACCTGAGAGTACAGAGACGACACATAGGACATACTATCTACAAGTCTTGATAGACAGTATCTCCACCTGAGATTCACTGCTGTCCCTGATGTTACTGCTGCTGCTGTTCACCCTAAGATGGGTTCCTTCGTCCTCGGCGTCCACCTAAAAAGTCGAATCCCACGGGGGTGAGACAATTGGATAATTGTCCCAGCGAGAGTTATCACTCTCAGCCAGAAGCTTTGTTATTGCAGTAAAGGAATAACAATAAGCACTATAACTTTAAACGTTCAACATCATGTTTAGCATTGTATAAACTAAGCAGAACAACATTCTCTTAGACAATCATTTCAATTATAAATAATTGAATATCAAAGCATATCTCAGTAAGGAATGTAAAGAACATGAATACTAGAACTTGACTAGGATATTATAAACAATGTATCACCAATCATTGTTTCTCATAGTTCAACTCTAGAAGTTCAGCTACACGGCTGATTATGTTTTTCAAACATTATTATGCCCTGTGGAGATGAGGTATACCGCTCATACTCCAACCGACCATTACAAAATCGCATAGGTACCATACATAGGTAATCAAAAGAGCCGGATTCTTATGACCTCATATTCCTCAGTCAGTGTGAGGATCAACTTGTAGGACATCTCGTGTCTCTGCTATAATAGCTTTCTAGGGTATTCTGGCAACTTCACTATTTAGAGCTACAGTGGCATTCTGTACTCTCTTCGCCATCGAGGGATTTCTTGTTTATCTCACACCGATGCGACATTAACAACATCATCGGGAGATTAGTGATACATCATCTCGGCATGAACATATAATGAAGGATTGATGGATTAAAGGTACACCTTACATCAATTCCTACATTAGGACGTAAGGATATTCACGTCCATAACCCCAACATACTCAAAAGTATGTTCTCCAGGAGTTCCCTTAGGAAAACCTATTTCACCATCATTAAACTACTGACAATGATGGATCTATGATCAAGGCTCTACATGATATGATTATACTTGATTATTTAAGTACATTATAGCATTATTTTAGCATCAAACATGTTTTCAATCATAACTATTAAAACAACCGCTATAAACGAAGAATACTAAATGTATCAAGTTCATTTCTCATTGGCTATCATTCCTTAACCATTTCTTCATTATGGTTCAAAGACAGGGGTGTTCAAACCCTTATATCATCATAAGTCTTCCAAAAGCATGACATTGATTATAACAATGTAGATATTGCTCATGGCTCTTACAACCCATCAACCTCATATGTTACCTCTTAAACCAGGCAACATAGTATATCATTATTCATACAATTATAACATGCTTTCAATGAATAATACATCATAACCCTTACCTGGCTATGATCACTTCTTTATAAAAACCTGCATGGTTAATACACTTGATAGTAGGCAATTTATCTCTATATTAGCATATTACAAAACAGAGATAATCTTTCAATTCAAGGGATGTACCATTATGCCTTAGGTTTTCTCTATTCATTTCAGTTAGGGTTATTCAATCCCTTTATCTTAATTAGGAATAGTGATTCCTTATTTCATACTTCAATCATGAAGTTTCATGCTTAAAAGCACAACCCAGAATTAGGGTTTACTGTTCATTTCATCATAACACCCTAAATTAGGGTTTACTATTCACGTTACATGATATTACCTTAGAATAAGGGTTTACTATTCACATTATAGTGAATTGAGATCATACCATCATCATGTATGAAAATTACTTCCATTAATGCCTTCAAATTAGGTTAAGATTCATTAATCACCATAATTAGGGTTTCCATGATCTCACTATGAAGGATCATACCCTAATTATGTGCATTCATACATATTGGAGGTATTTTATTTGATTTTCATTCATATTAGGAGTATTCTCTCTCCTCTTACTATTAGATGATGTTTACATCGCTCATAATTAGATTAGGTCAAATCAACCTTGATAACATAAGTCAAGTCATCACTACTATGGTCATTAGGGTTTGCTTGATCAAGGGGTGTTGACTACTTAAACCATCAAGGGTACTTTGGTAATTGTCTACCATTGACCATAACATGCATCAACCAACTAATTACTTGTTCTCTTAATCACTTTAAGTATCTTTAGGGTTTAGGTTAATCAACTATGAAACCATCTTGACCATTAAGTCATCAAACGATCTTGACCTAAAAAGACTCCAAACGGTTTTGCACTTTCAACCTCCAAACGGTTTTGAAACCGCATAAAGTTGTTGACCATTTGGTCCCTTTGACTTTCAAGACCGCATGGCAAAGTACACCATCAAGACCGTTTGCCCTAGGAGAGGTGAAGACCGTTTGGTCTCGTTGACCGTTTGGCCAACTTTGACTTTTGAAACCACATGGACAAATTGATCTTGAAACCGCATGGCCACCAAACGGTTTGAAACCGCATGACCACCAAACGGTTTGAAACCGCATGACCACCAAATAGTTTTGAAACCGTTTGGCCCCAAACGGTCTTGAGACCGTTTGGTCCAAACACCCCCAAAACCGCATGGACCAAAAAGTGTATCAACTCTTCCAATTGAGTTAGGGTTTCCAATGTTGAACCCCTCAAACGTTTATGCAAAGGTTAGCCACTTATCAATTAAGTCAATTAGGTCAACCATCTACTGATTTGAGACTCAATTGACCCTCAATTGATCACCAATTGGGACTTGGATCAATTGGATTAGGGTTTGGAAACGATCATCCTTCAACATGTATCAACATAAGTCTAATTGACCTTGAGACCATTGAACCATCATTCAATTGGGTCATGACTTGACCCCAAACGATCTTGGGATCGTTTGGACATCCTCCAAATGGTCTTGAGACTGTTTGCTCAAGTCAACATCAAAAACTAACTCAACCTATTAAGGTCTGGACCATAGATTTGATCATTAGGTCACTAATCGATTATATTTCAACTTATTGCCTTTCAATCTTCAACCACTTAACCATAGTTAACCCTAGACCTCCAAATGGTCTTGGGTGACCCCCAAACGGTTTTGAAACCGTTTTGACATCCTCCAAACGGTCTTGAGACCGTTTTCCCATGATGTCATCAACAACCAAGTTATTCACTTAAGGGTTGAACCCTATGTTTGGTCACCAAATCAACACTTAATTGCTCAACAACTTGTTATCATTGGACCCTTAATTGGTCAACCCCACATGACACTAGACCTCCAAACGGTCTTGAGTTATCACCAAACAGTGTTGAGACTGTTTGGGTGATCCCCAAATGGTTTTGAAACCGTTTGGGCCACTCAACCCAAACTTCAACATGATTGCATTATTAAAATCAGCAATAGACCCGATTAGGGTTTAGGTGACTAATGTGCCTTCAATTGGTGATTTACTTGGAATTAGATGATGATTTTTGGTGGGTGATTAGTCCATAATGTGTACAGAAGATCTCCAAATGGTCAACATTTGGTCAACTCATCCAAACGGTCTTTGAGATCGTTTGCTCCAAACGATCTTGTGAAACCGTTTGCCCTCCAAACGGTTTTGAAACCGTTTGCTTCCAAACGGTTTTGCAAACTGTTTGGGCAAGAGGTGGAGGACCGTTTGCTAAAGTAGGATCAGGATGAACTTTGGAATGAACGACACCTTCTTCTACCTCAATAACATGGACTGTGCTTCACGGTTTTGGTTGCAAGAACACATAGAAGTGTGAAAGAAAAGAGAACAAGCAACGTTTTCAAGGAAAGAAGATGCATAACAAAACTTTAAGGTTTAGAGTTATAAAACCCACCTCTAGGACTGATCCAGAGCTCCAAGCTTCGTATCTTTAATGGTGGCTTGAGCTCCACAGGTCGTCCAAGGTCCGTTCCTCAAGAATTTGATGGAGAAGATGGCTAGAAAGAAGATTTGTGTAAGAAAGACTAACAAACCAACCTTGTAGCAAGACTTCCTCCATGAATTCGAGCTAGATGGCCATCAAAACTTACCCAATTCAGTCTTGGCCGTCCTCCCCAGCTCCTGAGCTCCTTCTTAGTCGGCCAAAGCAAAGAGATAAGTGAAGGGATGAAGGGAAATGATCCCTTGCTTTGTGAAAGAGATGTGCTTATATATTTTGGGTATATTTTCAAGATAAGGACAGTTATTTCCTTATTTCTCATATAGGTCCTTCTCCATTTCATGGCCACATCTCTCCCTTATTATCACATGCAAAAATTCTCTCTCAACCAAGGTTTAGAGGAAAAGAAGCCAAACACCTTACTAGGTTGCACATATAAAACGATCATTTTGCTTAAAACTTGGTTATCTAAATCTAAAGGTTATCTTTCTTATTTGATTATTCAAATGAGGCGCCCTCTTCATTATCTTTGCTCTAGTTGATGCCAAGAGTCATGGAAGATACTCTAAAGGGTGTATTTTACATGTTGCACCCTATGTTTTGGGTAAATTGCACTTTACACCAAAACTAGGGTTTAAAGTACAAGGATTACTCTACAAGCTGCATCTTGGTGCCCAAGCTTGTAGAATCCATATTACTACATCACATTCATTCTTATGATGTCTTAACACCAGAGGAACATCTCAACATGTGCAATTTGCAAGTTAACCCCTCTAATTGGGTAATTTTCACATAGGTCCACTTTTAACAAAACAATATTACAACATTGTTCAAAAAGGACAGAGATGGAAATATATGTTCCTCAGAAGATTTAATTACATATCAAAATATAACCACAAGTATCTAATTACATAATTAAGCAAAACACCTAGGGTTAGTTCATAACCCAGGTCAGGGATGTTACACTATTTGGATGAAGCGCCTGCAACTTCTGCTCTTCTGTCTACATCAGTCATAGGACTTTAGTGGCACCTCTGGCTGGGTCATCTGTCTGTTAAAAATTGAAGCATTTATTTTCCGCATTATATGAAAACACTTTTTGTTGTGCATCTTGTGTTTTGGGAAAACAAACGCGGTCTGTTTTTCCCGTTTAAAATGAAATTGTTGTAAGACAATTTTTGATATTTTTCACGCGGACATCTGGGGTCCATGCTCTGTTCCAAGTCATTGTGGTGTTAAATATTTTTTGACTTTTATTGATGATTATTCCCGTACTACTTGGCTATTTTTTCTCAAAGACCGTGGCACTGTTTTGGATAATATCCGTATCTTCTTTTTTGAAATACAGACCAGTTCAATAAACCCATTAAAATTTTCTGTATTGATAATGCCCTAGAATTTATGCAAAAGTCTGTCACATCTTTTTGTTCTGATCGTGACACTATCCATCAAACCACTTGCCCTTATACTTCACAACAAAATGGTGTTGCTGAACGAAAAAATCACCACTTATTAGAAGTTTCTCGCACTCTTCTATTCATTATAAAGTCCCTCACCATTTTTAGCCTGAGGTGGTTTCTACGACATGCTATCTTATAAACCGTATGCCATCTTTTGTTTTACAGAATTGTATTCCTTACTTCATTTTTTTCCTGATGCACCTCTATTCTCTGTCCCTCCTCGTATTTTTGGGTGTACTTGCTTTGTTAAAAATTTACGTCCAGGAATGACGAAACTTGATCCTCGCTCCAATAAATGCATCTTTTTGGGTTATTCTAGAACCCAAAAAGGTTACCCCTACTTTGATCTGGTACTCAAACAATGGTTTGTCAGTGCAGATGTGATCTTTTTTGAGCATATGTCTTATTTTTTTGATGATGGAGCAACACTGTCCAGTGATATGTTGGCACCCACGCCTCTACCATATATTGTTGAGGACTTGCCTTTTCTAACCAGCCTGAAGGTCATCATTTGCAAGTGTACAAATGTCGACCAATGACAAACGCTCCTTCTATGGCCCCTCCTTAACCAATTCCTCCGTCTATGGATGATCAAATAAACACTGAGGTAACTTCTAACTTGCACCTTCCTATCAGCGTGAGCAAAGGTGTTCTCTCATGCACTAAACATCCTATCAGTCATTACTGCTCTTCTGCCAATTTGCATAATAGTTTTGCATGCTTTACTTCTGCGATTTCTACTGTCACTATTCCAAAGATTGCTGCAGAGCCTCTAGTTATTCCTGCATGGAAACAAGCAATAGATTAAGAAATGCAGACACTCTGTGATCACAAGACATGAGAACTTGTGGATCGCCCTTCTTCATGCCCTACTGTTGGCTGCCGTTGGGTTTTCACCATTAAGTATCAACCTGATTGTAAGGCCCCTAAACTTGCTTAATGAGTTAAACAAGATTAATTATCATAATTGAATTATTATAACCTAATCTAACCTTGTGATATACTTTGAAATCATAACACAAACTTAAGTTTCAAATTTGGTCCAATTTGGACACTGCTTGAGCAAGTTATGCAATTTTATGCATATTTGGGACTTATCTGTAATTTACCCAATTGGGAGGTTTTATTTGCAATTTATCACTTGCATTATGTTCCTTGGATATTCTATCAACATTATTGAGGTTTTTGAGCCATGGGGCACCTATTTAAACCTTGTTTTGAAGGCATTTGCTCCAAGGATATTTTAGGGTCTACCCCTTCACGGATGAGCTACCTTTAGTAGCTATCAACTAATGAATTATTTGATTGACTGGGAAATTCGAAAAAGTAAAGTTAAGAAGGTCTATACACATGGCGGGGGAGCTACTTTTGTGTGTGCTTGTATATTCTTAATAAATTAAGGCCATGAACACTTATAGATACTAGAACTTCAACTTTTTCTTTTTCTTTATCTTAAAGTTTCATATACTTATCCCCACACACCAAAATGTGCCATTTTCTCTCCACCACTTCCCTCCTTCTCCAACCTCATTCTTCCTCTGTGCTTCTATAAATTTTGCTGTCCAAGGAAGAAGAAAGTGGGGATCTTCTTGGAAAAAGGATCTAGGGTTGCAATTGACTTCATTTTAGGGTTGAAAAAGCTTCCTTCTAGTGATCTTGACCTAAAAGAGTAAGAATTCCCTTTTTTCCTCCGTTTATTTCTTTGTTATCCTTCCTCCTAGCTTTCTCCAAGTCGAAACCTTGCTATTCCATGGTAGAAATTTCTCTAAAGCTCTAATACCTTACCTTTCTTGCTCCTTATGCTTAGGGTTTGCTCATATGATGAAGAAAGGTGCTAGATGGACGAATTCATAACTTATTCTTGGATTTTCTACCCTACCTTCTCGAGTTTTATTCTGTGTGGGGTTTCATCTTCTCATTAAAGGCAAGTTTTATAACTTTCTCCACGTTTATTGCTTACCATAAGCTTGCTAGCTCATGTTCTTGCTTGAAAATGATGATTCATGCACTAAAAATCTATACTTGACTTGGATTTTGATTTTTTATAATGTTTCCTGTACTGATTTTAGTTTTGGATGAACCTGTGATCATGTGTACATTATTTCTAAGGTATAATTTGACTTGGATCAGGTTTGCTTGACAACCTATGGTGCGAAGCACCTATCAACGAATGGTTAATTTTAGGGTTTAAAGTTGATTTCTTCTATAAATCCATGACCCGATGATGGTACCATTGCAACAGTCCTATGGTGTTATCTTCATGACAATTGATGGTCGATATTAAAGGTGTAAAATGATGGTGACAACCTATGGTCACCCCCTTAGGTCAGGTTTTGGATCAATTAGAAGTTTAATAATCAACCATTAAGTACCCTACTGATGTTATCAATAAATGATGATATTAACTTAATATTTGATGTTGATTATGAATATAGTGTTGATCTAACAACCTATGGTGATTTAATGGTCAATAATGATGGTGGATCAGATCTCTACAACCTATGTTGAGTTAAGCATTGTAGTTGTAGCATCAATTAAGCCTTAGACTAATGGTTTTGTGGGTCACTTGATGCAATGGTCGGACCTATACTGTAATTGATGGTTTTAACATATGAACTTGACCCAATGGTCAAGATCTAATATTTATTACTCCAATAAAGTGGAATGATGACTAATGTAATATTTTGGTTCTAATAATGTGATTTAGATGGTTTTATTTGTATGATCAACTTAAGGAGCTTGTTGACAATGGAGGCCTCTTTTAAATCAACAGTCGATTGTGGATTTTACTCTACTCTCAATGGAACTTTTTGTGTTGTTAATCAAGGGATGTCTAGGGCTAAATGGTGACTCTTTCTAGAGAACAAATCATGGACTTCATAGGTGGTTTATCCAAGGTGTTTACTTATGTAAACAACCAATGGTCTTACCTTTTAAACATCCAATGGTTCTGTGTGACATTGTGGTATAGTGATATGGGTTGAATGATGATGGAACAAATGGAGGGTTACCCTTAATAAGGTAGTATTACCTATTAACTCATATGAATAGAAGGGTTTATAATCATATTGTGTTGATATGTAACCCTAATGAGGTACGACTTGTTATACCTAGCTTTAATATAATTAAATGATGGTAATTGGGTAAGAATTGTAAGGCATCTAAACTTGCTTAATGAGTTGAATGAGCTTAATTACCATAATTAAATGCATATAACCCTAATATAACCTTTTGATATATTTTTAAATCATAAGACAAGTTTAATTTTCAAATTTGGTCCAATTTAGACACTATTTGAGCAAGTTATGCAATTTTCTGTACATTTTAGACTTTTCTACAATTTACCCAATTGAGGGGTTTTCTTTGCAATTTGTCACATACATTATGTTCCTTAGATGTTATATTATCATTATTGAGTGTTTTAATCCATGGGGCTCCTAGTGAGCCATGGTTTAAATGTGTTTTCATCAAGGATATTTTAGGGTTTACCCCTTCATGGATGAGCTACCTTTAGTAGCTATCAAATAAGGAATTATGCGACTGGCTGGGAAATTCGACAAAGGAAAGATAAGCATGTCTATACAGATAGTGGGAGATCTTCTAGTGTGTGTGCTTGTATATTCTTAATAATTTAAGGCCATGGACACTTGGATAGATACTAGAACTTCAACTTTTTCTTTTTCTTTATCTTAAAGTGTCATATACTTATCCCCAAGAACCAAAAGAGACATTTTCTCTACACCACTCCCCTCCTTCTCCCAGCCTCATTATCCCTCTGTTCAGCTGTGAATTTTTCTACCCAAGGAAGAGGAAAGTGGGGATCTTCTTGGAGAAAGGATCTAAGGTTGAAATTGATTTCATTCAGGGGTTCCTAAAGCTCCTTCCTAGTGATATTGACATAAAAGTGTAAGTATTACCTTGTTTCCTCCATTTATTTCTTTCTCTTCTTCCTCCTATATCTCTCCAGGTCGGAACCCTTCTGTTCCATGGTTAAAATGACTATAGAACTCAAAAATCCTTCCTTCTTGTTTCTTTTTCTAGGATTTTGCTTCTTTGTGCAGAGAATTGCATATTTGGCCAAGTTTAGATCTGAATATAAGGTTTTCTTGCCCTATTTTCTCGAGATTCTTACTGTTTGGGATCTGACCTACTCTATAGAGGTGGGTTATATAACATTCTTCACTTATATTTCTTACTAGAAGCTTGTTAGTTCATGTTTATGCTTGAATGTGATAATCTAATCATAAAGAAACTATGTTTGTTTAGAATTATGAATTTTTGTGGTATTCCCTGTTCTGTTACAATTCTATATGAACTTGTAAACATGTGTATGACCTTTCTAAGGTGTAACATGATTTGGGATAGGTTGATAGCAACAACCTATGGTGCTATGTACAAAACAATTGATGGTTCAAATTAGGATTTTCAAACTATTTCCTTCTCTATCACACAACCAATGGTCATACCATTCAACAACCAATGGTGTTGTTATCTTGGCAACTGATGTTCATGATCACGGGTGTCAAATTCATGGTGACAAACTATGGTCACCACCTTAGGTTAGGTTTTGACTCAATTAGACGTTTAATTATCATCCACTAAGTATTCTAATGATGTTATCAATCGATGATGATATTGGATTAATATTTGATGGTGTTAATTGAATATATTACTGATCTAGCAACCAATGCTGACCTAATGATCACAATTAATGGTGGATCAGGTCATAACCATATATGATGAATTAGTAATGTAATTGTAGATTTGACTAAACCTTAAAACCAATGGTTCCTTGGTTCAATTCATTTAATGGTTAGACTTATACTTCAATTGATAACCTTGAATAATGAACCTAATCTAATGAATAATATTGGATGCTTCAACATCCAAGGGATTAGTATAAATCACATGGTATTATATGTGGGTCCTAGTTAAGGCATGAAATGATGATGATAACCTTACTATGAATAATGTGATTGTCTTAATGACCTTTGGGCATGTTTAAATCAATGATTGAGGTGAAATCCTCTTCATGTTCCAATAAGGGTTAAAACCCTGGAACTTGTGATAAGATATTGGTATCTTGTAATAGTATGATGATAAGTGTGGTCCATTAATTTGCAATGAATGATAGCATGTGGTAATGTGATTAAGATTTACATCTCAAATGTTTTATATCTTTTGAAGTTGTTATACATATACTTTTTTTAGCAAAGAATTAGGGTTTGAATGTCCACTTGTATGATAAAGCCTTAATGCATTCAATTAGAAGTAACTAATCAATTGTAACCTTAATCATGTAGAGCCCTGTGCCATAGAGCCATCTTCAGTGTCAGAACTTACTAGATGGTGAAATGAGTATTCCCAAGGGAAACTCAGAGTGCATACTATTGAGTATGTGTGGGTGGAAAGTTGAGTATATATCCTTGTCATCCACAATTGTAGGTTATGGAGGATGGCTATGGTCATGACTCTGACATTTGATGTGATTGAGGATAGCTGCGGTTGTACTTCAGATTAGAGGGTTTTGTATACCCTATTTTCTAGTGTCGTAACTTGTACCAAGTACAGACTGGTTGTTATCATTTGATTATATGTCACTGTTGGTAGTTTGACTGGTATGTCACTATAGTTTACTGGCACTGACCAAGGGGAAGAGATCTTAGGATACCGACACTCCTAGATATTATACAAAACTGAATAGCACTTCACAGTGGTCAGTTGGACTTTGAGTAATACGACTCAAACTCCCAGGGGCATAATAATAAAAGATATAATACCATCCGTGTAGTATAATTGCTAGAGTTTAATAAGTATCACATTGGTTGATTAACCCTTGTCTTGTCTTTACACTACATAATTTTTACATGATGCAGACTTATGAAAATTTTGTAATTCTACTTGATGTTACAACTTATTTGCTTAATTACTTAGTATGTTTAAACTGTTCAATTTGTTCATATTGCTTATTCAATATCCTAACTGCTCAATGTATTTACTATTTATTAATATGTTATGATCAATATATGTTGGAGAGAGTTATATCTCTCGCTGCGACTGGGTCTCACCTATGGGTCACCACTTTTTTTTAGTGGTCGCGGGCAACGAGGTTGAGGTTGCGTTGTGGAAGAAAACCAACCTGGTGATCAATAGATTCAGAAGGTTGGTTAGTTGTAGATGTTAGTAGTAGAGGTATAGTGTCATCCCTGTACTCTCAGGTCTGGGTATGGGATGTGTTTTTTAGATGATATACTCGTATCGACATGAGATTTTGGTAGTATGCCAATGTTTGTAAATATATGGCATGTACATGTGAAATATCTTTTGTATGCAGGATGTGACTAAGGTCTTTGAACCCATATCTAAATACTTGTTATATTATATGAGAATGGAATGATGGACTTTTTGTAAATGTTCTAAAGTTTATTTACATTGTTGGAATTGGTTTTAATTATTCCGCTTTTTTGACTATGTGATTAATTAGTAGTTGATCATGTTTGTGTTTTGAGTAATCTTGTTTAGCGTGATGAGGAGTCATAGTTAAGTTGGTATTAGAAATCTAGGTTTACTGAGTCTATAGGACTTAGGTTTGAGTCTGTTCTTATGTATCCAACATATCTGATCATAGTTTATACTTATGCAGATATGTCTGGAGGACATGAAGAACATGTTGAGAGTAGCTATGTTGCACCAGGAGGAGGTGCAGGGAGGCAGGCACATGATGAGAGAGTTCCAGAAGTAGGGCCAGAGCAGCCCGCAATGCCTTATATAGACCCAATAATGATGGCCAATCTTGAGTTTCAGTCTATGTTTAGACAGATGATGGCCACAATTACACATATCGCTAACATAGTGCCACACCTCAATCTAGGGCAGCCGCCTCTAATGTGGAGTCCCAAGGTGTTAGGAAGACATTTAAATGTCTTAGCCGTGTTGGGGTAATTGAATATGCAGGTACTCATGATCCAGCAGAAGCTGGCATGTGGTTGACTGAGCTGGAAAATGCGTTCAAAATCCTAAACATCACTGAAGAAGACAAAGTTAAGCATGCGATATACCTGTTGCAGGGTAGTGCTGGCCATTGGTGGGCCATAGAAGAGGAGAAAAGGCCAAAAGTTGTGATAGGATGGGAGGAGTTTCAAAGGGAATTTGTTAGCCGATATTTTCTAGAGACCTATCTAGATGAGAAAATCTCTCAGTTTGAGAAGATTCTTCAGCGAGCTATGACTATCAATGAGTATGAATCAAAGTTTATGGAACTTCAGAGGTTCTTCTCACACATGGAAACAACATACAAGGAAAGGATCCAGATCTTTGAGAAGGGTCTGAGTACGGAGTTGACTACTTCAACATCAGCCTTGGAGAACAGGGAAATGTTTTCCACCTTTGTTGAATCTATTAGGAGGATTGAGAGGTATGCCATAGAGAAGCGTGAAGCTAATGCTAAGAAGCGACCTATGCAGTTTCAAGGGCAATCATCTGGAGGATTTAAGAAGCCAAGGTTTTTCCCATCGTCGTTGCAACCCAGGTCAAACCTTCAGTGAACCAAGATCACATGCACCATCACAGTGGACCCCAAGTCGGGGTAGAGGTCACAATTTTTTGCCAATGGGAACCCGCATTACCTCATCGGTTTCAGTGACAGGGCCGTTTAGGCCATATCAGGACACCAGAACATGTTACAAGTGTGGGCAAGTGGGGCATACAAGACCTTATTACCCTATGAAAGATGATGAGGTGACTCAATAGTCAAGGAAAAGTCAACAAGGTCTACAACAACGACAGTTTAGTAGTGGCAGTGGAAGAGGACGTGGTCAGGCATCCCCAGGTAGGATCCTCTGGATAAGCAAGCAGAGGACGTGACAACAATAGGTGACAACAAGGTTCTATTCCATGACCCATCCAGAAGCAGTGGTCAATCCACGAGTCGTGATAGGTCAGATGGAGTTATTTCATTATGATATGTCTGCTTCTTGTTTCGTATCTGTGTTAGTAGACCCAGGTGCGACACACTCTTTTATCACCAGAGAGGTGACAGATAGTTGTTATCTACCTGTTGGTCTTAGATCTGATATCCTACGGCAAGAGACTCCTTTGGTTGATTCCGCTGAGTTGCGAGAAGTGGGCTCTTCTTGTGTTCTTTCTTTTTCTAGACACAACATTCAAATGGATCTTTTGCCACTTGACATGCATGCTTTTGATGTAATCCTAGAAATGGATACCTTGGAAAAATACAAGGTAGTCTTGGACTATAGTACTAAGGTGGAGACGTTCCATGATGGAGATGTACAATGGATTTTCCAGGGTGATAGGAAGATTCTTCCTACATGTTTGATGTCATCTATGACAGCTGAGCAGTTGATGAGACAAGGATGTGAGGCTTTCTTAGATCATGTTGTGGATACCAAGGTGATATTTTCTAGTATCCAGGAGGTACCAGTGGTGCGAGAATTTAAGGATGTCTTTCTTGAGAAATTTCCTAGAATTCCCCCTCCTAGAGAGATTGAGTTTGAGATCAATCTTGTTCATGGCACACAACCCATAGCACACTCAGCATACAGAATGGCACCAGCAGAGGCGCATGAGTTAAAGAAACAGTTAGAAGAACTATTAGAGAAGGGTTTTATCAGTCTGAGCACTTCCCCTTGGGGTGCTACCATGTTATTTGTTAAAAGGAAGGATGGTTCAATGAGGTTGTGTATAGACTACAGATAGCTGAATAAGGTGACAATAAAGAATAAGTATCCTTTGTCAAGGATTGATGATCTTTTTGATCAGTTGAGAGGTGCCACTGTGTTTTCAAAGATAGACCTGAGGTCAGGTTGCCATCAGTTGAGAATTTAGATTGATGACATACCCAAGTTAGCTTTTAGGACTAGGTATGGTCATTATGAGTTTGTGGTTATGCCGTTTGGGCTAACCAATGCACCTGCAACTTTTATGGATCTAATGAATAGGGTGTTTAGACCTTATCTTGATCAATGTGTGGTCATGTTCATAGATGATATCTTGATATACTCCAAGGATAGTCAACAACATGAGAAACACCTTCGCTAGACATTGACTTTGTTGAGGCAACATCAACTATATGCTAAGTTTAGCAAGTGTGAATTCTAGTTATATGAAGTGTCTTTTCTGGGCCATGTTATATCTGCAAAAGGTGTTTGTGTTGATCCTAAGAAAGTGGAATCTGTACTAAAATGGGAACAACCAAAGACACCAACAGAGATCTGTAGTTTCCTAGGTCTGGCAGGTTACTACAGGAGGTTCATCAAAGACTTCAGTTCTATAGCGTTACCCCTAACTAGGTTAACTAGGAAGGATGTTCCTTTTTCTTGGAATGAAAAGTGTCAACATTCTTTCCAGCTGTTGAAAGAAAAGTTGACTAGTGCACCAGTATTAGTACTGCTAGAGCAAGGGAAAGGCTATATTTTCTTTTGTGATGCTTCAAAGAATTGATTGGGATGTGTGTTGATGTAGGATTAAAATGTGATTTCTTAATCTTCACGACAACTTAAGAAACATGAGGAGAATTACCCAACACATGATCTGGAGCTTGTATAGGTGGTCCATGCCTTAAAGATATGGAGACACTATCTTTATGGAGAAAAGTGTCAGATATTCACTGACCACAAGAATCTACAGTATATCTTCTCAAAATAGGAGTTGAATATGAGGCAGATGAGATGGATGGAGCTAATTAAACAATAGATTACCATCCAGGGAAAACTAACGTGGTAGCTGATGCATTGAGTAGAAAGTCATCTTCACCATCAATGGTAGATAATGCACAATTAAATTCCTTGATGTGCCATAAGAGAGATATGCTAGTGTCGCTTTGCCAGATGAATGTACAACTAGAAGTTTCTTTGCTGGCAGGATTGTTGGCATAGTTACAAGTGAAACCTACCTTGAGACAACAGATTCATGATGCACAACAAAATGATACTGTGATACAAAATATCCGATCAGGGATTGGCATTGAAAAGCATGATGGCTTTCATGAGGCAGATGATGGTACAATTTGTTACCACAATAGAACAATAATTCCTGATGTTGATGGGTTGAGGAAGATGGTACTTGAGGAGGCTCACTCTTGCATGTATGCAATGCATCCTGGAAGTACCAAGATGTACCAAAACTTGAAAGACATATATTGGTGGCCAGGTCTAAAGCATGATGTGGCAGAGTTCATTGCCAAATGTCCAGTTTGTCAACAGGTGAAGGCTGAGCACCAAAAGCCTATAGGGACATTACAACCCTTGCCAATATCCTAGTGGAAATGGGATCATATTACTATGGACTTTGTGGTTGGTATTCCTAAGAAAGCCAAGGGACATGATTCTATATGGGTGATAGTAGACAAATTGACTAAGTCAGCTCATTTTCTTCCAGTTAAGATGACGTTTACATCAGAGAAATTGACATAAATATATGTTGATGAGATAGTCCGTCTGCATGGCATTCCAGTGACTATAATTTTTGACAGAGGTCCACAGTTTACAAGTCATTTTTGGGAGTGTCTGCATTAAGCAATGGGAACACAGTTGAGATTCAACATAACTTTTCATCCGCAGATTGATGGCCAGTCTGAAAGGACTATTCAGACTTTAGAGGATCTCTTGAAGGCATGTGTGCTGCAATTTCTTGGTAGTTGGGATGTACATCTGACTCTAATAGAGTTTACGTACAACAATAGCTATCAAAGAAGCATAGATATGGCCCCTTATGAGGCTCTGTATGGTAGACGATGTCAGTCTCCTCTTTACTGGTACGAGACAAGTGAATATTAACTTTTGGGTCCTGAGCTAGTATAGCAGACAATAAAAATAAATTTAAAGTGATACAACAACAGTTGAAAGCAGCCCAGGACAGGTAGAAATCTTATGCAGATAACCGATGCAGACCACTTGAGTTCCAAGTGAGAGATAGAGTATATCTTAAGGTTCTCCTTGGAAATGTGTGCTGAGGTTTGGAAAGAAGGGTAAGTTGGTTCCTAGATTTATGGGACCATACCTTGCCCTAGCTCGTATTGGAAAGGTAGCATATAAGTTGGAGCTACCACCAGATCTACATAGATTACATGATGTCTTTTACATCTCTATGTTGAGGAAATGCCATCCAGATACTGACCAGACAATCCAACCAGTAGAGGTTGAGTTAGATGAGGACATCGCCTATGTTGAGGTCCTGTGTTGATCCTGGATAGAAGGGTGAAAAAGCTGAAGAGAAAAGATATAATACTAGTGAAAGTTTTATGGAATCACCGTGTCTTAAAGGAAGCCACATGGGAACTATAGAATGAGATGCATAGAATTAACCCATCTCTTTTTGCGTAGGATTTCGGGGCAAAATCCTTGTTAGGGGTTTATAGTTGTAAGGCCCCAAAATTGCTTAAAGAGTTTAATGAGCTTGATTACCATAATTTAATGCCTATAACCCTAATATAACCTTTTGATAAATTTTAAATCATAATACAAGCTTAAGTTTCAAATTTGGTCCAATTTGGACACTGTTTGAGCAAGTTACACAATTTTTTGTACATTTTTGATTTTTCTACAATTTACCCAATTGAGGGGTTTTATTTACAATTTGTCACATATATTATGTTATTTAGATGATATATTATCATTCTTGAATGTTTTGATCCATGGGGCTCCCAGTTGAGCCATGGTTTAAAGGTGTTTTCATCAAGGGTATTTTAGGATTTACCCCTTCATGGATGAGCTACCTTTAGTAGCTATCAACTAAGGAATTATGTGATTGGTTGGGAAATTCGACAAACAAAAGATAAGGAGGTTTATACAGATAGTGGGAGAGCTGCTGGTGTGTGCTTGTATATTCTTAATAATTTAAGGCCATAGACACTTGGATAGATACTAGAACTTCAACTTTTTCTTTTTCTTTATCTTAAAGTGTCATATACTTATCCCCAAGTACCAAAACAAGCCATTTTCTCTCCACCACTTCCATCCTTCTCCCAAACTCATTCTCCCTCTGTTCAACTATGAATTTTTCTTCCCAAGAAAGAAGAAAGTGGGGATCTTCTTGGAGAAAGAATCTAAGGTTGAAATTGACTTCATTTAGGGGTTCCTAAAGCTCCTTATTAGTGATATTGACCTAAAAGTGTAAGTATTACCTTATTTCCTCCATTTATTTCTTTTCTCTTCTTCCTCCTATATCTCTCCAGGTCAAAACCCTGATGTTTCATGGTGAAAATGACTCTAGAACTCAAAAATCCTTCCTTCTTGTTTCTTTTTCTAGGATTTTGCTTCTTTGTGCAGAGAATTGCATATTTGGCCAAGTTTAGATCTGAATCCAAGGTTTTCCTGCCCTATTTGCTCGAGATTCTTGCTGTTTGGGATTGAACCTACTCTATAGAGGTGAGTTATATAACATTCTTCACTTATATTGCTTACTAGAAGCTTATTATTTCATGTTTATGCTGAATGTGATGATCTAAGTATAAAGAAACTATGCTTGTTTTAAATTACGAATTTTTGTGGTGTTACCTATTCTGTTACAGTTCTATATGAACTTTTAAACATGTGTATTACCTTTCTAAGGTCTAAGATGATCTCAGACAGGTTGATAGAAATAACCTATGGTGCTATGTACAAAACAATTGATGGTTCAAATTAGGGTTTTCAAACTATTTCCTTCTCTATCACACAACCGATGGTCATACCATTCAACAACCAATAGTGTTGTTATCTTGGAAACTGATGTTCATGATCAAGGGTGTCAAATTTATGGTGACAACCTATTGTCACCACCTTAGGTCAGGTTTTGACTCAATTAGATGTTTAATTATCATCCACTAAGTATTCTAATGATGTTATCAATCAATGATGATATTGGTTTAATATTTGATGGTGTTAACTGAATGTATTACTGATCTAGCAATAAATGGTGACCTAATGATCACAATTAATGGTGGATCAGGTCATCACCATATATGATGGATTAGGAATGTAATTGTAGATTTGACTAAACCTTAAACCAATTGTTCCTTGGTTCAATTGATTTAATGGTTAGACTTATACTTCAATTGATAACCTTGAATAATGAACCTGATCCAATGAATAATATTGGATGCTTCAACATCCAAGGGATTAGAATAAGTCACATGGTATTATATATGGGTCCTAGTGAAGATAATTCAATGGTTCAATACCATTAATTTGTAGTCTTACCTTTACCATTATATAGTTATATTTGATAAATCACTATAATAAGTGGATGTGTAACTCCCATGTGATCTAGCTTGTTATACCTATCCTTAATGTAATTATATGATGTTGATTGGTTATAATCATACCTATTGAATGATTAATGTGATAATAAATTACACTCCTCTTGTGTTGAAACCACAATGTAGTATTATTTGAATATCATAGTGACTTGCCATGTTATTATCTATGGACACATATGTGCTAATGATATTTTGAGCCTTGTTTAAGGCATGGAATGATGATGATAACCTTACTATGAATAATGTGATGGTCTTAATGAACTTTGGGCATGTTTGAATCCATGATTGAGGTGAAATCCTCTTCATGTTCCAATAAGGGTTAAAACCCTGAAACTTGTGATAAGATATTGGTATCTTGCAATAGTATGATAATAAGTGTGGTCCATTAATTTGCAATGAATGATAGCATGTGGTAATGTGATTAATATTTATATCTCAAATGTTTTATATCTTTTGAAGTTGTTATACATATACTCTTGTTAGAAAATAAATATGGTTCGAATGTCCACTTTTATGATAATTCCTTAATGCATTTAATTGGTAGTAATTAATCAAGGGTAACGTTAATCATGTAGAGCCCTGTGCCGTAGAGCCATATTTAGTGTCAGAACTTACTGGATAATGAAACAAGTACTACAAAGGGAAACTCGGAGCGCATACTGTTGAGTATGTGGGGGTGGCAAGTTGAGGATATATCCTTGTCATCCACAATTGCAGGTTATGGAGGATGGCTATGGTCATGCCTTTGACATTTGATGTGATTGAGGATAGCTGTGGTTGTACCTTAGATTAGAGGGTTTTGTATACCCTATTTTTTAGTTTTGTAACTTGTACCAAGTATGGACTAGTTGTTATTAGTTGACTATATGTCACTGTTGGCATTATGACTGGTATGTTCACTGTAGTTTACTCGCACTGACTGAGGGGAAGAGATATTAGGATACCGGCACTCCTAGATCTTATATAGATCTGAATAGCACTTTGCAGTGGTCAGTTGGACTTTAAGTGGTATGACTCAAACTCCCCAGGGCATAATAATAAAAGATATAATACCAACCGTGTAGTATAATTGCTAGAGTTTAATATGTATCACATTGCTTGATTAACCCTTGTCGTGTCTTTACACTACATAGTTCTTTCATGATGCAGACTTATGAAAATTGTGTAATTCTACTTGATGTTAATCATACGTAGATTCCTTGAATGTTGATGTAATAAAGGAATGTTCTTAATGTTAATATAACCCTGCTATGATTGTTTATGAATATCTCCTAGCTCATTAATGCAATATTGTGCTAATCTGGTGTATTATATGTAAGTGATGTTGTTGAGATTTTCTATAAGGCGTGCAAAGATATGGTGATGTTGAAGGGAATAATATGATGGTCTTAATGACCTTTGGGCATGGTTGAGCCCTAAATGGGGTGTAATCCTATTATGTTCATAAGGGTTGATACCCTGTGATATTGTGAAAAGGATTTATATCCTATGATAGTATGATGGTCTTAATGACCTTTGGGCATGGTTGAGCCCTGGATGAGGTGTAATCCTCTTGTGTTGATAAAGGTTGATACCCTGTAATATTGTGAAAAGGATTTATATCTTGTGATAGTATGATGACTAGTGTAGATTCATGAATGGCAAGTGAATAGTACCATGTGATGATGAGATGAGAAATTATATTTCACAAATTTTATATCTTTTGAAGTTGTGATATTTATATGTTTGTTAGAAGTGAATTAGGGTTTGTATGTCCACTTGTTTGATGAAGCCTTAATTCACCCAATTGACATAACTAATCAAGTAAAACTATAATAATGTAGTGCCCTGTGCCATAGATCCATCTGAGTGTCAGAACTTGCTCGCTGGTGAAACGAGTATTCCTAAGGGAAACTCAGAGCGCATACTGATGAGTATGCAGGGTGCTTGTCATCCTGAATTCAAGTGTTTAGGGAGGATGACTGCAGTCATACCTAGCCCTTAGTTTGAGAACAGCTGCAGTCGTGTCTCGATGATTATATATGTGATGAGATTGGAGGACAACTACGGTTGTACCTCAGATGGTAGGGTATGTGTACCCACCTCCTTTCACTAGTGCCGTGACCTGTGCCAAGGATGGACTAGGCTGTTAGCATCTTGACGTTATGTGTCGTTGAGGCGCACCCATACTGATCGAGGGCGGAGAAGATATTAGGAGTCCGGTTATTCCTTGATCTTGTATGGACTGATTTCAACTCAACAATGATCAGTTGGATTTTGAGTGGTATCCTCAATTTCCTCAGGGCATAATAAAAGATGTAATACAACCGTGTAGCATATTTTTTTAGGGTTATACACAATATTTCACATTGGATGATAACCCTTGTTTGTTATCTTTACATAAAGATGATGCTTAGTGCAATTAAGATATAGTAGATATACTTATGTTTTGGATATGCTTAAGATTGTAGATGTGTACATACAACAACCATGTTTATGTTGATAACTCTACTTCTACTGCTGATTATAATCATGATATTGGATATCTCATGTTGTTAGTTATGTTTAGCATGCTAGCCATGCCTTTGTAACTAGAGATGCATATACTGCTAATCATGCTTATCCAGCTAGTTGTGCTTATGTTGTTAGTGTAAGGCCCCTGAACTTGCTTAATGATTCGAATGAGCTTAATTACCATAATTGAATACTTATAACCCTAATATAACCTTTTGATATGTTTTTAAATCATAAGAAACTCTTAAGTTTCAAATTTGGTCCAATTTGGACACTGTTCGAGCAAGTTGTGCAATTTTCTGTACATTTTGGACTTTTTTGTAGTTTACCCAATTGAGGGGGTTTCTTTGCAATTTATCACATACATTATGTTCCTTAGATGTTATATTATCATTCTTGAGATTTTTGAGCAATAGGGCTCCTAGTTGAGCCGTGGTTTGAAGGTATTTTCATTAAGGGTATTTTGGGATTTACCCCTTCACGGATGAGCTACCTTTAGTAGCTATCAACTAAGGAATTATGTGATTGGCTGGTAATTTCGACAAAGGAAAGCTAAGAAGGTCTAGAGGGATGGCGGGAGAGCTTCTTGTGTATGTGCTTATATATTCTTAATAATTTAAGGTCATGGACACTTGGATATATACTAGAATTTCAACTTTTTCTTTTTCTTAATATTAAAGTGTCACACACTTATCCCCAAGCACCAAAACGAGCCACTTTCTCTCCACCACCTCTCTCCTTCTCCCAGATTCGTTCTCCCTCTGTTCAGCTGCGAATTTTTCTACCCAAGGAAGAAGAAAGTGGGGATCTTCTTGGAAAAAATTCTAGGGTTGCAATTGATTCCCTTTTTGGGTCTATAAAGCTTCTTCCTAGTGATATTGACCTAAAAGTATAAGTTTTTTCTTATTTCCTCCATTTAATTCTTATTTCTTCTTCCTCCTACATCTATCCAGATCGGAACCCTGCTGTTCCATGGTGAAAATGACTCTAGAACTCAAAAACCCTTCCTTCTTGTTTCTTTTTCTAGGGTTTTGCTTCTTTGTGGAGAGAAGTGCCTATTTGGCCAAGTTCAGATGTGAATCTAGGGATTCCTTGCCTTATTTTCTCGAGATTCTTTCTGTTTGATATCTGACCTACTCTATAGAGGTGAGTTATATAACATTCTTCACTTATATTGCTTATTAGAAGCTTGTTAATTCATGTTTATGCTTGAATGTGATGATCTAAGCATAGAGAAACCATGCTTGTTTAGAATTACGAATTTTTTTGGTGTTACCTATTTTTTCCAGTTCTATATGAACTTGTAAACATGTGACATGTGTACAACCTTTATAAGGTGTAACATGATCTGGGACAGGTTGATAGAATCAAGCACACAATAATTGATTGTTCAAATTAGGATTTTCAAGCTATTTCCTTCTCTATCACATAACCTATGGACATACCATTCAACAACCAATGGTGTTGCTATCTTGGCAACAGATGTTCGTGATCAAGGGTGTTAAATGTATGGTAACAACCTATGGTCACCCCTTAGGTCAGGTTTTGGCTCAATTAGACATTTAATTATCATCCACTAAGTATTCTAATGATGTTATCAATCGATGATAATATTGTCTTAATATATGATGGTGTTAACTGAATGTATTACTGATCTAGCAACCAAAGGTGACCTAATGATCACAATTAATGGTGGATAATGTCATCACCATATATGATGAATTAGGAATGTAATTGTAGATTTGACTAAACCTTAGACCAATGGTTCCTTGGTTCAGTTGATTTAATGGTTAGACTTATACTTCAATTGTTAACCTTGAACAATGAACTTGATCTAATGAATAATATTGGATGGTTTAACATCCAATGGATTAGAATAAATCACATGGTATTATATGTGGGTCCTAGTGAAGCTAATTCAATGGTTCAATACCATTAATTGGTAGTCTTACCTTTGCCATTATATAGTTCTATTTGATAAATCACTATAATAAGTGGATGTGTAACTCTAATGTAATCTAGCTTGTTATACCTAACCTTAATGTAATTATATGATGTTGATTGGTCATAATCAGACCTCTTGAATGATTAATGTGATAATGAATTACACTCTTCTTGTGTTGAAACCACAATGTAGTATTATTTGAATATCGTAGTGCCTTGCCATGTTAATATCTATGAACATACATGTGCTAATGATCTTTTGAGCCTTGTTTAAGGCATGGAATGATGATGATAACCTTACTATGAATAATGTGATGGTCTTAAAGACTTTTGGGCATGTTTGAAGCCATTATTGAGGTGAAATCCTCTTCATTTTCCAATAAGGGTTAAAACCCTAGAACTTGTGATGAGATATTGGTATCTTGCAATAGTATGATGTTAAGTGTGGTCCATTAATTTGCAATGAATGATAGCATGTGGTAATGTGATTAAGATTTATATCTCAAATGTTTTATATATTTTGAAGTTGTTATATTAGAAAATAATTAGGGTTTGAATTTCCACTTGTATGATTAAGCCTTAATGCATTCAATTGGCAGTAATTAATTAAGTGTAACCTTAATCATGTAGAGCCCTGTGCCATAGAGCCATCTTCAGTTTTAGAACTTACTGGATGGTGAAACAAGTATTCCCAAGGGAAACTCGGAGTGCATACTGTTGAGTATGTGGGGGTGGCAAGTGAGGATATATCCTTGTCATCCAAAATTATAGGTTATGGAGGATGGCTATGGTCATGCCTCTGACATTTGAGGTGATTGAGGACAACTATGGTTGTACCTCGGATTAGAGGGTTTTGTATACCCTGTTTTCTAGTGTCGTAACTCGTACCAAGTACATACTAGTTGTTATCAGTTTACTATATGTCACTGTTGGCAGTTTGACTGGTACGTCACTGCAGTTTACTCATATTGACCGAGGGGAAGAGATCTTAGGATACCGACACTCCTAGATCTTATATGGAACTGAATAACACTTCACAGTGGTCAGTTGGATTTTGAGTGGTATGACTCAAACTCCCCAGGGCACAATAATAAAAGATATAAGACCATCCGTGTAGTATAATTGCTAAGGTTTAATACGTATCTGTGACGATCCGACAACAAATCAAACCATCACCTGTAAATAATTTCAAAATAACCATAAGCAACAGATTAATAAAAATCACTAAAAATTAAAACCATTTGCAAAGAGATCCAACTCTTAGGAAATGAACCAAAGTACTACATACATCATGGTTCACATTGTACATACCATGTACCATCTCATCTCAAGGATAACATATAACAGTTGCTTAGCCAAACTATACATAAGCAACATAAAGCCTCGAGGCATACAAGCCAAAATCTCAGATCGTTCATAAAACCATTATATAGTGACTCCAAGGACCTGAGAGTACATAGACGACACATATGACTTATATCTACAAGACACGACAGACAACACACTCAACTTGAGATGCTACTGCTGCCCCTGATGCTGTTGTCCTCCCTCTGCTGTATGGTCCCTACCTCCTCGTCCGTGTCCACCTAAAAATGTTAGTGACCAATGGAGTGAGACCCATGTCCCAACGAGAGATATAACTCTCTGCCAAAAATATTATCATTGCAGAAAAATAATAATAAAACTGAGCAGAGGATTCTTTTATATTAATAAGCAGGATTTAATCACTGTTTAAGCAGAATAGAGCAATATCATCTTTTGAAACATTGCAGCTATATATGAATAAGCAGTAATTCATATATTCATTTTATAAGGAATATGAAGAACATGTATAACATCCATCCATTTAAGATTCATTAAGAAATGTAATATCAACCAATGATTTCCATATTCCATCCTTAAGAAAATATGCTACACGACTGATTACATTTTACAATCACACTTATGCCCTGAGGAGATAAGGTATACCGCTCATACTCCAACCAACCACTGCGAGGTCAAAATTGGTACCATACAAGGTCAATGGAAGAGCCGGCTGCCATGACCTCTGTCATCTCGGTCAGTGCGAGACCACAAGCAAGACTACGTCAACTGCTTAAATAGCTTTACAGGATATACTGGCAACTTCGCTATAGAGCTACAACGATGGCTGCACTCTTTCGGCGATTGAGAGATCTCATGTTTATCTACCATCAATCCCGAAATTTATCATCATCGGGAGATTCATGATACATCCATCCCGAAACATATAATGAAGGATTGAGAGATCTCATGTTTATCTCACATCAATCCCACATTAGGGCGTAAGGATATTCACGCCCATCACCCCCGCATATTCAAAAATATGCACTCTCCAGGAGATCCTGTGGGAAAATCTATTTTACCATCACCAGCTGCTGATGATGATGGATCTATGGTCAAGGAACTACATGATAAGATTCCACTTGATTAATTAAGTACATTACCGTATTCTTTTAGCATCAATCAAGTTTTCAAACATGAAATTATTATGACACATGCTACAAAGAAAGGTGTAATACATGTATTAAGTACATTTCAAATCTTTAAAACACATATTACATTTAGGATCTTAATCCCTCATCTCATTACTGGGAATTCTCATCCCTCAACATTATCATCATCATGATTACTAGTTCTGGGTGTTCAACCCTTAGTTCATCACTGAACATTGTTACCACTTTTTAGGTAACTATTACCTCTAGGTCCTCATACCAAGGTATACATGATACTTGTTACACAAGCATCTCACATGGCTCACAAGTCCCATTTAAAATCTTTATCATATAAAACATCATAGCTCATACCTGGCTATGCTCATCATCTCATGATACCTGCATTGTTAGTTTACATGATAACAACCATATCAAATACATATCAATACCAAGAAATACAAGGGTAATACCAATATTCCCTCATTAGGTTTAGGGTTTCCCTTTCTTATCGATTAGAGTTTCAAAATCATACCATCACCCTACAATAGGGTTAGGGTTTCCCCTTATTAACCATTTAGGGTTTCAAGATCGCATTATCATGGATCAAACCCTAATTCATACCCTACACATATTAGGAGTATTAATGTATGGCCATTGCATGTTTATCACAAAAGTAGTAGTTCTCTCTCATCCTTACTAGGATGTTGATTACTCCATACTTTATTAAGTTGGCTCAACCTTTCCTTCAAGGTACATTAGCCTACTTAATCATTATTCAGTAAACTCCAACCTATTAATATATGATGATATAAAATACTTCATGTGTTACTCCATCAAGTACATTGCATTTAAGGTGCTTTCACCATATCGGGTATGAGGTGTGTGTGCTTGCCATACCATATCGATTTTAAGGTGTATGTGTACTTGCCACACCATATCAGTTTTAAGGTGTATGTGTGCTTTCCACACCATATCGATTTTAAGGTGTATGTGTGCTTGCCACACCATATCGGTTTTAAGGTGTATGTGTGCTTACCACACCATATCAGTTTTAAGGTGTATGTGTGCTTGCCACACCATATCAGTTTTAAGGTGTATGTTTGCTTACCACACCATATCGGGCAGATCCTTATGCTCATGCCTCTTCAACCCTTCATGGCTTCGACCTAACCTTCACCATGGGTTAAGTGACATGATAGACAATTGGTTGAACCTTTGTCAACCCATTATACAAATCAATAAGGGTGTGGGGTTACAAGGTATATCAATTTTCCTATCATATAGGGTTACATCACCATATCAGGTTTGAGGTGTGTGCTTAACCCAATTTAATTTTTGAGGTGTATGCTTGACCTCCTATCGTGCAACAGGTGTATACTACACCACCATATTAGTTTTGAGGTGTGTGCTTAACCCAATATCATTTTTGAGGTGTATGCTTGACCTCCTATCGTGCAAGAGGTGTATACTACACCGCCATATCAATTTTGAGGTGTGTGCTTAACCCAATATCATTTTTAAGGTGTATGGTTGACTCCTATCGTGAAAGAAAGTATTAAATCATACCCATATCATTTTAATGAAGTAGGTGCATCACCATATCGGGTTAGAGGTTCTTGCTTGTGTGCTTGAACCCGATATCGCTTTACCTTTGATGATGTCATCACCATCAACCTCTAGACCCTTGTTCTTACTGTTATAAGTCATGGACAACAGTCCCATGAAGCTTTTAGAACTCAAAGGATCATCAATTATTCAAGAGAAATCGAAATTGCAAGTAGATCAACAAGTATGACAAAATTGAAGGTGCATAATAATATAATTGGGTTCAAGTTATATAACCCGCCTCAAGAACAACTTCAAAGCTCCAAGCTCCAAAGCTTCACGTTCCCAAGGTTGAAGATGAACTTCACAACTCCTCTTAGGGTTAAGTGTGAGCTCCTTCTTTCTCCTTAGAACCTTTGCATGATACCTTACTACTCTTGCACGGTATGCCACCACTCATGCATGATATGCCACCACCCTTGGCCGATATCCCCCTCACTTGTGATCAAAACACTTCACTATGGCCGATATCACCCTACTTGGCCGATACCACCTTACTTGGCCGATATGAACTTGATATGGACGATACCCAAGGCCCTATGCAAGATACCACCTCACTTCTGCACAATACAAGGACCCTATGCATGATACCTTAGATAAGGAGGGTGGTACGATTTGAAAAGTTTCACTAAGGGGTGAAAGAAGGGGTATATATACTTGTTGTTCATGAAGAAGTGTGAAAATGAGGTGTCATCAATTTGAGCTACTAGGTGCCACATGTCCATGCATGTGTAACACGTGTAAATGTATGCATTAACATTTATCTTGACATGCAAAACACTTTAGGATAATCTCGGGATGAATTTTTGTCCATTACTTATCCCTTTGAATAAAATATATCAACTAAATAACCACTTTATTCACAACCCGATACAACTTTTCTAAGGAAGTTGTAACCCGATACACTTCACCTCCTTGAGATGCTTTTCATGACATGACCATTGCCAAGAGTCCACAAAACGATATGAGACTCCTCCTATGGCTCCTTGTCCGATAGGGACTCATATATAAGCTTTTCAACTTGATACAACTCAAGTTAGTGTTTCATATTCAACCCCTTTCTTAGTCATTTCATCACCAAGAGTACCATCACTCCTAATTGATTCAAACATGGTGTCTACTCCTTTCTCTCTCCTCTATATGATACTAGGAGGGAGTAGGGACACTCTATAGGTGGTAATTTACATATTAACCCTACAATTTCGGTAAATTACAATTTGTACCAAAATTGGTGTACAATGCACTAACATTATTCAAACATGTTGCAACTTGAAATTTAGGCTTTCCACCAGACATCCTTTAACATCATTCTCTCTATTATGATGCTAAAACACGTGAGGTATATTAAACATGTGACATTTTGCAATATAGCCCATCATCTTGGGAAAATTGCACTTTATGTCCAAACTATCATATAATGCACAAACAATTTGCAAATAAGCTCAAACTTGAAAATTAAACTCTACAAGAGTCTTAATTACTTTTAAAAAGATTAAACACGAACAACTTACTTAAGCAAAAATTCTAGGGTTAAGCCATAATAGAGAGATTTTTTCCCCGAAATCTCAAGAGAAAATAGAAGGGTACTTCCTTCTCATCTCTTCCTCTAGCTCTCATGTGGCTTCTTCAAGGCCATGGTGATGCCATAGAAATTTCACAAGAACTATGTCTTTCTTTTTCAACTTCTTGATTCTTCTGTCAAGAATCATCATTGGACCTTCCACATAGGATATATCCTCATTTAATTCTACCTCTACAGGTTGCAACACCAACTCTGTATCGGGATGACATTTTCTCAACATAGATTCATGGAACACTGGATGTAGTCTATGTAGCTCAGGTGACAACTCCAACCTATAAGCTACCTTTCCCATCCGTGCTGTCACTGGATAAGGTCCCATAAATCTAGGAGCTAACTTACCCTTTTTCCCAAATATGAGAACACCTTTCCAAGGAGAGACTTTGAGATACACACTGTCTCCAACTTGGAATTCTAAGGGTCTATGACGCTTATCAGCATAAGACTTCTGTCTATCCTGAGTAGCTTTCAACTATTGTTGTATTACTTTAATCTTCTTAGTTGTCTGTTGCATTAACTCAGGACCCAGAAGTTGGTATTCTCCTATTTCATACCAGCATAACGGAGATCTACAATGTCCACCATATAAGACTTCATATGGTGCCATATCAATACTTTTCTGGTAACTGTTGTTGTAGGCAAACTCTATTAAGCTCAAGTGTATGTCCCAACTTCCTACAAACTGAAGAACACATGCTCTAAGAAAATCTTCCAAAGTCTTTACAGTTCTCTCAGATTGCCCATATGTGTGAGGGTGGAAAGCTGTGCTAAACTTCAACTGAGTACCCAAGGCTTTATCTAGTCGTTCCCAAAAATGACTTATAAATTGGGGACCTCTATCAGATACAATTGTAGCTGGAACCCCGTGTAATCACACTATCTCATCTATATAGATCTGTGCAAGTTTCTCAGTAGTATAGGTTGTTTTCACAGTAGGAAAATGTGCTGACTTAGTCAACCTATCAACTATCACCCAAATGGAATCATGACCTTTGGCTGTTCTAGGTAAACCAACTACAAAGTCCATGGTCACGTGATCCCATTTCCATTGTGGTATAGGTAAAGGTTGCAACGTTCCTGCAGGCTTATGATGTTCAGATTTAACCTGCTGACATACTGGACACCACATAACATACTCAGCTACATCCTTCTTCAAACCAGGCCACCAATACATATCTTTTAAATTATGATACATTTTGGTACTCCCTGGATGCATCACATACATGGGCGAATGAGCTTCCTCCATGACTAGCTTCCTTAAGTCATTGGCATCAGGTACTACCATCCTACGATGGTAACATACTACCTCATCCTCTGACTCATGAAAACCGCCCCGTTTCTCACTACCATACTCTGATCCGATCTGCTGATCACAGTATCAGCCTGTTGTGCCTCTTTGGTCTATTGTTTCAGAGTAGGTTTCACATGCATCTCAGCTAACAATCCGGCTAACAAAGATACTTTAAACTGTACATTGTTTTGCCTCCAGGAGACAAACATGTATCGTTTAAAGCACACTAAAGAGTTCAAATGTGCTTTATCTATGAGTGGCATTGATGATTTTCTTCTTAGTGCATTTGCCACTACATTAGCCTTTCCTGGATGATAATCAATTGTACAACTGTAGTCCTTGATTAACTCCATCCGACAGTGTTGTCTCATTTTCAAATCATGTTTTGAGAATATGTACTTTAAATTCTTATGGTCTGTGAAAATTTGAAATGTTTCTCCATAGAGATAATGTCTCCAGATTTTCAACGCGTGAACCACTGTAGCTAATTCTTCATGCGTCGGATAATTCTCCTCGTGTTTCTTAAGTTGTCGGGAAGCAAAAGAAACTACATGATCACTCTGCATCAGCACACATCCTAGACCATTCTTAGAGGCATAACAGAAAACAATATATCCCTTTCCCTGCTCAGGTAAAGCTAACACAGGTGCACTGGTCAACTTTTCTTTCAACAACTGGAAAGAATGTTGACACTTGTCATTCCAGACAAAAGGAACTTCCTTCCTGGTCAACTTGGTTAGGGGTAAGGCTATAGAACGGAAGTCTTTAATAAACCTCCTATAGTAACCTACCATGCCTAAGAAACTACGAATCTCAGTCAGTGTCTTGGGCTGTTCCCACTCTAATACAGATTCCACTTTCTGTGGATCAACACAAATACCTGAAGAAGATATAACGTGTCCAAGAAAAGACACTTCTGACAACCAAAACTCACACTTACTAAACTTAGCATATAGCTTGTGCTGTCTCAACAATGTCAAGGCTTGACGAAGGTGTTGTTCATGTTATTGACCATCTCTACTATATATCAGGATGTCATCTATGAAGACCACTACAAACTGATCAAGGAATGGCCGAAAGATTCTATTCAGCAGCTCCATGAATGTAGCTGGTGCATTAGTTAGTCTAAATGGCATAACTACAAACTCATAATGACCATACCTTATCCTGAAGGCTGACTTAGGTATGTCACTCTCCTTGATACGTAACTAATGATATCCTGACCTTAGATCGATCTTAGAGAATATGGTTGCACCACACAACTGATCAAACATATCATCTATCCTTAGTAGATGATATTTGCTCTTAATTGTCACCTTGTTAAGATGTCTTTAGTCTATGCATAATCTCATAGACCCATCCGTCTTTTTAACAAAAAGAACTGGAGCACCCCATGGGGAAGTACTCGGTCGAATCAAACCTTTCTCAAGCAACTCTTATAACTGTTTCTTAAGTTCTGCCATCTTAGCTGGCTCCATCCTATTGGGTGTTTGAGCTATAGGTTGCGTACCCAAAATTAGATTAATTTCAAAATCAATCTCTCGAGGTGGAAGAATGTCTGGAAGTTCTTCAGGAAACACATCCTCAAATTCCTTGACAACCGAAACTTCAGAAAGACTAGGACTCTCTGTTCTGGTATCTACCACATGTTCCAAGAATGTAAAGCATCATTGTCTCATCAACTTTTATGCTACCATAGCTGACACTAGACAGGTTGGAAGAATCTTTTTGTCCCCCTGAAAGACCCATATCTCACCATTGTCTGTGAACATAGCTTGCTTAGAACCACAATCCAAGATAACCTTATACTTTTCTAGGGTGTCCATCCCAAGAATTATATCAAACCCATTCATCTCAAGTGGTATAAGATCCACCTGAATGTTGTGTTCTGAAAAGGAAAGAATACAAGGAGAACATACCTCCCGCAACACCGCAGATATGACTAACAGAGTTTCTAATAACAGATTGTCTGCTCTACGACTAGCAGTCATATTGTAGTCATAAATCACTTCTTGCGTGATAAAGGAATGTGTATCACCCAGATCAATTAAAACAAATACACATCAAGATGAAGACATATCAAAATGAAATAATTCCATCTGACCTGTCACGACTCATGGGTTAACCACTGCCTTTGGTTGATTCATAGCATAGAATCTCTCCATTGGTGGTTGCTGGTCATGCGTCTTGTTGTTGGGTGCAGATGAACTAACTTGGGATGCCTATCCACGTCCTCATGTGCCACTGCTAAACTGTTGCTTCAGAGAGCCTTATTGACTCTGCCTCGGTAGTTGGGTTACATTCCTGTCTCCAAATGGACAATCCCTCATCAGATGTCCTGGCTTCCCACACTTATAACAGATTAGGTTTTACCATTTCGACCTAGATGGTCCTGTTACTGACATTGATGCTGAACTTTGGGATCTACTTGGCGGTAGACTACAACCTCTACCCTTGCTGGATGTCCACTGTGTCTGAGAACTGAACCTCTATGGTGCTATTGGTGCAGAAAATTTTGGTTTCTTAAAACTTTTGGACCTCTGTCCTTGGAACTTTGCATGCACTTTCCTACTATTGGCTTCACATGTCTCAGTCACAAACCTTTCTATCTGCCTAACTGACTCCACAAAGGTGAAAAACCTCTCTCTATTCTCTAAAGCAGATGTAGGTGTGGCTAGATCAGCATTCAAACCCTTCTCAAAATGCCAAATTCTCTCCTCATATGTAGTAGCCATGTGTGGACAAAACCGTAGAAGCTCCTTAAACTTAGCTTCATACTCGCTAATGTTCATTGGTCCTTGCTTAATCCGCTAAAACTATGAGATTTTCTCATCCAGATAAGTCTTAGGAAAGTATCTACTGACAAACTCACGTCGGAACTCTCTCCATTTGACCTCAACACCTAGTCATTTCTCCTCCTCAATGGCCCACTAGTAGCCAGCACTTCCTTTCAATAGGTACACAACATGCTTAACTTTCTTAGTTTCAGGAATGCTGAGGATTCTAAAGGCTTTCTCCAACTTAGTGAGCCATGAATATGTGTCTGCTGGGTCAGCTGTACTGACATATTCGGTGGCTCCTACCAGACGTAACTGCTTAAAGGTCTTACCAGATCCATGACCCTCATAGGAAGCGAGTGCCCTAGGTGCTGGTGTTGGCATCCAATCTGCCATATGTGTCATTGTGTTCATTGAACTGTCCAAACAGAACATGAAAAGTTGGGTTTTCTATCGAAGCTTGGTCAAGTTGGGGATTTTTAGGTACTAGTTCCTCTCTAGCCTGATCCCTTGCACCTCCTCCTAGTGCAACAACACTGCTTTCAGCAACATGTTCTTCGTGTGATCCAGCCATCTTTAAGCTTTACTTCTTATCCTATATGAGCAGAAGTCACTATTAGATAACTAGATAACACTTAGAACAAACTCAACAACCTTAATCCTATGTCTCTGTAGACTCAGCGAACCTTAGGCTCTGATACCAAAACTTTGTGACGATCCGACAACAAATCAAACCGTCACCAGTAAATAATTGCAGAATAACCATAAGCAGTAGATTAATAAAAATCACTAAAAATTAAAACCATTTGCAAAGAGATCCATTTCCAGGAAAATCGTAGGAAGAGAACCAAAGTAATACATACACCATGGTTCACATTGTACATACCAGGTACCATCTCATCTCAAGGATAACATATAACAGTTGCTTTACCAAACTATACATAAGCAACATAAAGCCTCGAGGCATACAATCCAAAATCTCAAATCATTCATAAAACCATTACATACTGACTCCAAGGACCTGATAGTATAGAGACGACACATAAGACTTATATCTACAAGACACGACAGACAACACACTCAACCTGAGATGCTACTGCTTCCCCTGATGCTGTTGTCCTCCCTCTGCTGTATGGTCCCTACCTCCTCATCCGCGTCCACCTAAAAATGTTGGTGACCAACGGAGTGAGACCCATGTCCCAACGAGAGATATAACTCTCTGCCAATAATATTATCATTGCAGATAAACAGTAATAAAACTGAGCAGAGGATTCTTTTATATTAATAAGCAGGATTTAATCACTATTTAAGCAGAATAGAGCAATATCATCTTCTGAAACATTACAACTATATATGAATAAGTAGTAATTCATATATTCATTTTATAAGGAATATGAAGAACATGTATAACATCTATCCATTTAAGATGCATTAAGAAATGTAATATCAACCAATGATTTATGTATTCCATCCTTAAGTAAATACGCTACACGGCTGATTACATTTTACAATCACACTTATGCCCTGAGGAGATGAGGTATACTGTGTTGGCTAAATTGGACATTATTATAATCTCTTTATTTTGATGATGACAAACATTTCATTCTTGTGAATCTAACGTGCTACTTGAGTGTTGCAGGAATAAGGTGGATGACAAATACTTGGAAGATCTATATGCTAAAATCGCTTTAAGTCATGAATGTAATCAAATGTAAAACTTGTACAAGTATATAATGTAAAAGTACTTAGACATCATGTAAATCAAGTGTTAGATCTTCCCTAGCCAATCACAATGCTTAGATAGGTCATCTCCTAAAATAGTGTCACATCTGCACACTCATACATACACTTGTTACTTAGTTTAAAACATTAAAACAGGGTTAATCTCGGTCGACAACATTCTCGACTGAGATACTCTCGGTCGGAAAACTCTTTGACTGAGAAAGACCCAGGTAGCTGTTAGACACAGCAGACAAGGTAGTTGGTAGTTGGAGAAGAATGTTATATACACTTGCTCCAGACAGTCCCTCGGTCGACAAGTCCTCGACCAAGATGGACTCTTGGTCGACAAGTCTTCGACCGAGAAGAGTTCTGTCTGCAATTTTCAGAGTTAATCAACTAGCCGTTGCTAAAGCAAATAATGTATACCTAACGGCTAGTTAAGCACTTAGAACCCCCTAGAAAGTGTCTAGAACATCCTTAAGCACTTGTAGGTCATTCCTATAAATAGGACAAGCCTTAGGACACCCCAACACACACTTGTGCTATACTTGAGCTTACATACTTGCAATTGGCAATCTATTTTGAGCAATTGAGCAACACTAGCATTGGCTACTCATTTCCCTTGCTCAAAATTCGTGTCCTATAGGCTATCATCTCCTATCCACTAAACCTACACTTCCATACTCATTGGTTAGGAGATCAAAACGCTTGATATAGGAAATCAAGTCTTGTGCTTCAAAGTGGTAATTGTAATTTCCATTTCCTTTCTTGTTCTTTCTTATTCTTTGTACTCTCCTTGCTACTCCTAGGGTTGGAGGCTGCGGATTGGAGAGGGTTTGATCTTCTTGGTGAAGAAGGAGATCTTTGGACTACTTCTGAAGGCTGTTGCAACGGGAAGCTACTTCAAGAGGAAGGCTACTTCATGGGGGAGCTTGAAGTTACTTCAAGAAGGCTGCTTCAAGGTTGGTGCAACTACTTCAAGGTGAAGGCTGTCCAAAGGGTGTAGAAAGTATTGTAATTTTATGTAATATCCTTGCGAGGTAATAAAATTTAATACTTTCAAAATCCCGGTTGGGTAAGCAACCGGGTAGTGGATTGACTGCCTTAGTATTTGCTAAGGTTGGAACCACTCTAAACACCTTGTCTCCTTCTTATTATTTCAATTGTGGTTGTTTGAGTTAAAATATTTAAAATAATCATAAAACCCTATTCACCCCCCTCTAGTGGTTTTTCAATTGCTGTTAGAGTAGGGCTTCAAGGAACTCTAATAAAGTCTTGAAGAATGGGTGACAGGGTACTCAACAACCTCAACTTGGAAGGAACACTCGTGGCTAGACCTCCAGCTTTTGATGGCACTAACTACACCTATTGGAAGAGGAGGATGCAATTTTACTTCCAAGGAATTAGCTGAGACTTATGGAGAATGGTATCAACTCCTTATGAACTTCCTCAAACAGAGTATGCAAATTGGGATGCTAATACGGTAAAATCTGCCCAAATGAATGCAAAAGGTGTAAGTATACTTTATTTTCAATTTCCGTTGGTGAGTTGAATAGAATATCAAATCGTGAAACGGCTTATGAAATATGGCATAGACTTTCTATAACATATGAAGGAACTGTTCAAGTTAAGAACTCTAAAATCAGAATGCTTAAATAGAAATTTGAACAATTTTGTATGGATCAAAATGAGTATATTAGTGAAATGTATGCAAAATTCTCTTCTATTGTAAATGGTTTAAATGCTTTAGGTAAAGTAATTAGCGAAGAAGATCAAGTTTCAAAACTCCTTAGGTCTCTTCCTCCCAAATACAAGCCTAAGGTGATTGCTATTGAAGAAGCAAATGATCTCACCCGGCTAAGGATGGAACAACTTATTGGTAACATAGAAGCACATGAGGCAACTTTAGAAGAGGAAGAAAGATGAGAACGTGAACTTCAACAAGGGAGAAAGAAGGACATTGCATTTAAGGCATCAACCAAGATCAATCATGACACAAGTGAAGATGATAGTGAAGAAGAAACTCTCATTGTAAATGGTAAGCAGTATAAAAGTTTTAAAACTAATAAAACTTCTAGTGTTTCTTCTTCCAGGTGATTTGAATGTGGCAAAAAGGGACACATGAAAGGTGATTGTCCAAAACTCAAGAAAGGGAAGAATTCATCTCACAAAAAGAAAGAAAGAGCATATAAAGCTGCATGGGATGATTCAAGTGATGACAGTGATGATGGAAAAGAAGAAGTAGAATGTCTTATTGCTACAATAAATGAAGAAGAAGAAGAAGAAGAGGTAAGTCTTTTTGATCTGCCAAAAGAAGATCTCATTGCTAGTCTTCAAGATACACATGAGAAATATATTGAGTGCAAGAAGAAATTTAAGAAATCAAATAAAGTAAATGATGAGTTAAATGCTAAACTTCTTGCTCTTACATCTGAAAATTAAGATCTCAAAAAGGCTATTGAAGATTATGATATTAAGCTAAAATCTGTAGAAGCAAATTGCAATCTTCTTTCCCTAGAAAAGTTAAACTTGCAAACTCAAGTAATTGATCTTCAAAGACAATCTATTTTGTGTACACATCTAGATTATGATATTATTGTAAAAGAAAGAAACTCTTTATTATCTAATCTAGATCAAGAAAAATTAGATATCAAGAAGAAAATGGATGAAATTATGAAGTTACAACAAAAATGAGTAGCTTAAGTAACAATAATATTCTTGATAATATCTTAAATGATTCTTATCGTCAAAATGGAAGGAGAGGACTAGGTTATAAGACTAAGGGAAAATCTTATCAAAAACCTAGTTGGAGAAGGACACAAGTGCTAGAGAATCAATCCATGTATGTACCCAAGAACAACTCAACTCCTAGAAAGAGAAATGAGATTGACTCTATTAGTTGTCATTATTGCTTGCGTCTTGGACACTACTCTTTTTCATGCCCATACAAGAAAAGGAATGATGATCTAGCTTGGGTTCCTAAAACTTAGAAGTTTAAATTTGACTAGTTGAGATTTGACCTAAACTGATTCTTGACATACAAATGTTATATCTCAACACAATCGAGCTTTAACTTTCATATTTTTTTTGTTTTACTTGGAAACAATTACTGAAAATAGTTCTGAAACAGTACAGAACCATTCTCGGTCGAGAAACTGTTCGACCGAGAGCATTGTCGGTTGAGAAATAGTTGACCGAGTAGGTTACTATTTTCAAGTCTGCAATAAATCTGCTGAACCTATTTTCAATTAATCTAGTTTTCTATCATTTTGTTGATTTAACATGCAAATCAAGAATAAACCTTGGAAGACCATTTTTGAAATAAGACATATTGATCTTTTGCATCATGAATTTAGATATAACATTATGAATATGAAATCCTTAAACATATTGCAAAAGTGTTATAAGAAGACTGATCTTGAACAAACCTTATTCATTGATTGAAAAAGTTTATTAGTTTGTCTTAAAATTGAAAACTTATGAACCTGAATGAGATTATTTTGACTTATTCTCTAAATGGTTTGACTTAAAACTAAAAATATGAATCATGATTAGTTTAATCAAGGAAATTATCATTTTATCATAATTCACATGGCTTTTCCTAAAAGTATTTCTTAGTCTATCCATATAGGATCCATGTGTATTGAACTTTAGTTTAAATGATCATAATCATTGTATTTCATGAAATTATATGCTTCTATCATTATATTGTGGATATGCTTCTACTGTTCTATCATAATCATTGTGCTATGCTCATTATGTTTCATTGGTTTATCTAAAACAAATCTTTGATCCATATATACAGACCATGAATGGATAGTGCTTTTGATCATTATGATTTAGCTCATACGAAGATGTCATTTTGTATAAACAGTAAAACTTAATGGCACAAATGCATTTTAAATTAAAAATATGTAGAAATTTTACTTCACATATAAGAAATCTGCAGAAATTGCCTCTTGGTTGAAATCTAAGTTTGACCAAGGGGTGCCATGGTTGAAGTCAAGGTCGACCTAAAATAAGCTTGACAAAATGCTTATTTGTACATCATTTTACTGCAATCAATCTTTGTACATTGAAAACAAAATTTTTAGTGCATAACTCTCATAAAAGATTAATCTAATATTGATTGTGACCTTAGAATCCTTAATTTATCCTGACTATAAGATTAAAGGGGAGCTCAGAAAAACTATTTTGATTATAAGATTAAGAAGCTTACAAAACTTTGTTAACATCATTTGAAGCTTGTTATGACCTTAGTATACTTCAAAGTAAATTTGGTAATGAAAAAAAAATAAATCTACAATATTCATGAATATGACATATATCTTGTTCCTAATGGAATTCACTAAATAAATTAGGGCCTAACATCCCATGTATTTGATTAGAGATACATTCTACTATAAGCTTAAATGGATCTCATTTCATTTTCAGGGCTTAACATCCCGTGTAAAATGGATGAGAAATCAAAATACATATGCCATGGATCTAAAAGGATCTCATATCATTTCAAGGCTTAACATCCTTTGCAAATGATTCAGAAACAAATTGTGGCTAAATTCGACAATAAATGCTTTACATTAATCCCTGTTTTTACAGCTAAATATCTTAGTTAGGGGGAGCATAGCATAAAATTAAGGGGGAGAAATAAAATAAAAGTCATACAAAATGATTTTCTTAGATATCTTTTTGAAATGACAAAGGGGGAGAAATAATATAAATCGAAAACATAAAGTAAAATGAGTTTCATAAAACTCAAACTAGTACACACTTGTAAAATAAGAGAATGTCTACAAAAGGTAAACTTTAGGTATGAAAATCATATGATTTATATTTCCTTATTTTATATTTAGGAAATGTTTGTCATCTTCAAAAAGGGGGAGATTGTTGGCTAAATTGGACATTATTATAATCCCTTTATTTTGACGATGACAATCATTTCATTCTTGTGAATCTAACGTGCTACTTGAGTGTTGCAGGAATAAGGTGGATGACAAATACTTGGAAGATCTATATGCTAAAATCGCTTTAAGTCATGAATGTAATCAAATATAAAAACTTGTACAAGTATATAATGTACAAGTACTTAGACATCATGTAAATCAAGCGTTAGATCTTCCCTAGCCAATCACAACACTTAGATAGGTCATCCCCTAAAATAGTGTCACATCTGCACACTCATACATACACTTGTTACTTAGTTTAAAACATTGAAACAAGGTTAATCTCGGTCGACAAAATTCTTGATCGAGACACTCTCGGTCGACAAACTCTTCGACCGAGAAAGACCCAGGTAGCCGTTAGACACAACAGACAAGGTAGTTGGCAGTTGGAGAAGAATGTTATATACACTTTCTCCAGACAGTCCCTCGGTCGACAAGTCCTCGACCGAGATGGACTCTCGGTCGACAAGTCTTCGACCGGGAAAAGTTCTGTCTGCAATTTTCAGAGTTAATCAACTAGCCATTGCTAAAGCAACTAATGTATACCTAACGGCTAGTTAAGCACTTAGAACCCCCTAGAAAGTGTCTAGAACGTCCTTAAGCACTTGTAGGTCATTCCTATAAATAGGACAAGCCTTAGGACACCCCAAAACACACTTGTGCTATACTTGAGCTTACATACTTGCAATTGGCAGTCTGTTTTGAGCAATTGAGCAACACTAGCATTGGCTACTCATTTCCCTTGCTCGAAATTCATGTCCTATAGGATATCATCTCCTATCCACTAAACCTACACTTCCATACTCATTGGTTAGGAGATCAAAATGCTTGATATAGGAAATCAAGTCTTGTGCTTCAAAGTGGTAATTGTAATTTCCATTTCCTTTCTTGTTCTTTCTTATTCTTTGTACTCTCCTTGCTACTCCTAGGGTTGGAGGCTGCGGATTGGAGAGGGTTTGATATTCTTGGTGAAGAAGGAGATCTTTGGACTACTTCTGAAGGCTGTTGCAACAGGAAGCTACTTCAAGAGGAAGGCTACTTCTAGGGGGAGCTTGAAGTTACTTCAAGGTTAAGGCTGATTCAAGGTTGGTGCAACTTCTTCAAGGTGAAGGCTGTCCAAAGGGTGTAGAAAGTATTGTAATTTTATGTAATATCCTTGCGAGGTAATAAAATTTAATACTTTCAAAATCCCGGTTGGGTAAGAAACCGGGTAGTGGATTGAATGCCTTAGTATTTGCTAAGGTTGGAACCACTCTAAACACCTTGTCTCCTTCTTATTATTTCAATTGTGGTTGTTTGAGTTAAATTATTTTAAAATAATCATAAAACCCTATTCACCCCCCTCTAGTGGTTTTTCATACTGCTCATACTCCAACCGACCACTGTGAAGTCAAAATTGGTACGATACATGGTCAATGGAAGAGCCGGCTTCCATGACCTCTACCATCGCGGTCAGTGCGAGACCACAAGCAGGACTACATCAACTGCTTAAATTGCTTTCCAGGGTATACTAGCAACTTTTCTATAGAGCTACAGCAGCGGCTGCACTCCTTCGGCGATTGAGAGATCTCATGTTTATCTACCATCAATCCTGACATTTATCATCATCGGGAGATTCGTGATACATCCATCACGGCACATATAATGAAGGATTGAGAGATCTCGTGTTTATCTCACGTCAATCCCACATTAGGGCGTAAGTATATTCATGCCCATCACCCCCACATATTCAAAAATGTGCACTCTCCAGGAGATCCCGTGGGAAAACCTGTTTCACCATCATCAGCTGCTGACGATGATAGCTCTATGGTCAGGGCACTACATGATAAGATTCCACTTGATTAATTAAGTACATTACCATATTCGTTTAGTATCATTCAAGTTTTCAAACATGATATATTATGACAAATGCTACAAAGAAAGGTGTAATACATGTATTAAGTACTTTTCAAATCTTTAAAACACATATAACATTTAGGATCTCAATCCCTTATCACATAAGTAGGAATTATCATCCCTCAACATTATCATCATCATGATTACTAGTTCTGGGTGTTCAACCCTTAGTTCATCACTGAACATTGTTACCACTTTTCAGGTAACTATTAGCTCTAGGTCCTCAGACCAAGGTATACATGATAATGTTATACAAGCATCTAACATGGCTCACAAGGCCCATTTAAAATCTTTATCATATAAAACATCATAGCTCATACCTGTCTATGCTCATTATCTCATGATACCTACATTGTTAGTGTACATTATAACAGCCATATCAAATACATATCAATACCAAGCAATACAAGGGAAATACCACTATTCCCTCATTAGGGTTAGGGTTTCCCTTTCTTATCAATTAGGGTTTCAAAATCATACCATCACCCTACATTAGGGTTAGGGTTTCCCCTTATTAACCATTTAGGGTTTCAAGATCACATTATCAAGGATCAAACCCTAATTCATACCCTACACATATTAGGAGTATTAATGTATGCCCATTGCATGTTTATCACAAAAGTAGGAGTTTCTCTCTCATCCTTACTAGGACGTTGATTACTCCATACTTTCTTTATTGGCTCAACCTTTCCTTCAAGGAACATTAGCCTACTTAATCATTATTTAGTAAAATCCATACCTATTAATATATGATGATATAAAATACTACATGTGTTACTCCATCAAGTACATTGACGTGTATTTTACTACGCGCTTAAACGCAAGTATACACGTCGAGTAATATAGGCCTTGTGAGGCCCGAGTCGAACTCAGGGATACATGAATTATTGGAGACTTCTACTAACTAATCGCAATCAGCTAGACCAATTAACAAAGTAGGGTTTTGTTGTTGAAATTAAAAGAAAATAAAAATCAAACAAAGAAAACAATCGATTAAAGGTTAATTTAATCAATTCAAAAGGATATCTTTAGGATGGCGGTTTCACCGCGGGTCAACATTGTATTAGGTTTCATATAATTCCTCACACTTCTCTCTCTATCCGGGTAGTGGCCTGAAATGAGAATTACCCACTGTCGTGGTGTAATTCACTACTTAGGTTTAGGTTGATTCCACCGTCGTAGTAATCATTCCCCTAAACTAAGCACATTAAAAACGGTCTCTCAGTTCCCACCATTAATTTTACAACTCCTTTGTCAAGGGTTTTATTGATTAATGTAGAATTCGTCTCTTTTCAACCGTTAATCCTTCTGTCGAAGTGATTAAGGGTGTTAATTTATTATTATGGTGATCAAGCATAACAATAGAAATGGAGAAAACGAATCTATACCACGGATTTGAGAGAAAAATATGAATTATTGATATAAAAATGTCATACAATGCATTCCCGGGCTACTCCCGGTCCTAAAGATTGAGGGTTTTAGCCTCTCATGTTCATCTCACACAAATACATGGTAGAAATTGGGGAATTCATAAGAAAAACGGGAAATAAATGGGAAAACCCCTGAACAAAGAAGAACTGGTGGATCCTTGGCGTAGAACACGAGCTTCCCCGCCTGTCGGTGGTGGAAATCATCTTTGGCAGCGTCCGAATCACCCGGGATGAGCTTCTCGGCCTCCGTTCTCCTTTTTCTCCTCCTCGGCACTCGTGCAATCCAAAAATGAGATCCCCCTCGAATGTGGGCGGCCGTCATTAGGTATAAGTCCCTAATTAGGTCGTCAAATAACAACAACCGTCCGATCGAGATCAAAACAGATCCAACGCATATCTGCCGGCGTCGATACCATCGACACGGGTCGATGGTATCGACCCAGCGGATTAGCGGCAGCTTTCCTTTCTTTTATTCTGAGTGCCTGTGGTGATCTCGATACCATCGACTGGGGTGTCGATGGTATCGACTCCTGTAGCGTCGGTTTTGTCTTCTAGCGACGCTGTAGCTCTCCTTGTGTCGATGGCATCGACTTTCGTCGATGGTATCAACTGCATCCTTGCCAGCAACATGAAGTGATCTCGATGCCATCGACTTAGGTGTCGATGGTATCGACTCTGTATTGCTCTTCTCGGCTGACAACCTGTGGCTTGGTCGATGGTATCGACTTCCGTCGATGGTATCGACGAAAGCATATACTTGTTTTTCCTGAAATTTTACAACAAGACCAAGTAAATCCAAACAATTTATAATAAGATGATAAATAATGCTCAAAATAGTAAAACAAAGGGGATTTGATATAATATGATGGCAAAGACCAAATTAAGTGAATTATGCAATATTATCCATGAAAATGAGTAATTAAGGCACAAAACACATATGAAATAGGTCTCTAAATGCGACTCAAACTCATCGCATCAAACTCCCCTAAGCTTAAACATTGCTCGCCCTCGAGCAACTAATCCTTAGAATAGGATTGCAGATGTCAGCTAAAAATCAACACATCACCCCACATTCCACATGACTCCCACTGAACGTTCTCAAACCGGTCTTTCCTAATCACAGAACATTAATTACCCTACAGGCGACAATAATCATCAATAAGAAAAATTATCCTTCAAACCGATGAACACTATCACATAAGGCAGTTAACATAATAAGGTTCGCCGATTCAGCATTGGTGCATCTTGTGATCGCCTACACTACGTTGCTCGCCCTAACTACCATCTACATGGAAGTAGTTCTCCTGATAAACATGAGTGAGGAGAAAATCACGGTGGCCTACCAATCCGAGCAACGGGTGGATGGAATGGGTGGTTCATGGAAGAATTTGGAAGTATTACACAGTTTCAAAATGCATAAAACAAAATGCCCTAAATGATGTGAATGCACATTAAAAATGCCCTAATGCCTATAATTAGGTGGAATGATGCATGCACTAACCTTCCACATCAAAAAGAGATAGAAATCTAATTAAGCCACATCATGTACTCAATTTCCTTGTTATGCAAGTGATATCATGTTCCTTTCTCCCTCTTATTCCATTTCCTTCTAAATTCTCTTTTTTTTTTCTTTTCTCAATTTTTTTAGATTTTCAGAATTTTTTTTTCTTCTCCTTTTTTTTTCTTGTAGCCCACATATCCATAATTGCTTAGAGATACATGTATTGGGCTGTTTTCTTCATAATTGGAAATCTTTGCGATATTTCGAAGGTATGGAACAGTTTAGATCACTTTTGAAGAAAAATTGAGATACATGGTGTACTTTATGCATGATAATCATGAAAGTCATGAGTGCAACTACATGGCATGCACCTAAAGGTAGTGTGCATGAATCCCTATATTTTTCTCTTTTTATGCAAAAGTATGGAACATATCAATGCAATTCCTATCTAAATGCTATGCACGCAAAAGGAATTAAAACTGTACTTTACTTCCAATTCTTAGGTGGATTATGGAAAAATGAAGTGGAATGATCACAAGACTAAGTGACTGAACCTTAGAAAAATATCATGTGTCCCTCCTTACTGACATGTGTAGTAGTTCAAAGGGTTCTTTCTCTTATATCCAATTAAGGTCTCATTACCATTTGATTAAGTTAGGCTCAAACAACCGTTACTATCCACTTTTCATGAGTCAATGGGGGTGTGGGTGTGACATATTGCTTCAAAGTTGACATAATCAATCATTTTCATTGGACAAGTTCCCTAAGGACAACCAAGTTAAGCTATCCAAAAGACACAGAAATTTTTAAATTCCCTTAAATTTCCCATGAAAACAGCGAGATGACAATTTTTAAGACATCCACGATTACACTAGATAGATGTGGATCCTAAACAAACTAAAATTGCAAGAACAAATAACAAAGAAAAAACTAAAAACAACTAAAGAAAAGATAAAAGATAGAACTGTTCAAGCCACCCCCCTAAGCTTGAATTCGACTATGGCCTCATAGTCAAAAACCAACTTAAGGGTGGAACAGTGATACCCTGATCAATCCTGCGGAGGCGGTGGCGGGTACTGCGGTGCCGTAGGATCCCAAGACGGGTACTCCCCCTGGAAGCTTGGATCATATTGGGTCCTCGGCAGAGGCTGTGGATAGCCTCCAAAGTAGTCTTGACTCCAGTAATGGTCAAAGAAAGGCTCCTGTTGCGTCTCTATCCGCTGCAACCGGGTGAGCATTTGCTCTTGGTTGGCGAGGATGAGCCGCTCGTTCTCGAACATAGCCCGTTGGTTGTCAAGTACCTGGCTCGTAGTCTCATGAATGCCGGTATACATAACCATGTGCTGCTGCTGAGTCTGCTGGATGTCCTGCAGCATGGTGTACATCCCCTGCATGGAATAGGGATCCTCGGTTGGCTGCTCGTGCTGTGGTGATGGCGGCGGGGGCTGAGATGATGAAGATGCACCCGGATGCATCCTAGGACGCTTCCGTGGTGCCACATGTGCTCGAAGAGGTGTGAAAGCCTCCTCTTCCTCTGCAGCCTCGCCTTCTTGCTCGTCACCTCCGCCTTCTTCCTCGGAGGACTCGATGGCTATGATGGGCGCCCCTGTTGACCCGTCGATACCATCGACGCGGGTCGATGGTATCGACACATCTCGCGGGTATCCGCCTCCCTCGCGAGTATCGACGGCTGACGTTTGCTGGATCGAGAAACCCGGATTGCTGACGGGTCGATACCATCGACAAAAGTCGATGGTATCGACGTAGCACCCGGATCGCCGACGTGGCTGTTGCGATCGTCGTCGATGTCTGTGTGCGGATCGGTGACATGTCCGTCGATACCATCGACGGATGTCGATGGTATCGACTTGCTTTTATTGCGACACCACCGTTGTGTTGCATTCAACCTGTGATGATGTCGATACCATCGACGAGGCCGTCGATGGTATCGAGTTGACTGTGCAAAATTCGTCTGAATATCTCCAGAGATCTCGATGGTATCGACTGGGGTGTCGATACCATCGACACTTTTATTGCGACCTGTCTGTGACCATGTCGATACCATCGACGGGGATGTCGATAGTATCGACGCAGTGCGATTTTTGCTGGTGTCAACCTGAACCCATGTCGATACCATCGACGAGTGTGTCGATGGTATCGACCCTGCCTGTGCCTGCACATTCAACAAACGGATCAAGGTATCATTTTTAAACTAAAATTTAAATGAAATAAAAGCAATCTATGACTAAAATTAAACTATCCTAATGTACCGATGGTTGGGTTGCCTCCCAACAAGCACCCTTCTTTAGCGTCTTAGGCTAGACGTCTTCCCTTCATCTCATTCATGCACAAGTGAAATGAGTTTGACCTCATTCACTTTCCTCTTGTAATTCTCACCAAAATACAACTTCAAGCGTTGCCCGTTCACCAAGAACGTGGCATCTCCATCACGCACGAGAATCGCTCCATGCGGTTTCACCTCCTCCACAATGAAGGGTCCACTCCACCGGGATTTCAGCTTCCCGGGATGCAGTTTGAGACGGGAGTTGAACAATAGAACGCTGTCTCCCTTCTTGAACGTGCGCATCTCAATATGGCGATCGTGGATCAGCTTTGTGCGCTCTTTGTAGATGCGGGCATTCTCATATGCCGTCATGCGTAGCTCATCCAATTCATTCAATTCAAACATCCTTTTTCTCCCAGCCTCATCATAGCGCAAGTTCAGCCTTCTTAGCGCCCAATGGGCCTTGTGCTCCAATTCCACCGGAAGGTGGCAAGCCCGGCCATACGCCAGCCTAAAAGGCGTGGTGCCTATAGGTGTTTTGTACGCCGTTCGATAAGCCCAAAGCGCGTCCGGTAGCAATGCACTCCAAATTTTCCTCGTGGATGCTACAGTCCTTTCTAAAATCTTCTTGATTTCCCTATTTGATACCTCCACTTGTCCTTGCGTCTGTGGATGATACGGGGTGCCGATGTTGTGCTTGACCCCATATTTCTTTAAAAGTGTCGCGAATTTCTGATTTCGAAAATGTGTGCCTCCGTCACTTATGATCATTCGGGGAATCCCGAACCTGCAGAAAATGTTCTCTTTGACAAACCCGCACACTACATTCGAATCATTAGTCCTTGTGGGGATTGCCTCCACCCACTTCGACACATAATCTACAGCAAGTAAGATATAAATATTTGAATTTGAGGACACAAAGGGTCCCATGAAGTCAATGCCCCATAAATCAAATACCTCAACTTCCTGAAATACATTCAGGGGCATTTCTTGTCTCCTTGAGATGTTACCTGCGCGCTGGCACGGGTCACATTGCCTAACAAAATCATAGGCATCCCGGAACAAAGTGGGCCAATAAAGGCCGCTCTCCAACACCTTGGCTGCTGTCCGTGAGCTAGCATGGTGTCCTTCTGTAGGCGACGCATGACAGTGGTGGAGAACACTCTCGTACTCCACCTCCGGCACGCACCTACAAAGAATACCATCCCTGCACTGCTTCAAGAGAATCGGGTCATCCCAAAAATAATATCTCAATGAATGAAAGAATTTCTTTTTCTCTTGATAGGACCAAACCTCCGGGATGATCCCGCAAGCCAAATAATTCACAATTTCCGCAAACCATGGTTCTTTAGAATCAATTTTTAAAAGTTGTTCATCGGGAAAGGTCTCGGTAATGGGTATGTGCAAACCTTGTTCATCAACCCTCTCTAACCTAGACAAGTGGTCAGCCACCACATTTTCAATTCCCGACTTGTCCTTGATTTCAATATCGAATTCTTGTAGGAGCAAAATCCACCTAATTAGTCTAGGCTTCGCATCCTTCTTCTCCATCAAATACTTTATTGCAGCGTGATCAGTCCACACAACCACCTTAGAACCCACTAAGTACTGCCGAAATTTTTCAAAGGCGAACACAACGGCCAGTAACTCCTTTTCCGTGGTTGTGTAGTTCAATTGAGCATCATTAAGCGTTTTTGAGGCGTAGAAAATCACAGCAGGCATGTTATCTACCCTTTGCCCCAAAACAGCTCCCACAGCATAATCGGACGCATCACACATCAACTCGAATGGCTTTGTCCAATCCGGCATTTGAACAACCGGAGCTGAAATCAACTTTTCCTTCAAAACCTCGAATGCGTGAAGACATTTCTCATTGAAATAAAAAACTGCGTCTTTTTCCAACAATTCCGATAATGGCTTTGCGATTTTTGAAAAATCCTTGATAAATCGCCGATAAAACCCGGCGTGTCCTAAAAAGCTTCTCACCCCTTTTACAGAAATTGGTGGGGGTAGCTTAGAAATCACCTCAATTTTTACGGGGTCTACCTCAAGACCCTTGCTAGACACCTTGTGTCCTAGCACAATTCCTTCCGTCACCATCATGTGACATTTCTCCCAATTGAGGACCAAGTGTGTGTCCTCGCACCGCTACAATACCTTATCTAAGTTATAAAGGCATTCATCAAAAGACGCTCCATACACCGAGAAGTCGTCCATGAAAACTTCAAGACACCGCTCCACCATGTCAGAGAATATGGCGAGCATGCAGCGTTGAAAAGTCGCCGGCGCATTGCATAAACCGAACGGCATACGTCGGTAGGCAAAAGTCCCATAGGGACATGTGAACGTAGACTTCTCTTGATCCAAAGGATCAATAGAAATCTGGTTGTACCCCGAATAGCCATCTAGAAAACAAAAATGCGACCGACCAGCTAGACGTTCCAAAATCTGATCGATAAATGGCAATGGAAAATGATCTTTAAGAGTTGCAGCATTCAATTGGCGGTAGTCAATGCAAACACGCCACCCGGTTACCAAGCGGGTGGTGACAGGTTCATTCAAAAGATTTGTAGTGACAGTGATTCCCCCCTTTTTAGGGACTACATGTGTGGGACTCCCCCACGTCGAATCGGATATGGCATAAATGATCCCTGCAGCAAGAAGCTTTATGACTTCCTTCTTGACAACCTCCATCATGCTTGGATTTAGACGTCTTTGAGGCTGTATGACTGGCTTGGCTCCCTCCTCGAGCCGAATCTTGTGTTGGCAAAGTGTAGGGGAGATCCCCTTGATGTCCGCCACAGACCACCCAAAAGCTCCACGGTGGTTCTTGAGCACTATCAGTAGTTGCTCCTCCTCATCCGCACTCAAGTATGCAGAAACAATCACTGGTAACTTGTCCTCCTCAGCTAGAAAGACGTACTTCAGATGCGGGGGCAATGGCTTCAACTCCAGATCAGGTGGGCAAATAAGAGATGATTGTAGCGGTGGGGGAAGTGTACCCAAATCTTCATAGTGCCTCGTGTAGAAACATGGAAGCATTTGAAGCATCTTGGCGCACTCCTTGAGTGAAGTACTCCGCATCCAATCATAAGTGACATTTAGCAAGCACGCTTCCAAAGGCAATTCCGGATATGCTTCGGAAACAAAAGTAATAATCGCATCATCCTCCCATGAAGGTGGAATGTCCTCATTCTCATCATTTGGAAACCCAACAGCCTTGCATAAAGAGACAACTTTAGTTTGCTCCATAAGGTCCACTGCTAGGGTCCCATTATCTATCCTGCTCATCACATGAGCCATATCCAAAAATGGCTTCCCAAGACAAAGTGAGATATTGTGTTCCACATGTTTCACCATGTTGCACTGTGCTTTTGCTTTAGTGGATGCATTGCTATTGGGCATGACCATCTCAAAGCGATCATCCGCAATGCCCAAGGTCAAGTGACCTCTCCCCATCTCCAAGATCATATCAGCTGTAGCTTGGAATGGGCGACCAAGTAGTAACTCATTGCCGTGCTCGTCCTGCATTTCCATAACGACGAAATCAGCCGGAAAAACAAAGCGGTCTACCTTTACCAAAACATCCTCACAGATTCCATACGGTTTCACCACAGAATTATCGGCCAATTGGATGGTCATGTTGCTTGGCCTTGACTCTTTCAATCCAAGTTTCTTGAATGTAGAAAGGGGCATCTGATTTATGCTTGCCCCGGAATCACAAAGTGCCTCGCCAAATTTGAACTTCCCGATAAAGCAAGAAATATTGAAACAACCAGGATCCTGTCTCTTTGGCGGCAAAGTGCCCATAATAAAAGCACTCACTTGCTCCTTCAATACCACGACCTCAGTGTCGGGTATCTTCCTCTTCTTGGTGATTACATCTTTGAGAAACTTCCCATAAGATGGGATTTGTTCAATCGCCTCTAGCAAATGAATATTCACTGATAACTTCCTAAAGCTGTCCAGAAATTTCTTAAACTGTGCATCCACCTTTCTTGCCTTTGCACTATTGGGATATGGGACCGGAACAGTATGTGCCCTTTGATGAGGTGGCACATAGGGAGTTAATTTCTGCGGTTCCTCCTCAGTGGCTTGTTCTTCCTTACCATCTTCAGCTATGTCCTCAGTTTGCTCTATGACAGGTGCGGGCTGCTCTTTGACTGTTGCTTCTTCAACTGTGTCCTGCGGTGTGCTTGTGTCATCCGCCCTTGGATTTAACACTTTCTTACCGCTCCTCAATAAGATGGCCTTGGCCTGTTGGTTTCCCCCGGGAACATTGGTGTTCCCCGGAAAACCCAGATGTGCCGGCTTCTTCAAGCTTGCAATCTCGGCTGCCATCTGCGCCATGGAAGTCTCTATAGTTCTCATTTGAGCCCCGTGGCTCTGCAAAGTCTGCCCAAACTGGTTCATAAATTCACCCTGTTGCTTGATTTGTTGCCCAAAAGTGTTCATCAACTCTTGATTTTGCTTGATGACTTGATTGAGCAACTCCGTGCTCTTGTCCTTCGTGACCGGTGCAGGCTTGGCGTCCGGATCCTGCAGAAAATTGTTTGGATCCTTCCATGAAAATTTCTTATCCTTCCGCCATGAATAATCATTGTTCCTGTACCCCTGCTGTTGCCTCATGTACTTGACCTGAGCCTCATCCTCAGACTCATTGTCTTCCTTCTGCAGCAACTTCTTTGCGAGAAGATCCATCTTCTCGTTCAGCTCTCTCATTGCCTTTGACTCACTGCCAACTCTTGCTTGCTCAACTGGGCCTCGTTCTCTTTCTCCCCAAGATTGCTTCCGTGCCATATTCTTCAGTATTTCCCAGCATCTTGTATCGGTGTTATTTAAGAAAAATCCGGAACCAGCCGAGTCCAAGTTGCTTCTATCATGCTCGGAGAGAGCAAAGTAGAAGATCTTCACTTGGGTTTCCTTGTCCAATCCATGATGTGGACATCTCCTCAACATGACCTGGAATCGCTCCCAAGTATCAGAATAAGTTTCACCCACCTGTTGGGTGAAATTGTGAATCTTCCTGATCATATCATTGGTCTTCTCAGGAGGGAAGAACCTCTCGAAGAAAACCTCCACCATGTGATCCCATGATTCAACAAACTCGTCGTCGAGGTTATGAAGCCACTCTCTTGCCACTCCAGCCAAGGAACTCGGGAATAACTTGAGGTAGAGCATATCCTGTGGAAATCGATCTATCTTCACCATATCACAGTTCTCCACGAACTGGCTGATGTGGGCCACTGGGTCTTCATTTTTCAATCCGTGAAATGCGTTTGATTTAACCAGGTTAATCAATGCTGGATCAATCTTGTAGGTTGGAATGTTTAGCCCCTGTTTCTTTATAGGCCCCTTTGATGCCGAGGAAGAAGACGCCTTGATCTTCTCCCATATTGTCTGTGCTTCAGCCATTGCTTCTTCTTGTTCTTTTTCAGATTCAGAATTTATATCACTTTGGTGTTCCTCCTCGTAGTAGTCCTCATCCTCTGGTCCCGCAGATGGAACCTCAGGTGTGCGATTCACGTAGTCTCGACTACGTGTGTGCACCATGCAAAGTACCTGAAATATGGAAATAGGGGTTCAATACCATGCTTTGAACGAGTCAACACAATTATAGAGAAATAAAGGAATTTTTGAAATTGTTTTAAAATAAAAAAATGTGGCCTAGAGTGGCCGCTCTTAGCACTCAAAGTGCCAATAATTCGCCGTATCCCCGGCAACGACGCCAAAAACTTGACGTGTATTTTACTACGTGCTTAAACGCAAGTATACGCGTCGAGTAATATAGGCCTTGTGAGGCCCGAGTCGAACTCAGGGATACGTGAATTATTGGAGACTTCTACTAACTAATCACAATCAGCTAGACCGATTAACAAAGTAGGGTTTTGTTGTTGAAATTAAAAGAAAATAAAAATCAAACAAAGAAAACAATCGATTAAAGGTTAATTTAATCAATTCAAAAGGATATCTTTAGGATGGCGGTTTCACCGTGGGTCAACATTGTATTAGGTTTCATATAATTCCTCACACTTCTCTCTCTATCCGGGTAGTGGCCTGAAATGAGAATTACCCACTGTCGTGGTGTAATTCACTACTTAGGTTTAGGTTGATTCCACCGTCGTAGTAATCATTCCCCTAAACTAAGCGCATTAAAAACGGTCTCTCAGTCCCCACCATTAATTTTACAACTCCTTTGTCAAGGGTTTTATTGATTAATGTAGAATTCGTCTCTTTTCAACCGTTAATCCTTCTGTCGAAGTGATTAAGGGTGTTAAATTATTATTATGGTGATCAAGCATAACAATAGAAATGGAGAAAACGAATCTATACCACGGATTTGAGAGAAAAATATGAATTATTGATATAAAAATGTCATACAATGCATTCCCGGGCTACTCCCGGTCCTAAAGATTGAGGGTTTTAGCCTCTCATGTTCATCTCACACAAATACATGGTAGAAATTGGGGAATTCATAAGAAAAATGGGAAATAAATGGGAAAACCCCTGAACAGAGAAGAACCGGTGGATCCTTGGCGTAGAACACGAGCTTCCCCGCATGTCGGTGGTGGAAATCGTCTTCGGCAGCGTCCGAATACCCGGGATGAGCTTCTCGGCCTCCGTTCTCCTTTTTCTCCTCCTCGGCACTCGTGCAATCCAAAAATGAGATCCCCCTCGAATGTGGGCGGCCGTCATTAGGTATAAGTCCCTAATTAGGTCGTCAAATAACAACAGCCGTCCGATCGAGATCAAAACAGATCCAACGCATATCTGCCGGCGTCGATACCATCGACGCGGGTCGATGGTATCGACCCAGCGGATTAGCGGCAGCTTTCCTTTCTTTTATTCTGAGCGCCTGTGGTGATCTCGATACCATCGACTGGGGTGTCGATGGTATCGACTCCTGTAGCGTCGGTTTTGTCTTCTAGCGACGCTGTAGCTCTCCTTGTGTCGATGGCATCGACTTTCGTCGATGGTATCGACTGCATCCTTGCCAGCAACATGAAGTGATCTCGATGCCATCGACTTAGGTGTCGATGGTATCGACTCTGTATTGCTCTTCTCGGCTGACAACCTGTGGCTTGGTCGATGGTATCGACTTCCGTCGATGGTATCGACGAAAGCATATACTTGTTTTTCCTGAAATTTTACAACAAGACCAAGTAAATCCAAACAATTTATAATAAGATGATAAATAATGCTCAAAATAGTAAAACAAAGGGGATTTGATATAATATGATGGCAAAGACCAAATTAAGTGAATTATGCAATATTATCCATGAAAATGAGTAATTAAGGCACAAAACACATATGAAATAGGTCTCTAAATGCGACTCAAACTCATCGCATCATACATTGCATTTAATGTGCTTTCACCATATCGAGTATGAGGTGTGTGTGTGTTCTTGCCACACCACATCAGTTTTAAGGTGTATGTGTGCTTGCCACACCATATCGGTTTTAAGGTGTATGTGTGCTTGCCACACCATATCAGTTTTAAGGTGTATATGTGCTTACCACACCATATTAGTTTTAAGGTGTATGTGTGCTTGCCACACTATATCGATTTTAAGGTGTATGTGTGCTTGCCACACCATATCGGTTTTAAGGTGTGTGTTTGCTTACCACACCATGTCAGTTTTAAGGTGTATGTGTGCTTGCCATACCATATCGGTTTTAAGGTGTATGTGTGCTTACCACACCATATCGGGCAGACCCTTATGCTCATGCCTCTTCAACCCTTCATGGCTTCGACCTACCCTTCACCATGGGTTGAGTGACATGATAGACAACTGGTTGAACCTTTGTCAACCCATTATAAAAATCAATAAGGGTGTGGGGTTACAAGGTATATCAATTTTCCTATCATATAGGGTTACATCACCATATCGGGTTTGAGGTGTGTGCTTAGCCCAATATCGTTTTTGAGGTGTATGCTTGATCTCCTATCGTGCAAGAGGTGTATACTACACCACCATATCAGTTTTGAGGTGTGTGCTTAACCCAATATCATTTTTGAGGTGTATGCTTGGCCTCCTATCGTGCAAGAGGTGTATACTACACCACCATATCGGTTTTGAGGTGTGTGCTTAACCCAATATCATTTTTGAGGTGTATGCTTGACCTCCTATTGTGCAAAAAATTATTAAATCATATCCATATCGTTTTAATGAAGTAGGTGCATCACCATATCAGGTTAGAGGTGCTTGCTTGTATGCTTGAACCCGATATCACTTTACCTTTGATGATGTCATCATCATCAACCTCTAGACCCTTGTTCTTACTATTTTGAGTCATGGACAACAGTCCCATGAAGCTTTTAGAACTCAAAGGATCATCAATTATTCAAGAGAAATCAAAATTGCAAGTAGATCAATAAGTATGACAAAATTGAAGATGCATAATAATATAAGTGGGTTCAAGTTATATAACCCGCCTCAAGAACAACTTCAAAGCTCCAAGCTCCAAAGCTTCACATTCCCAAGGTTGAAGATGAACTTCACAATTCCTCTTAGGGTTAAGTATGGGCTCCTTCTTGCTCCTTAGCACCTTTAAATGATACCTTACTACTCTCGCACGATATGCCACTACTCATGCATGATATGCCACCACCCTTGGCCGATACCCCCCTCACTTGTGATCAAAACACTTCACTATGGCTGATATCACCCTACTTGGCCGATACCACCTTACTTGGCCAATATGAACTTGCTATGGAAGATACCCAAGGACCTATGCACTATAACACTTCACTCATGCATGATACAAGGACCCTATGCACGATACCTTAGGGAAGGAGGGTGGTAAGATTTGAAAAATTTCACTAAGGGGTGAAAGAAGGGGTATTATACTTGTTGTTCATGAAGAAGTGTGAAAATGAGGTGTCATCAATTTGAGCTACTAGGTGCCACATGTCCATGCAAGGGTGACACATGTACATGCATACATTAACATTTATCTTGACATGAAAAAAACTTGAGGATAATCTAGGGATGAATTTTCTTCCATTACTTATCCTTTTGAATAAAATATATCAACTAAATAACGACTTTATTCACAACCCGATACAACTTTTCTAAGGAAGTTGTAACCCTATACACTTAACCTCCTTGAGGTGCTTTGCATGACATGGCCCTTGAAAATAGTCCACAAAACGATATGAGACTCCTCATATGGCTCCTTGGCCGATAGGCAGTCATATAGAAGCTTTTCAACTTGATACAACTCAAGTTAGGGTTTCATATTCAATCCCTTTCTTGGTCATTTCATCAACAAGAGTACCATCACTCATAATTGATTCAAACGTGGTGTATCCTCCTTTATCTCTCTTCTATATGATTCTAGGAGGGAGTAGGGACACTCTAGAGTTGGTAATTTACATATTAACCCTACAATTTGGGTAAATTACAATTTGTACCAAAATTGGTGCACAATGCACTAACATTATTCAAACAGGTTGCAACTTGAAATTTAGGCTTTCTACTAGCCATCCTTTAGCATCATTCTCTCACTTATGATGCTAAAACACATGAGGTATATTAAACATGTGACATTTTGCAATATAGCCCCTCATCGTGGGTAAATTGCACTTTATGTCCAAACTATGATATAATGCACAAACAGTTTGCAAATAAGCTCAAACTTGAAAATTAAACTCTACAAGAGTCTTAATTACTTTTCAAAAGATTAAAACAAGTTTAGGAACAACTTACTTAAGCAAAACTTCTAGGGTTAAGCCATAACCCAGGTCAGGGATGTTACCGTATCACATTGGTTAATTAACCCTTGTTTTGTCTTTACATTACATAGTTCTTACATGATGCAAACTTATGAAAATCAGGTACTTCTACTTGATGTTACAACTTATTTCCTTAACCGCTTAGTATGGTTAAACTATTCAATCTATTCATATTGCTTAATCAATATCCTAACTGCTCAATGCATTTACTGTTAATTAATATGTTATAATGAATATATGTTGGAGAGAGTTATATCTCTCACTGGGACTGGGTCTCACCCGTGGGTCACTACATTATTTAGGTGGTCGTGGGCAATGAGGTCGAGGTCATGCTATGGAAGAGAACCAAACTAGTGATCAATAGATTCATAAGGTTGGTTAGTTGTAGATGTTAGTAGTAGAGTCCTAGTGTCGTCCCTGTACTCTCAAGTCCGGGTATGGCATGTGTTTTCTAGATGATATACTCATACTGACATGAGATTTTGGTAGTATGCCAATGTTTGTAAATATATGACATGTACATGTGAAATATCTTTTGTATGCAGGATGTGACTGAGGTCTTTGGACCCATATGAAAATACTTGTTACAGTATATGAGAATGGAATGATGGACCTTTTATAAATGTTCTAGAGTTCATTTACATTATTGGAATTGGTTTTAATTATTCTGCATTTTGAATATGTAATTAATTAGTTTTTGATCGTGTTTTGTATTTTGAGTAATCTCGTTTAGCATGACGAGGTGTCAGAGTTTAGTTGGTATCAGAGCTCTAGATTTAGTGAGTCTACAGGGACATAGGACTTAGGTTTGAGTCTGTTCTTATGTATGCAACTTAGGTTTGAGTCTGTTCTTATGTATCCAACATATCTGATCATAGTTTATGCTTATGCAGATATGTCTGGAGGACATGCAGAACACATTGAGAGTAGCTATGTTGCACCATGAGGAGGTGCAGGGAGGTAGGCACGCGATGAGAGAGTGCCAGAAGTAGGGCCAGAGCATCCCGCAATGCCTCATCTAGACCCAACAATGATGGCCAATCCTGAGGTTTAGTCTATGTTTAGACAGATGATGGCCACAATTACACATATTGCTGACAGAGTGCCAATACCTCAAGCTAAGGCAACCACCTCTAATGTGGAGTCCCAAGGTGTCGGGAAGACATTTGAACATCTTAGACTTGTTGGGGCAATTGAATATGCAGGTACTTATGATCCAGCAGACGCTGACATGTGGTTGACTGAGCTGGAAAAGGCGTTCAAAATCCTAAACATCACTAAAGAAGACAAAGTTAAGCATGCAGTATACTTGTTGAAGGGTAGTGCTGGCCACTGGTGTGCCATAGAAGAGGATTAAAGGCCATAAGTTGTGATAGGATGGGAGGAGTTTTGGAGGGAATCTGTTAGTTGATATTTTCCAAAGACCTACCTAGATGAGAAAATATCTCAGTTCGAGAAGATTCGTCAGGGAGCTATGACTATCAATGAGTATGAATCAAAGTTTATGAAACTTTTGAGGTTCTGCCTACACATGGCAGCAACAGACAAGGAAAGGATCCAGAGATTTGAGAAGGGTCTGAGTACAGAGTTGAATACTACAACATCAGCCTTGGAAAACAGGGAAATGTTTTCCACCTTTGTGGAATCTGTCAGGAGGATTGAGAGGTCTGCCATAGAGAAGTGTGAAGCTAATGCTAATAAGCAACCTATATAGTTTCAAGGGCAATCATATGGAGGATTTAAGAAGGCAATGTTTTTCTCATCTCCGTCGCAACCAAGGTCAACCTTCAGTGAACCAAGATCACATGCACCATCACAGTGGACCCCGAGTCGGGGTAGAGGTCACATTTTTCTGCCAACAGGATTCTGCAGTACCTCATTGGTTTCAATGACAGGGCCGTTTAGGCCATATCAGGACACCGAAACATGTTACAAGTGTGGGAAAGTGGGGCATACAAGACCTTATTGCCCTATGAAATATGAAGAGGTGACTCAGCAGCCAAGGCAAAGTCAACAAGGTCCACAACAATGATAGTTTAGTAGTGGCAGTGGAAGAGGACGTGGTCAGGCATCCCAGGAAGGATCCTCTGGACAAGAAAGCAGAGGACGTGGATGAAAGCAGGCGACAACAAGGTTCTATGCCATGACCCAACCAGAAGCAGTGGTCAATCCTCGAGTCATGACAGTTCAGATGGAGTTATTTCATTATGATATGTCTGCTTCTTGTTTCGTATCTGTGTTAGTAGACCTTGGTGCGACACACTCTTTTATCACCAGAGAGGTGATAGATAGATGTTATCTACCTGTTAGTCTTAGATCTGATAGCCTACAACTAGAGACTCATTTGGTTGATTCTGCCGAGTTGCAAGAAGTGTGCCCTTCTTGTGTTCTTTCTTTTTCTGGACACAACATTCAAGTAGATCTTTTACCACTTGACATGCATGGTTTTGATGTAATCCTAGGAATGGATACCTTGGAAAAATACAAGGTAGTCTTGGACTATAGTACTAAGGTGGAGACGTTCCATGATGGAGATGTACAGTGGATTTTCAGGGTGATAGAAAAATTCTTCCTACATGTTTGATGTCAGCTATGACAGATGAGCGGTTGATGAGACAAGGATGTGAGGCTTTCTTAGCTCATGTTGTGGATACCAAGGTAGTAGGTCCTAGTATCCAGGAGGTACCGGTGGTGTGAGAATTTGAGGAATTCTTTCCTGAGGAATTTCCAAGCATTCCCCCTCCTAGAGAGATTGAGTTTGAGATCAATCTTGTTCCCAGAACACAACCCATAGCACACTCAACATACAGAATGGCACCAGAAGAGATGCATGAATTAAAGAAATAGTTACAAGAATTGTTAGAGAAGGGTTTTATTAGGCCAAGCACTTCCCCTTGGGGTGCTCCCATGTTGTTTGTTAAAAAGAAGGATGGTTCAATGAGGTTGTGTATAGACTACAGACAGTTAAACAAGGTGACAATAAAGAATAAGTATCCTTTACCGAGGAGTGATGATCTTTTTGATCAGTTGAGAGGTGCCACTATGTTTTCAAAGATAGACCTGATGTCAGGTTACCATCAATAGAGAATTAAGGCTGATGACATACCCAAGTCATCTTTTAGGACTAGGTATGGTCATTATGAGTTTGTGGTTATGCCGTTTGGGCTAACCAATGCACCTGTAGCTTTTATGGATCTGATTAATAGGGTGTTTAGACCTTATATTGATCAGTGTGTGGTTGTGTTCATAGATGATATCCTAATATAATCCAAGAATAGTCAACAACATGAGCAACACCTTCGCCAAGCATTGACATTGTTGAGGCAACATCAACTATATGCTAAGTTTAGCAAGTGTGAATTCTGGTTATCTGAAGTGTCTTTTCTGGGCCATGTTATATCTGCAAAAGGCATTTGTGTTGATCCCAAGAGAGTGGAATCTATACTAGAATGGGAACAACCAAAGACATCGATAGAGATCCGTAGTTTCCTAGGTCTGGCATGTTACTACAGGAGGTTTATCAAAGACTTCAGTTCTATAGCGTTACCCCTAACTAGGTTAACCAGGAAGGATGTTCCTTTTGCTTGGAATGACAACTGTCAATGTTCTTTGCAGCTTTTGAAAGATAAGTTGACTAGTGCACCAGTGTTAGTACTGCCAGAGCAAGGAAAAGGCTATATTGTCTTTTGTGATGCTTCCAAGAATGGGTTGGGATGCGTGTTGATGCAAGTTAAGAATGTGATTTCTTTTTCTTCGCGACAACTTAAGAAACATGAGGAGAATTACCCAACACATGATATGGAGATTGCAGCAGTGGTCTATTCCTTAAAGATCTGGAGACACTATCTTTATGGAGAAAAGTGTCAGATCTTCACTGACCACAAGAATCTACATTATATCTTATCAAAACAGGAGTTGAATATGAGGCAGAGGAGATGGATGTAGCTGATCAAGGATTATGATTGCACAATAGATTACCATCCAGGGAAAGCTATTGTGGTAGCTGATGCATTGAGTAGAAAGTCATCTCCATCTTCAATGGTAGATAATGCACAATTAAATTCCTTGATGTGCCATAAGAGAGATATGCTAGTGTCTCTTCGCCAGATGAATGTATAGCTAGAAGTTTCCTTGCTGGCAGGATTGTTGGCACATTTACAAGTGAAACCTACCTTGAGACAACAGATTAATGATGCACAACAGAATGATACTGTGATACATAATATCTGATTAGGGATTGGAAGTGAAAAGTGTGATGGCTTTCATGAGGCAGATGATGGTACAATTTGTTACCACAATAGCACAGTAGTTCTTGATGTTGAGGGGTTGAGGAAGATGGTACTAGAGGAGGCTCACTCCTCCATGTATGCAATGCATCCTGGAAGTACCAAGATGTACCAAAACTTGAAAGACATGTATTGGTGGCCAAGTCTAAAGCATGATGTGGTAGAGTTCATTGCCAAATGTCTAGTTTGTCAGCAGGTGAAGGTTGAGCACCAGAAGCCTGTAGGGACATTACAACCCTTGCCAATACCCTAGTGGAAATGGGATCATATTACTATGGACTTTGTGGTTGGTCTTCTTAGGATAGCCAAGGGTCATGATTCCATATGGGTGATAGTAGACAGATTGACTAAGTCAGCTCATTTTCTTCTAGTTAAGACGACATTTACAACAGAGAAATTGGCACAAATATATGTTGATGAGATAGTCCGTCTTCATGGCATTCCAGTGACTATAGTTTTTGATAGAGGTCCACAGTTTACAAGTAATTTTTGGGAGCGTCTACATTCTGCAGTGGGAACATAGCTGCGATTCAACACAACTTTTCATCCACAGACTAATGGCCAGTCTGAAAGGACTATTCAGACTTTAGAGGATCTCTTGAGGGCATGTGTGCTGCAATTTCTTGGTAGCTGGGATGTACATCTAACTCTAATAGAGTTTGCATACAACAATAGCTATCAAAGAAGCATAGATATGGCCCCTTATGAGGCTCTGTATGGGAGACGATTTCAGTCTCCTCTTTGCTGGTATGAGACATGTGAATATCAACTTTTGGCCCCTAAGCCTAGTACAACAGACTACAGAAAAGATTAAAGTGATACAACAACAGTTGAAAGCACATATGATAGGCAAAAATCTTATGTAAATAATCGACGTAGACCACTTGAGTTCCAAGTGGGAGACAAAGTATATTGTAAGGTTTCACCTTGGAAAGGTGTGTTGAGGTTTGGAAAGAAGGGTAAGTTGACTCCTAGATTTATGGGACCATACCCTATCCTAGCTCGTGTTAGAAAGGTAGCATATAAGTTGGAGCTACCACCAGAGCTACATTGATTGCATAATGTCTTTCACATCTCAATGTTGAGGAAATGCCATCCAGATACTGACCAGACAATCCAACCAATAGAGATTGAGTTAGATGAGGATATCTCCTATGTTGAGGGTCCTGTGTTGATCCTGGATAGAAGGGTGAAAAAGCTGAAGAGAAAAGATATAATACTAGTGAAAGTTTTATGGAATCACCGTGAAATAGGGAATCCACATGGGAACTAGAGAATGAGATGCATAGAAAATACCCATCTCTTTTTGCGTAGGCTTTCGGGGCGAAATCCTTGTTTGGGATTTATAGTTGTAAGGCCCCTAAACTTGCTTAATGAGTTAAATGAGCTTAATTACCATAATTGAATACTTATAACCCTAATATAACCTTTTTATATGTTTTGAAATCATAATACAAGCTTAAGTTTCAAATTTGGTCAAATTTGGACACTGTTCGAGCAAGTTATGCAATTTTCTGTACATTTTGGTCTTTTCTACAATTTACCCAATTGAGGGGTTTTCTTTGAAATTTATCACATACATTATGTTCCGTAGATGTTATATTATCATTCTTGAGATTTTTGAGCCATGGGGCTCCTAGTTGAGCCATAGTTTAAAGGTATTTTCATCAAGGGTATTTTGGGGTTTACCCCTTCATGGATGAGCTACCTTTAGTAGCTATCAACTAAGGAATTATGCGATTGGCTGGGAATTTCGACAAAGGAAAGCTAATAAGGTCTATAGGGATGGTGGGAGAGCTTCTTGTGTGTGTGCTTATATATTCTTAATAATTTAAAGCCAAGGACACTTGGATATATACTAGAATTTAAACTTTTTCTTTTTCTTAATATTAAAGTGTCATATACTTATCCCCAAGCACCAAAACGAGCCACTTTCTCTCCAGAACCTCTCTCCTTATCCCAGCTTCGTTCTCTCTCTGTTAATCTGTGAATTTTTCTGTCCAAGGAAGAAGAAAGTGGGGATCTTCTTGGAAAACATTCTAGGGTTGCAATTGATTCCCTTTTTGGGTCTATAAAGCTTCTTCCTAGTGATATTGACCTAAAAGTGTAAGTTCTTTTCTTATTTCCTCCATTTAATTCTTTTCTCTTCTTCCTCCTACATCTCTCCAGGTTGGAACCCTGCTGTTCCATGGTGAAAATGACTCTAGAACTCAAAAACCCTTCTTGTTTCTTTTTCTAGGGTTTTGCTTCTTTGTGGAGAGAAGTGCCTATTTGGCCAAGTTCAGATCTGAATATAGGGATTCCTTGCCTTATTTGCTCGAGATTCTTGCTGTTTAATATCTGTCCTACTATATAGAGACGAGTTATATAACATTCTTCACTTATATTGCTTATTAGAAGCTTGTTAGTTCATGTATATGCTTGAATGTGATGATCTAAGCATAGATAAACCATCCTTGTTTAGAATTATGAATTTTTGTGGTGTTCCCTGTTTTGTTCCAGTTCTATATGAACTTGTAAACATGTACAACCTTTCTAAGGTGTAACATGATCTGGGACTGGTTGATAGCATCAACCTATGGTGCTAAGCACACAATAATTGATTGTTTAAATTAGGGTTTTCAAGCTATTTCCTTCTCCATCACATAACCTATGGACATACCATTCAACAACCAATGGTGTTGCTATCTTGGCAACTGATGTTCGTGATCAAGGGTGTTAAATGTATGGTGAAAACCTATGGTCACCCCTTAGGTCAGGTTTTGGCTCAATTAGACATTTAATTATCATCCACTAAGTATTCTAATGATGTTATCAATCGATGATAATATTGTCTTAATATATGATGGTGTTAATTGAATGTATTATTGATCTAGCAACCAATGGTGACCTAATGATTACAATTAATGGTGGATCAGGTCATCACCATATATGATGAATTAGGAATGTAATTGTAGATTTGACTAAACCTTAAACCAATGGTTCCTTGGTTCAATTGATTTAATGGTTAGACTTATACTTCAATTGATAACCTTGAACAATGAACTTGATCCAATGAATAATATTGGATGGTTTAACATCCAATGGATTAGAATAAATCACATGGTATTATATGTGGGTCCTAGTGAAGATAATTCAATGGTTCAATACCATTAATTGGTAGTTTTACCTTAGCCATTATATAGTTATATTTGATAAATCACTATAATAAGTGGATGTGTAACTCCAATGTGATCTAGCTTGTTATACCTAACCTTAATGTAATTATATGATGTTGATTGGTTATAATCAGACCTATTGAATGATTAATGTGATAATGAAGTACACTCTTCTTGTGTCGAAACCACAATGTAGTATTATTTGAATATCATTGTGCCTTGCCATGTTAATATCTATGGACATACATGTGCTAATGATCTTTTGAGACTTGTTTAAGGCATCGAATGATGATGATAACCTTACTATGAATAATGTGATGGTCTTAAAGACCTTTGGGCATGTTTGAAACCATGATTGAGGTGAAATCCTCTTCATGTTCCAATAAGGGTTAAAACCCTAGAACTTGTGATAAGATATTGGTATCTTGCAATAGTATGATGATAAGTGTTGTCCATTAATTTGCAATGAATGATAACATGTGGTAATGTGATTAAGATTTATATCTGAAATGTTTTATATCTTTTGAAGTTGTTATACATATACTCTTGTTAGAAAATAATTAGGGTTTGAATGTCCACTTGTATGCTAAAGCCTTAATGCATTCAATTGGCAACAATTAATCAAGTGTAACCTTAATCATGTAGAGCCCTATGCCGTAGAGCCATCTTTAGTGTCAGAACTTACTGGATGGTGAAACGAGTATTCCCAAGGGAAACTCAGAGCATATACTGTTGAGTATGTGGGGGTGGCAAGTTGAGGATATACCCTTGTCATCCACAATTGGAGGTTATGGAGGATGGCTATGGTCATGCCTATGAAATTTGAGGTGATTGAGGACAACTGCGGTTGTACCTCAGATTAGAGGGTTTTGTATACCCTGTATTCTAGTGTCGTAACTTGTACCAAGTACAAACTAGTTGTTATCAGTTGACTATATGTCACTATTGGTAGTTTGACTGATATGTCACTGTAGTTTACTCGTACTGACCGAGGGGAAGAGATCTTAGGACTTTACAGTTGTCAGTTGGATTTTGAGTGGTACGACTCGAACTCTCAGGGCATAATAATAAAAGATATAATATCAGCTATGTAGTATAATTGCTAGGGTTTACTACGTATCACATTGGTTGATTAATCCTTGTTTTGTCTTTACATTACATAGTTCTTACATGATGCAGACTTATGAAAATTAGGTACTTCTACTTGATGTTACAACTTATTTGCTTAACTGCTTAGTATGCTTAAACTGTTCAATCTGTTCATATTGCTTAATCAATATCCTAACTGCTCAATGTATTTACTGTTAATTAATATGTTATAATCAATATATGTTGGAGATAGTTATATCTCTCGCTGGGACTGGGTCTCACCCGTGGGTCACCACATTTTTTTAGGTGGTCACGGGCGACGAGGCCGAGGTCGCTTTGTTGAAGAGAACCAATCTGGTGATCAATAGATTCAAAAGGTTGGTTAGTTGTAGGTGTTAGTAGTAGAGTCCTAGTGTCATCCCTGTACTCTCAGATCCGGGTATGGGATGTGTTTTCTAGATGATATACTCATACTGACATGATATTTTTGTAGTATACCAATGTTTGTAAATATATGGCATGTACACATGAAATATCTTTTGTATGCAGGATGTGACTGAGGTCTTTGGACCCATATGTAAATACTTATTACATTATATGAGAATGGAATGATGGAACTTTTATAAATGTTCTAGAGTTTATTTACATTGTTGGAATTGGTTTTAATTATTCTGCATTTTTGAATATGTGTAATTAGTAGTTGATCGTGTTTTGTGTTTTGAGTAATCTCATTTAGCATGATGAGGTGTCACGGTTAGATTTTCTTATAATGTTGACATGTTCAACCAATTAGACATGCTCATGTTGTTAGCTATTCTATGTTTCTAGACTTGATCATGATAATAGATATGCATATGCTACAGAATTGCTTATATTATCAACAAGATAAAGAATGCATGATAGTCTGGCTAAAGATGATAGTTATTATATGCTCCTTTGAGTATTTTGTTAATCATCAGTGCTGCTGAGCTTATTTGTTATATTTGATTAATTTTCTCAACTGTTTAATTACTTAAAAATGTTGTAATCAATAAATGTTGGAGGTTATATCTCTTGCTGGGACTGGGTCTCACCCTTGTGGTTTGTCACATTTTTTTAGATAATCTGAAGTGATGAAAACAAACTTGTGGTAGTAAAGAGGAGCTATAATAATGAATCTATGAGAAAGTTGATTAGTTGTCTAGTGTGTCCTAGAGTCATCCCTGTGCTCTTAGGTCTGGGTGAGAAAAAATTTGTATATGGTGTTTCAAACGAATCAAATTTTGTTAGCATATTAATGCTTGTTTGTGTGGCATATATGAATATTGTTCTCCTGTATATATGTGGTGGCTAAGACAATAGAACAATCTGTATTAAATTCTTGGCGTAGTATGGATATAAGAAAGATTTTGGGATCTTATGCAAATGTTTATGAGCGGGTGCTGACGTTGAAATCCGTTTTAATCTACCCATTTTTTGGGTATGTGATTAATTAATGATTGATTGTGTTTTATGTTTTGATTAATCTCATTTAGTGTAACATATTCTTACACTGATGGTACAATTGAACGCCTAAAATCTCGACTTGTTGCAAAAGGCTACACACATATGGTGTTGACTATTTTGAGACCTTCTCTCCTGTTGTAGGATTAAACTCTATTCGAATTCTGATTTCTGTTGCTATTAATAAAGACTGTTCCCTCTTTCAGTTAGATGTTAAAAATGCATTTCTCTATGGAGATCTACAAGAGGAAGTATACGTGGAACAACCACTCAGTTTTGTTGCTCAGGGGGAGTCTGCCCTTAAAGTCTGTAAACTGAAAAAGGCCATTTACGGTCTCAAACAGAGCCCACATGCTTGGTTCAGCATGCTCAGTCAGATCTTAGTCATTTTTGGCTTCCGTCACTCCCACTCTGATCATTCAATCTTTATCTGCAAAAGAATGGCTAGACTTCTCATTCTTATTGTTTATGTTGACGATACCGTGGGTATACATGCAACTAAAAATTATTTAGAAAAACATTTTGTCACTAAAGATCTCAGAAAGTTGAGGTATTTCTTAGGCATTGAGGTTTCCTGATCATCTGCAAGACCATGTCTCTCTCAAAGAAAATATGTACTTGATCTCTTGCAGGAAACTGGTATGTTGGGCTACAAACTAGCCAACATTCCCCTTGATCCAAATATGGATTGGGACGATGAAATTATCCTCCCTATGCTGATCATCACCAATTAAGAAGGCTGGTAGGCAAGCTTATCTATCTGACGGTCACAAGAGCTGACCTCAATACTGTCATAGGATTCATCAGTAGGTATCTTGATAAACCCGACAGTGCCATTGGGATGCTATATGTCACATTTTGCGGAATCTTAAAAGTTCTCCAAGAAAAGGCTTGTTGTATAAGAATAATGGCCCACTACTACAGAAATGGCTTATAACATCACTTTTAAAGGTGTCGGTTGTAATAATACATCGACATCTAAACAATACAATGTCAATTTATAAAATAAACCGACATCAATCTGTGAAGGGCGACCAGACACGGGTATCGCTTTTATTCAGTGTCAGTTCCTTAATAACAAACCGATACCTAAAAGTAACCGCCAAATCCAAAATTTTCAGCGAAAAAAATTACCTCCAAAAATTAACATACATCGTCAGTTTTTAAAAAAGAAACCGACGACTAAAGGTTTTCTGTGAGACAGAAATTTAACCAATTTTATCGTCGGTTGTGTTACAATAACTGACGCCATTGTGTTTTCATGCGCATAACTGTTAAAATTTTCACCTCCCTTTAGTGTCGGTTTTTATAAGGAAACCGACGACTATGGTCTTAATCCGAGAACATTTATTTTTGTCAGCATATAAATATAGACGTCGATTTTTATGTTTAGAACCGACACCTATAATTGAAAAATAGTGTCGATTTCTTGTTGGTAACCGACACTTATAGTTTTTATTGTTGGTTGTTATTAATAACCGACACCAATTGTTAACTTAACAATGCACCCCCGCGAGCCAGACTCTTCCCCTTCTGTTTCATTCATTTCCGCCATTGAGGGTTTGCTGGTCCGGCGATTCCTCTACTCCACCGCCACTCGCTGCTGCTCTGCCTCCGCCTTCACCCCCGTTTGCTGGTGCTTTGGTTGCCGACACCTCCGCCACTCACCGCCGCTAGTCGCCGCACCTCTGCTAGCTTCTGCCTCTAATGCATCTGCTTCCGTCAGCCACCGCCAGTTCTCCGGCCACTGCTCTTCAGGCCAGCAGCGGCTCCTAGGGCTCTGCTCCCTACTCTCCAGGTCACTACTCCGCTCCGACCACAACTCCTGCGTTCCCAACGCCGCCACAAAGGTACCTTGCTCCTCCTCTTCTTCCTCCTCTTTTTCCTTCGCCCTCAAGCAGGTACCCTGCTCCTGCTCTAATAATGTAGGAAATGCATAGATTGTGAATAAAAAATGCTCTGATTCACATTAATATTACCATGTTGTATATGTTTTTGATCAGAAAAATGCGTAGATTGTGAATAAAATATACTTAAAGCTCTATTATTCTTCTTGTTACAAAGGTATAGTTAGTAGACAAATATTAGATGATATTCAAGAAAACCCTAGTTTGATGAGCATGTTGTTAATCATGTTAATTATGATTCTTTTATTTATTCTGATGTCAGTATATAATTATGCGATCCCAACATCTTAAATTGAATTAGAATGATTTCAATGAATTATAGGGTTTTAAAGTTGATAATCATGTACATGCGGAAATAGGGTTATTAAACCAATAATTATAACATATTATGATCTTAATCTGATCTGGATGTTAATAATAACGTAGTATTTTAAATATGATGGTTATGGCTATATATATAATGTCTGGTAAAGATTCCTAGACTTTTTGTCATTAGGGTAATTTTTATACATGTTTGAGTCAATTAGGGTTCTAATCTACCCTTTTGTCCTAAATCTGATGCTAATTGTGCATATATGTTGAGTTTCATCTTACTCTTACATAAGATTTTTTTTTCTTAATCTCTTATACATCACTATATTTAAGGTTAGTCTGTCTACTAGAGTGTGGGGATTAACCATGTTGCCTGTAGTTTATAACATTGCATTGTGAATTATTGCATGTTTGAAACTATTGATTTCTTGATTTATTATTTAATAATGCTCTATAGATTAGGATTAACCATGTTGCATGTAGTTTATATACATTTATTATATATAAGAATGACAACACATGAATTTGTTGGCCTAGAAACCCGTCCAAGATTTACTCATTAGGAGTAAATCTTGGATAGTCCCCAGTTTGGGACTGTTCTTGAACACCTAATCTCACTTAGGATGTAAGTGTATAATGTGTATTGGGTTTTCAAGAAAATTTCGATAGCATTTCCCCGTTTGTTCTCTAAGTACATATGTACTTAGAGAACAGTGGGGAAATGCTGCCGAAATTTTCTTGAAAACCCAATACACATTATACACTTACTAGTGAGATTAGGTGTTCAAGAATGGGATAGGTGGTACACATTTATTATATATAAGAATGACAACACATGTATTTGTTTGCATAAAGTTTTAACCATGCATAAACTCTAATCTGTTAACCCTAGACCCTAATCTTATTGTAATATATAGCTTGTTTTCTCTTTGATCATAGAATGGATAGATCATGGATGTCCATTCGCAATCGCCGCACCCCTGAGTTTATATCTGGTCTTGACCAGTTTATTAGATTTGCTGAGGAACATAGGAAACAACCTGGAGATAGGTTCTACTATCCATGTAGGCATTGCGGTAACAACTTGAAAGTCAGCACTGGTGACAAAATCAGAAGTCATGTCATGTGCAACGAGAATGTACAAGGCTATACAGAATGGCACTGGCATGGAGAGATTTCAAACCCAAAACCAGTGGATGTCGATAGCAGTGCTTGTGTGGAAGAAGAAATTGCCTTCAATGACGTAGATGTGAACGAATCAGTTTCAGTAGACATCGTTGATGCGATGCTGGATAGTTGTGGGGTAGAGCACACCAAAACTGATCCACCTCCCATGTTTAGAAACATTGTGCATGATGTTGAGATACCGTTATACACGGGTTGTAAGTTTAAGAAGCTTAGTGATGTGTTGAGATTGTATAAACTAAAAGCTAACAATCGATGGAGCGACAAAAGCTTCACGTCATTGTTGTATTTGTTGAAAGAAATTCTTCCTAAAGGAAACGAGCTGCCGATCTCAACATACCAGTTAAAGAAATTGTTGTGCCCAATGGGAATGGAGGCCAAGAAGATACACACATGCAAGAATGATTGTGTATTATTTCAAAAGGACTATGTGGATTTGAAAGATTGTCCGAAATGTGGTTCGTCAAGGTATAAATTGACGACTTCGGGGGAGTCCAAAATTGGTTCTCCCGCTAAGGTGATGTGGTATCTACCTATAATACCACGGTTTCAATGCTTGTTTTCCAATCCTATAGATGTGAAGAATTTGAGGTGGCATGCAGATGTTAAGAAAAATAATGATGGGATCCTACGACATGCGTCTGATTCCCCACAGTGGAAGAAGATTGATTTATTGTACCCTGAATTCGATGAAGAGGACAGGAATCTAAGACTTGGGCTTTGTACAGATGGGATGAATCTATAAGGGACATTGAGCAGCCAACATAGAACTTGGCCAGTTATGCTTGTTATATACAATCTTCCTCCCTAGTTGTGTATGAAAAATAAGTATGTTATGTTGTCATCTTTGATATCGGGCCCTAAACAACTTGGAAATGATATGGACATTTATCTTGAACCTATGATTGATGACTTGAAGAAGCTCTGGGGTGAAGGTGTGATGACCTATGATGCTTCACGTAGAGAGACATTTTGTTTGCACGCTATGTTGTTTTGCATTGTGAATGACTTTCCAGCATATGGGAATTTGTCTGGATATAGTGTCAAAGGATCTAAAGCATGTCCTATATGTGAAGAGAACACTGATTCAATCTGACTAAAACACGGCGGCAAGACTGTATATCTTGCTCATCGAAGGTTTCTTCCAAAATTTCATCCATATCGTAGGTTGCACAAAGCATTCAATGGACAGAATGAGGAACGTAGTGCACCTAAACCTATATCAGGGGAGGATGTTTATGAAAGAGTGAAAGACATTGCCAATGAATTTGGTAAGAGATCATAATGTACGATGGCCACAAGGAGTGACAAGTCTTTATTCAAGAAGAAGTCGATATTTTGGGATCTTCCTTATTGGAGTTCTTTGACAATCAGGCATTGTATCGATGTCATGCACGTTGAGAAAAATATATGTGATAGCATCATCGGTACTCTGTTGAATATACCAGGTAAGACTAAAGATGGGATAAAATCCAGAATGGACCTACGTGAAATGGGAATAAGGACAGAATTAACAGAAGTAGTTAGTAGCGATCGGAGAACATACTTACCTCCCGCTTGTTACACGTTGTCTAGAAAGGAGAAGAAAGCATTTTATGAATGCTTGGTAAATGTTAAGGTGCCACAGGGTTACTCATCCAACATCCGTACATTGGTATCAATGAAAGATCTGAAGTTGATAGGTCTTAAATCTCATGATTGTCACACTCAAATGCAACAAATATTGCCTGTGGCAATTCGATCTATATTGCCGAAGCATGTAAGGTTTGCAATCACCAGACTTTGTTTCTTTTTCAACAGTCTGTGTAGCAAAGTTATTGACCCTGATACTCTCAATAATTTGTAAAGAGAAGTGGTTGTTACCCTATGTCAGCTTGAGATGTATTTTCCTCCGTCGTTCTTTGATATCATGGTACATCTTGTTGTCCACTTGACTAGGGAAGTGAAAATGTTGGGACCAATTGTCTTACATTGGATGTATCCCTTTGAATGATACATGAGCATTTTTAAAGGTGATGTTCGAAACCGTTATTGGCCTGAAGGGAGTATTATTGAGGGTTATGTGGCGAGAGAGGTTATGGATTTTTGCAATGACTTTCTGAGTGGTAATGACGCTCCCGTGAATGACAAGAATATTGAGGAGCATTTTGGCAAAGGAGTTTTGGGATCACGGTTGAAAGTAATCAGCCGTGAGCAGTTGGAGCAAGGTCACTTGTATATTTTACACAACATGGATGAAGTCAGTGTTTATATCGAGGAACATACCAATTTCATCAAGAGACAATATCCTCGAGCCAATACAATGTGGCTTGCTGGAGAGCATAACAAGACATTTATTAAGTGGTTTGAAGATAAAGTCTTACATCAACTATCTCAAACACCAGATAATCTTACTGAAACCATCAAATGCCTCGCCTTTAAACCAAAATTGAATGTTATGACTTATGAAGGGTTTGACATAACTGGTTTTTCATATTACACAACGTCAAGATGATAAGAGTGTCGTCCAAAACAGTGGGGTCACCCTTCAAGCATCTTCATTGTTTTTTGCAAGTGCAAAGGATAAAAGTCCACGTGAAGCTAAAATGTCATATTACGGTGTCATTGAAGACAAATGGGAGTTTGACTATGTAGATTTTAGAATTCCGCTCTTTAAATGTAATTGGGTTGACAACAACAAAGGAGTTATAGTGGATGAATTGGGTTTCACGTTAGTGAACTTTGAAAAGATTGGCGAGAAGGGTGAACCATTTATATTGGCATCACAGGAGAAATAAGTATTTTATATTGGTGATCCTGCAAATGATAAATGGTCGGTTGTTCTACATGGTAAAAGACAGTTCATTGAAGAACATATAGATGAAGAAGAGTACTATGATAAGTATGATGACTCCAGTCCATTCTCAGTTGGGTTGCCAACACCACCAAACATGGAAGCTGGGGATCACTATGACTTGTATGTTTGCGGGGATCATAATGAAGGATTGTTAATTGATGAAAGATCATAATATTAGAGGCATGGATGTTTATATTTTTATTATGTTTTATTTTTCTGAATGTGAACTTTACAATGTGAATGTGGACTTTACAATGCGAATTACTTTACAATGTGAATGTGTACTTTACAATGTGAATGTGAACTTTACAATGTGAATGTGAACTTTACAATGTGAATTACTTTACAATGTGAATGTGTACTTTACAATGTGAATTACTTTACAATGTGAATGTGCACTTTACAATGTGAACTTTACAATTAGTGTTACTTTACAATGTGAAATTTATAATTTGAATGTGAACTTTCAGATGCCTGAGTATTCCCATGATGACCGTGCTGATGATCACCGTGAGGGTGAGGACGTGCTTGCACCGCCTGACAATGTAAGTTTTAAGAATATATACCTGAGGTTTCTATCTATATGTTCATTTATAATTATATTATGAAAGTGTGTTTTTTTAATCAAATTTTTGTGGTTGGTGATGTACCCCCTAAAGAAATTACAACACTTGATGAGCAGCAAAAGAAAATTGAGAAAGTGAGGGGCATCACAATGATGAACAAGTTAATACATCAAAGGGGAAATGGACCCAAATTGGATGTGTATTTCGATCAGGCAGGAAATCCATATGGAGTGAACCGCAACTCATTTGTTTCATATCTTGGGGTTCTTACTCGCAGCCATTGCAGTCCTATCCTAGAATCATGGCATAAAGTTCCTAAGGGGAAGAAAGACCACATATGGAAGGAACTATATGTGAGTTATTATTATTTGTAATTCTATTTGTGTAGATTACTAATTTTTAGGATACTAGTTAATAGAAATTGTATTTAATTTGCAGAGCATATTCAATCTGGATGAAGAGCTGCATCGTAAATGTGTGATGCAACATTGTGGGAGGGTCCTAAGGAACTATAGGACCAATCTCACCTGAGATTACATATGCGATGCTGAGAATAGGTTATTGATTGATTCCAATTCTAGACATTGATCAGTATTTCACTAACTCTACACTAATAATTTTTGTTTGTATTCTCTTTGAAAAATAAATATAGGAAGAAGGAAGCCACACAACAATGGAACTACTTGGACCCCAAAGACTGGGAGGAGTTTGTTACCCAAAGAAAAATAGATGAATTCAAGGTATTAAGCGCCACTCCCAATTCAATCAATATACGTTTTTATGTATTCACCTATTCAAGATTAACATTTAGTGTTACTAACCAAATCAATGTGCTAACTAACTAGGCTATCATTGATGCTCAACGAGCAAGGCGTGGACTGAATGTGCAAAACCACACAATGGGCCCAAGAGGATATGCAGGCGTTCGCCAAAGACTACAGGCTGAGTCTACTCAGCCTACTGCTACTCAGGAGACTACAGAGTCCTCTACTGCTGCTCCCGCACCTCTGCCTCGCCATGCTATGTGGATAGCTGGGAGGTAAAATAAGAAGGGAGAGATACCGAAGCCCGCAACCGCTGAGGCGGCTGCAAAAATGGTAAAAATCAACTCTTAGAGCAATCTATCGATATTGATTATTGTTATGTTTACTTACAAATTTTTGTTGATGGTGATTAGCGGGAGCCGCACGAGCAGAGGAAGGAAGGCAAGTTCATCCCTCAGGGTACAAGGGATGAACGGACAGTTGCTTTGGGTAACCCAGAGCATCTTGGGCGTGTAAGGGGTGCACGCGCGGGTGTGGGCATCAAAGCGTTCTTTGGGCCATCCCAGTGCTAACCTGTCCCAAAAGCGGGACTTTCACAAGCAGAGGTAACTTATTCTTATTTTAGAACGTTATTGCGAAAGAGAATTCAATAATTAGAAACTAGCATTTCTTTTATCCATGTATAGGTAGATTCCTTAATTGGTAGGAGAGTCAAGGAAGTAGTTGATAAAAGACTCGAGGAAGCAATTAACAAGTGGTAGGCGTCTTAGACTGCCATCAGATAGTACCTGTGGCTAACCTCTCTTCTCCTACTGCTCATACTATAGAGGTTGAGAGTAATCCTATAGACCCACAACCTAACACGTCCTCTGTAAGTATTTTTATGTCATATATAATAGCTAGTCTGTTCAATATGATATGTTTGTGTATATATGCATATAACATTCTTTACGTAAATTTTTAGGGGTTGAAGCCATGCCGACTAAAAAGTGAAGGATATATTGTTGCAGAGGCATCAACTTACCCACCCCTTAAAGGGTGCACGTTTCATGGGAGTCCAGTACCAGATGGCATGGTACATGTGAGCCCGATACATATACTTGCTGGTTGGACGAATCTTGCACTGTCTCATGCACACCCAGATGCTGAAACACTTGGTGAGGTAGTAGGCGGAGTGATACTGTGGCCCGAAGCGGATGTCCTCTATATAGATATTGTATGATAAATTTTCATTACTTTAATTTGTTAGTGTGTATATATATATATGAGTCAATTGATATGAAACTATATATACATGTCAAAAATACGAGACCCACTACATCTCTGCCTCCACCTCCTCGACTACCAAGTTGGCTTTCAGGGGACCTACACACCTTGATAGGTCCTAATTGTAGGAGTGTGGCAGTATGGATCAGCGAACATAATCCAAATTGCCCTATAAATGTTACTATTTCGGAGAATGCTGCAGGTAAATCATACGATAACAATCTATTTATACAAGTTTAGCATACGTATCAATGCATACGTAATAGAAGTTCTGGATACGTATTAATGTAGGTCAAACATTCGGAAACAACATATTTATACAAGATATTTTGGAGTTGTTTAGTTATGAATGGATGAACACATCTATGATAGAGCTGTGGATATGGTGAGATTAATGCATACAGAAATCTAGTTTATACATCCATATACCGTGTTTTATATACGACAATCTGGTTTCTTATATATTAATGCATACGTAATACATGTTTTGCAACCACTTACACAAGACATGTACATATTTTGGGTTTTCCCATGTGGGATTTTTGGTTCCATCTTTGATTAGTGTTGTAAATACAGACCCATATTCAGTTACTTCATACTGCTGTGATGCTTTTGAATATTTTAGTAAAATAATAAGACGGTGATAATAACTCCATTCAATGTCGAGTAATTTTAATTTGCTTGTAATTTGGACTTAAGAAAATTATATTTTTATTGCGGATATTGAGTTATTAATTTTCTACTTTCTTACCTGTAGTGCTAAGCATTGGGAGTTATTAGTTATTGTCCCCAAGACATTCACCGTCTATTATCTAGATCCTACGGGGAGTGAGTTGGATGTATTATATGGACATGCAATTAAAAGGCCATTATTCTCGTGAGAAATATTTTATGTTTTTATATCTATTAACATCGGTTACAACATTACTATTTAATTATGCAATTTAATGTGTTACATTAACATATATAGGGCTTTAGAAGAGTACAAAAAAGTTGGAAGAAAGGTCCACAAGAAAAAAATCTGACACTCATTTGGGAGAATGTGAAAGTAATTTCCTGACTCCAATATATATATTATTTATGTGAACTATGCTTATTTGTATTTTTGAATATTTTGTATGTTTCAATTTATAGTGTGCTACACAAGACAACGACTGGGCATGTGCCTACTATGTGATGCGATTTATGGACCTAATCATCAAACATGCTGTATTGGAAATCGATAACATACAACAAGTATTATACATAGTCTTGTTAGATAATATGAAATATATGAATCTTATTATATATTATTATAATTATGTATATACATCATTCTCTTTATAGGTCTTTAAAACTGAGGACTTCAACACAGGTGAAAAGCGTTTCAATGTACATGCTCCCTATACGAGAGATGAATTAGATGCTGTAAGAGAAGATTGGGCAAAAACCCTACAAAGAGTGGGAATTTTTCAATATGATTTTGCTGATAATGATGACAATGATGACAATGATGAATAAAGAATAACTTTGTTCTCATAATTAGTTTTGTGTGAATGTGAATGAATTTTTATGAATTGTCATATGTGTGTGAAAATCATCAATACATGAATGTTTCTACATGTGTCTGAATGTGAAGAAAGATGAAATAAATGGAACTGCAGGTTGCGACTGGTTTCTAAATACATGTGATGAAAAAATAATATGAATTAAATATTCTTATACATGAGTGTGAATCACATATATATAATATTGTCCATCATGTTAATTTTGCAGGTTTGTGGCATGTTGTTGGCTGATATCAATGGATGTCATAAAACTTGCAGTTCATAACTGAACTGTAGGTTTCTCATCATGCGACCAGTCACAACAGGTCTGTAGACTGACAGAAAAAAAAAAATCAAAATATAGGCGTCGGTTATTTGAACAAAACCGGCGACATATGGTTACAGTGTCGGTTGCCCTACTAGTAACCGACGTCAATTTCCCTAATGAGGCCAAACACCACGGACGTGCTGGCCAACACGGCCGTGGCAGCGGACCAGACATAAAATAGGCGTCAGTTTGTGGTATAAAACCGACGACATATGGTTACAATGTCGGTTTCCCTGCTAGTAACCGACGTCGATTTCCTTAATGAGGCCAGACACCACGGTCGTGGCAGCGGGTGATATGGCGTCAGTTATCACTAATAAACCGACGCCGATAGTGCCCCAGATGGCGCCCTTTCTGTGGCATAAAGGTATATGGCGTCGGTTTCTAAGCTAATAACCGACGCCTATACCCCCTGCTGGCGCGTTTTCGGTGGCGCGCGAAGGGTTGTGGCGTCGGTTTGAGAACCGATGCGTAATGGTTGGGCTTTTAGCGACGCCCACATAGGTGTCGCTTAAAAACCGACACTAAAGGCCTTAAATAACCAACACTAAAGGTTGGTTATGTACTAGTGGCCACTACAATCTATCTGGTTTCTCAGACTCTGACTATGCAGGAAGTCGTTCTGATCGTAAGTCAACATCAGGATATTGTACATTTATTGGTGGAAATCTTATTACCTGGCGAAGCAAAAAGCAGACTGTTATTGCCAGATCCAGTGCTGAGGTAGAATACCGAGCTATGACTCATACTGCATGTGAACTTCTATGGGTCCAAAGTCTCCTCCAAGAGTTTGATATATCCTATTCCAACCCTATCCGATGTGTTGTGACAACAAGGCCTCCATTTTTATTGCGAGCAACCCCACTTTTCATGAGCGGACGAAATATATTGAGGTCGGCTGTCACTTTGTTCGAGAACAATCCCGTTTGCACTCCATATCTCAGCACTGGAAAGCAAGTTGTGGACATCTTCACCAAGATACTTCCTAAAGCTCATTTTGAGACTCTAGTAGACAACCTGGGCATGTTCGACATCTACGCTCCAACTTGAGGGGGAGTATAGAGATATATTGTGTTATGTTGTGTTTTGTTGAATGTCATGTGCATAGCATGCACCTCACTTATGCTTTTACTTCAGTAGTTTCATGCACCTCACTTATGATTTTACTTCAGTAGTTTAGTCCCATATTGCTCATCTCTGCTTTAGTCTCCATTCCCTTATGTTATATACTGGTTAATTCATTCAATAAGTAATTTCCAGTTTCTCTATAGTATCAATCCACTAGACTACGGATAAATCATGTTATCGATGGTTAGACACATACTACATATTGCAACAAGAAGTATGCATATTTCTTGTTCAGGTCAAACATAGATGTATACATATATAATGTACATAAAACCTAATCTGGACATTCATGTTTTCAAGCCTAGGTTTATCGCAGCCGATACCCGATCCTAATAAAATATGAGTTTAAATCTTAAGTCCGACCCATGCATATTATAATTGAATTCGGATCTGGATCGAATTATGTAGACCGGGTCGCGGGTCGGATCGGGACGACCAGACCTGATACTTATCCCTACTCACGCCACACCTAGAATTGTGGAGTGCCATTAGTAGTCAGGTTATGCTCGGTGTCCGTCAGTAGACTTTATTTTTCCTGGAATTTATCCATATGGGGATTCAGCATAAAATGTCTGCCTCGTTAACCTGTTGAGCTAGATCGGACGGGCTAGAAAACTAAGGTTCTAATTACTCTATTACCATTCTTCTGTTACAAAACGGTGTTGATATCGAAATTTGTTTCTGATTACCTATTGCAATAGAAAATAAACCCCAAAAGTATGCGCGTGTATATCTCACACAAATATAGCATTTTTGTGCCGATCGGTTTAGCCTTCTTTCATGACATGTCTAGGTGGTACTACCACTTTTGAGCATGTCACGATGCAAGAGACGCATAAGCAAGTTAGGTCCACATGAAGTCTAGTAGATAACTTGACAATGCCAAACACCAATTTGTAGGGAAATCTTAAGACAGCTCACAATTATCTTACCCTAGGTGAGCAACCCACTATGCGATGATTGAGCTCTGAAAAGCAATGTGAGGCAAACATTATAATCGTTGAGGCAACAAGCTCGTCGGTTGAAGTAACCTAACAGCAATAAAGGGGCATATCGAAGACCTTTGAACATATATAGAGATAGAGGACACGAGAAACAGAAGTTGACAATAAGGAGAATGATGTCTTAGAAGATGTAACCAGGACGAAAGACAAGAAAGCTTAGATGGAGGGAAGAGATTTGTGAACTACCTCTTTACGTCAGGTATATTGATGCCCGCGAAGTGCGCATGCGGGGTTTTGGACCTTTATAGGCCCATAGGTCCAGCACCTCAGTAACAAGCGAAAGGGTGAGCTAAATGGTCAGATCAGGTCAGGTCGTTGAAAAAGAAAGGCCAGGTCGTTGGATTGGACTGGACTGTTTAGGTCTCATATCCAATAGTTTGGTGCACGGTCCACAGTTCTTAACACTAGGAGCTGTTTGTCAGGTGGGTCGAGTTTGATTAGGTCATTGTGAGTTTAAGTCTCACAGATGCGGGTTTATAAGACCCAATTTTGAATGGGTAGACCGAAGATAAATCTAAATCTGACCCAATAGATCATAGGTCAACCTACATGTACCCATATAATTTATACTCTATTAAATGCTTTTGCGAAACGCTACTCTAATGGTAACCAAAATTACAATTCTATTTCTGTAACGGTTTTGCAACAACTATTACGATTGTTGCTATAAAAAAAGTTTGTTTATTCATTACAAATATTTATCCATATACCAGTTTAAGGTGAAACTGTCTAATTTATGATTAAATTTCTATTTATGATTATGCTCGATAGACTATAATATGTAATTTGTAATAGAACTCTATATTAACTTTGGTAGAACAATTAAAAAATATAACATGTGTGGATATGTTATCTACTCTTTTTCTCGTTGTTGGAAGTTTAGATTGGAACTCCGTGACAAATAATAGGTATTAGTAGATCATTGTATTTACTTTAAGTAATAGTATACCATTTATATTTATTTTATACAATTAACTTAGCTAAGAAGGTCATCTGTGAGTGTCCTTAGGCCATCTGTAAAATCTGTTAACCGGTTGATTTGGTCTGGATATTTCTCAACTGGTGGCAAATATCATCACTAAAACTCAACATAATCAAGTTGACCTATGAGTATCCGCGAGTTTTGACCCAATTTGGTAGGTCTAACGGCATTTGACCTCTTGATCAGGTAAATTCCAATTGTCCAGTGCGGCAGCTACTGAGCTACATATCTCATAGAATAGTTACGAGACCAAGCATTTGAGCTACATATCAAAAGAGAACACCGGCCATAATACGTACTTCTTTTTATGTATGAACTACCGGCTTTCCATAATGAACGGATCAACGGATCCAAACACCTCCTTACAATACGTTTGGATGGATCAGTTCCAAGTATCAGGATTCTATTGTATAGTTATGCCTACAGCTGTGATTGTAAATGCACTTTTTACCTAGAAAAAAAAGTCATGCTGTCACAAAATGAAGCATGTCATGGAGTTCGTCAGGTCGCCCGATTCTGATGGAAGTGACGAAGTTCTCAAACCCAGCCGCCCCATCTAGTCCTCACTTCTCCCCCACTCGTGCTGCATGCTTCAGAGCGCAATCACTTACATGCAGCGCAACATCACTTACCTAGTTAACTACAGAAAATAGTATTGTTGGCCAGCAGATTTATAGAAATAGGCACCCAAACGGCCCCTTAGGTCTTTGGTCGGGATTACTCTATACCACATATAATCGAGGACGGTAATGCGGGAGTGTCTAGGTAGATTCTCCAGAAATATGGTCTTACCGAAACTATTGAGTTACATTTGTTTTTGTTGTTTGAAATTCTATTGATACATAAGTACAATTAGTTGCGGTTATATTTCCCAGCAGCAAGTGCTAGCTATTCAAATGCAATGAGATACGAAGAAGCTAAATCAGAAGCAATTCGTGGCAGTTGCAAAGCCTTGTCAGGAGTGCCTTACAAATACCACATATCTAGATATCATTAGAATAATACACATGGAACTATGTATCAATTATATCACATATTTTATACGTACAAACTACACGCCTTGGATACGACTTGTCCCACACCCAAACAATCAGGCACATCTCCTGTAATTTTTTTCACTGGGCACGTTTGGTTAGTGAGATTTTTACAATCTTATTATATTTAGCCAATCCTGCGTTAACAAAATACACGACTCTTAAAACAAAGTAACTTTAAAATATTTGGTTTGTTCGATTTAACAAGTCTGATTTTTTTTTGTTTGTCGGTGCATCATCAAGCCTGAGTTCAGTTTTGGTATTCAGCAATTGAAACCGAACGGGAAGATTCCCATTATACCTTCATATTCTGAGATTTTCCCCAATTTTTAGACCCACAAATCAAACACAAAATCTGCACATACAGATGTTAAATTAAAATCAATGTGATAAAAATACTGAAAATCAACCGTGCCCATTGTGAATGAACTGGAATTCTTTTAGTGGTACACCAAGATTAGAGTTGAGAATGAACCAACAATCAATTAAAGTGCAGTGCACCAAAATATTAGGCGATTCGAATGAAACGAGTTTCGAGATTGGGTAGTGTATGAGCAAATAGTCGCATGAAGGGTGCACGATATTAGGATAACTCATGATTTTGGCGCATCATGATCGACACGGAGAGTGCACATAAGTTGGAGTGCATCTACGACGAAAGGAGTGCTCAAATTCGAATGATTGCTGAACCGAGATTGTAAAAAGGATGAAAATAGGGTCAAATAGTGCGTGAACTAGGTTTCACGTAGTGAATGCACCAAAAATGAAGTTGATAATCATGTGCGTAGCCAAGAGGGGAGGGAGAGGTTGCCGGGGATTTAGCACCTCCGTCTAATCAAAATATTGTCTCAAATATGTATATTTCAGTATTAAATTAACCTTAGTATATATAAATACAGTGAATATATAATTATTGACAAAGAAAGAAGTCGGTTGGGCGTGGTAAATGATATGTTTACAAAAGTTAATGGTGTGGGTTCAACTTCCCATGCAAAAAACTTTTTGACTAAAGCCCCATGTGGTAAGACAAAAGTACATTTACGTCCTTATTGATTTTAACCCCCTGGTGCAGTTTTCTAGATCATCCACAGTTGATAGCGAATCAACATTCACTTAGTGTGTGGTGCACCAAGATTTAGGTAGTGCTCGAACTAGGATTTGGTTAAAGGGTGCTCCGAGATTGGGATAGTGCATGATTCAACATTCACCTAGAGGGTTCCCCAAGATTCATATAGCTCACGATCTTAGCAGACTATGATCTGTATGAAGAAGGCATCAAATTTGAGTAATGCGTTCATGACATATTTATATAAAGGAATACTAAGATTCAAGTGATTGATGAACCAATAATCAAATAGGGATGCAAGAAGGATTCAAATATTATGTAAATCATGTTTAGAATAGTCAATGAACCACGATTGTAATAGTGGGTGAACAAAGAGTGGAGTAAAAAATGAACCAAAATTCATTTGGAGCGTGGTGCACAAAGATTTGGATATTGCAAGAATTGGGATTTAAATAAAGGTTGCTCCATGATTTGGGTAGTGCATGAATCAACATTCACATAGAAGGTGCGCTATGATTTGGTAGCACATGATTTTGGCACACCATGATCTATATGGAGAGTGCACCAAGATTTTAGTAATGCATGCACAATGATTTGAAAAATAGGGAGTACAATGATTTGAGCAATTGTTGAACCAAGATCTAAATAGGGGCATATGTAGGATTGGAATGGTGTGTAAACTGGGGCTTGCATAATGAATAGACTATGATTATCATATCAGATGCACCGAGGTTAAAGTTGATGATTGTAAGACACCTGACCTAGCTTAATGCTTAATTGTGTTTACTTGTATAATGAGACGCTTAAACCTTAATCTAAGATCTTGATATGTCTTAATATCATGTGATAGGCCTATATTTTCATATTGGTCCAATTTGACTAATGTTTGAACCATCTTGCCATATATGTGTATGTTTTGAACTAGTTTGCAATTTACCCATGAGTGAGGGTTATCTTGCAAAAATGTCACATGTGGAGAGTGTTCCTTGTTCTTTAGCATCCTGAGAGAGAACATAATGCAATGGGACACTTTTTTAGAACCATGGATGATGATGTGACATCATCATGTGATATTAGAGTTTCTAGGTTTGCATAGTTGATACGGTGATTGAGTTAGGGTTTGATGTTATGACCCTACATCACTTTTGGTGAAGGTATCGACCGCAACACACACACATTGTGTAGTGTTGTCTCTACTGAGACAACCTAGAGGTGAGGGTGGTCGAGACAGGCTATCCTCTAGTGTCACAACCATGCACATGTATGACCTAGCCATTTCAACCTTGAAATGTCTCGATCGAGACAAGAAGAAAGTGATGTCTCGACCGAGACAAAGGAATAACCGACCTAGTAGGCTATGACACCATGGCTGGATAAACATGATTTTTTCTATTTTTGCACGTGAGTGGAGGAAATATTATCTCTTTGAAGGGCATGTGTTCCTATGATGATTTAATATGTTGACACTTTTACTTCTCTCTTCTTTGGGTATATACCCCATCCTCATCACAAGCAAGCAATATATTTTGGCCCACAACTCTTTATTCTTCCCTTGGATTTCCCTTGGAGCTTCAGGAGCAAGGAAGCTCATATCTTGGACCTTAATAGCACAATTCATCTTGCTTTATTGAAGATCTTGTGTTAGATCAACATATTGGTGGTGTTTTTGTGGAGGTTTTGATGGAGTTTGTTTTATGCAACACCACTAAAAATCCTAGAGATGATGAGTCTCTAAGTTTAGCCTTGCTAGTACTATGGTAAGAACTCCACCCACATGTGCTAAGACATGTGGAAGTCTTATCGTAGTATAGTTAAGGGTCGAATCCTCGGGACAACGGTCTTGACGAAGTCAAGATGGAAAACGTTTAGCCTTTACTTAACAACTTAAAGATTGATATTTAGATCGAAAGTTTGATTTGGTTGTTTTAAACTAAGTACAAAGAAAGTAAAGCAAGAAAGTAAATAAAGCAAGTAAATCTTAAGAGTTAACAAATGATGATGAATCACTGGGGTTAAGCAGGTATTTACCACCGCTACACATGCATTGTATATGTACTAAGCAAGACTTATAAGCTAGATGCATGGATGTTTCCACAAGACCGATGCCTTATAAGACAAGAGCGATGCGTTGCATCCAAGGGTGTTCCACAAGACCGATGCCCACATAAGACAAGAGCGATGCATTGCACCCTTCGATGTTCCACAAGACCAATGCCCATATAAGAAAAGGGCAATGCATCTCATCCTCCAAGGGCTAAGTAACTCTCATGCGGTACATCACTACGCGTCACTGAAGGATGTAGTCTCCGAAGAGAGAATCTTACTCAACCTCAAGAAACGTGCATCTAAAACTAACAAGCGAGCGATAATTACCAAATCGAATAGCGTCCTTGTAGGCCTAGTCTCCTATTCGGATAACCTAGCTACGAGAAGTGCGGGAATGATGCAACGCCAGCCATTCCCGAACAAATGGTCACATGCTTTACATCATTCCCCTCGCAAAGTGTGTTCCTCGACTTACCAAAGGTCTCTTCCATACAGATGGGAGTGTGCCACATGATAGTGAGTTTACTCCACTCTTTGAGATACACTTCTAGACACCGAAACGGATGCGTGGTGGATACACACACCAGAAACCAACACTAAATCGGTATTCAAGCCTCGATAGCGGTCGTAGACAAACCACAACGAAAGACAATAAATGCATACAAGAACGTGGCCATCATTCAAGCATGTGTGAAACGATTTAGTATTAAAACAAAATGATAACATCTTTTTTACAGTACAAAATACAAAACATGGGCAGCGGGGCTAGTCCCCGCGCCCCAGTGGATGGAACTACTCGCTCCTCATAGAGGGAGCAACAAAGAAGGAGGCAAGAAGAGATAGAAAGAACATCATCTCCACTGAGGAGAGAAGGTTGAACCCTTGGTGGAGAGAGCAACGGTCTCCACCCCTTGTAGCTTGCTTGATGACGGATCTTCTCCTCTCACCTTCCTTGTTGATGAGAGAGAAAGTAGCTTGCAATGGACGTGAGTCTCAGACCGGCAGCCTCGAGTGATGGATGGAGTTGTTCTGGTAGTGGAGAGACAGCCTCTGGACGTCTGGACTCTCGACTCTATGAACGGCCCTGAGGTCTTATTTATAGGCTTTGAGTGAGATCCAAACGGTTTGGAGACCGTTTGGGCTCAAACGGTCTTGGGACCGTTTGGCGTCAAACGGTCTTGAGATCGTTCGGCGTCAAACGGTCTTGAGATCGTTTGGCGTCAAACGGTCTTGGGACCGTTTGGCGTCAAACGGTCTTGAGACCGTTTGAGCTTCATGCGGTCTTGGGACCGTTTGGCTTCATGCGGTCTCGGGACCGTTTGAACTCCATGCGGTCTTGGGACCGTTTGGCTTCATGCGGTCTCGGGACCGTTTGAACTCCATGCGGTCTTGGGACCGTTTGGCTTCATGCGGTCTCGGGACCGTTTGAACTCCATGCGGTCTTGGGACCGTTTGGCTTCATGCGGTCTCGGGACCGTTTGAACTCCATGCGGTCTTGGGACCGTTTGGCTTCATGCGGTCTCGGGACCGTTTGAACTCCATGCGGTCTTGGGACCGTTTGGCTTCATGCGGTCTCGGGACCGTTTGAACTCCATGCGGTCTTGGGACCGTTTGGCTTCATGCGGTCTCGGGACCGTTTGAACTCCATGCGGTCTTGGGACCGTTTGGCTTCATGCGGTCTCGGGACCGTTTGAACTCCATGCGGTCTTGGGACCGTTTGGCTTCATGCGGTCTCGGGACCGTTTGAACTCCATGCGGTCTTGGGACCGTTTGGATCTACTCGACCCTTGGGCTGGTTTGTTCTTTTGTTATTTTTTTTGTGCTTTTTCTGCAATTATAAAAGGAAAAGTTAGTTTGATGATGTATTTACAAAAAGGGGTAAAATTAGGTTTAAGTACAATATAAATGTAGAAAGAGTATGGAAAACTAAAGAAAAAGACTAAGATAAACTACTAAAATAGGAGGTTATCAGGTTTCTTCTCTTGGTAAGTGATCTTAATCTTGATCACGTTTCCTTTATCCTAAAACCTTCATCATCTTCCTCCTTCTCAGTCATGAGGTTGTAGACCATACATGGTGGCCGTTTGAGAGGATGACTCCATCTCTTTCTCTTTTCTCTTTTGGGTTTGGCTTAGATCTAATCTCCTCCTTTCTTGAACTCCTTTGTGACCATGGTTTTGTTCTTCATGGAGATGATCCATCGGATGGGGTTTTGAAGCTTGATTAAAGCTTTTAGAGCTTGATATCTTAGGAGTTTGTTTCTCTCCAAACCAGGCGGGTTTTATAACTCTTCCTACCTCTATTATGTGCATCTTAAGTATGATTTTACACTACCTTCTATCAATTCACTATACCTAAATAGCAAGAGTTTTAATCTGTTATATAAGCAAAAGTATCTGTCTCCATATATGTATGTTTCTTTTGATGATCTTCTATGATCATGTTAGGGTATGTTGAATACCTTAGTATAGGGAGTGTGCACCCTGTTGATGCTTGGTTTGAAAGCCGATTATGATCTTGGTTTGAAAGCCGATTATGATCTTGGCTTAGATCTACTATGGGTGGTGCAGGTGATCGAGACCAAATCTTGGACTTCTGTCATGGTCGACACTCCTTGGTGGGGTGGTTTCAGTTGTAACACCCTCCATTAACCCAGACTGGTCGCTACCTATTAGCTTGGTTGTGATACAACATTACTGTAGGGTCAGACTTGGTTTTCGACTAATGTTGCAGCTAAGATGACTAAGCATTATGGTAACAACACTTGATTAGTGGATGTGAAGGTTGTAGCAGGTTAAGGTCAGATTAGTTGCAATCAAAACATGATTATGATGGGTCAAAACACTTGGTATGTAAAGGGTTGTGTCCCCAGGTTGCATGTGTTGCGGTCACAACACACTCCTTACAGTAGCGATCGCGACACTGTTGCATTTGGTCGTGATACCTCTTGAGTCTTGGTCGCAACGTCATGTTGCATTGATCTAGTGTCGCCATCGCAACACCATATGGGTGAGGGGTCGAGATGTCTTGATTTGGTTGAGTCACAATCGTACCTAAGAGCATATGTATCATGGTCATAACTCAGGTGTATAGAGGTTTAGACTCCTATGTGTTGTGATGGACAAGATCAAGTGAGATGGTGGTCGTAACCATGGTATGTGTCTCGGCTGCGACACATGTGTTATGTCTCGATTGTAAAAATCCATTGTTGGTTAGGTCAACACCCATGTATTGAAGGGTCGAGACACTTGTGTAATGAGGGGTTGAGTCATATGTGATAAAGATGGTTAACACACATACAATGCAAGTATGAACATAGTCAGTACATATGGTAATGGTCAACCTAAAAGTGTTGTGATTATAAATGGCTAACCATCAACAATAATGCTTAACTCTCCAACAATATTGGAAATGATGGAATTAGGGTTTAGAGGTGGTATGATGCTATGAAACTCTAATTGGGTACATATAGACCCTAACCTTAATATGATGATAACATGATAAGTGTTTTCAATCTATTTGAAGATTGTTACTCTATGATAATGTCTCTCTTTCTACTTGTGTAACACTAACTTGAATGTGAGATGAATGACATAGCTAAGAGAATTCTATGGTGAGCCAATACAATACAAAGTGGTCATTATGATTAATGTTGAGTCTTTTTGTGATATTGAATGTGCATGAGTATATGAATTGGTCTAACGACCTAGTAAATGCCTTGTTCATCAATTGAGGGATTGATATCCCATAATGATGTGACATTGTTAATGACCTTGTCAAATGCAGTATTACAAGTGCCATTAGGTGATGAGACAAGTTCTCACTTAATATATTTTATATCTTTTGATGTTGCATTCTACCTTAATTTTGTAGAGTTTGTTTAGGGTTAATATGTTTTAACTTGATTGATGCAATAAAAGATAACCAATTGGCATATTTAATCAAGTGAAACCCTAATCATGTAGTTATCCTATACCATAGATCCATCTCCAGCATTAGTATCTAGCTGGATGGTGAAACAAGTAACTCCTATGGGAAAATCTAAACACATATTGTAGAATATGTGGGGTGCAAGTGATATATTTCCTTGTATCCTTACATTGTTGAAATAGTGGTATATTGTTTATTATTGAATGACCATGTGTGAACCAATTCTCTAGTGTTGTGCCATGTACCAAGGCATACTCGTTGTCTACATGACCATAGCCTTGACTATTAGTTGCTATCTCTACATGACTATAACCTTGACTACAAGTTTCCGTCTTTAGCAGTATGACTATATGTCACTACATTGCATACTTGAATTGACCAAGTAGTGCTGGTGATGATCATGGAGTCTGACTCTTCCATGAATATTGTATATTATTGATTTTGACTTAGCAATGGTCAGTTGGATTTGAGTGGTACACCTCAAATTCTTAAGGCAAAAAATGGTTAAATAGCCGCATAGTATAATTGTTTAGGGTCAAATACAAATCAATTGGATGACCCCATGCCTTATTTCTTGTACTATTTAGTTTATAACAGTCATACATGTTCTTCATATTCCTTTTGATAGTAGAAAATGTTCTACTGCTCAGTTGTAACTATTTCAACTGATCAAATAGTATTACCTTCTTTAATTATTACTCTCTATAGTACTATGCTTATAATAGACATTGGTGAAGAGTTATATCTCTCACTAGGATGTTTGGTCTGTGGTTGTGCACGAGGAGGTTGATGTCGAGGTCATGGTGTAGGTGTTGAGTAGTAGAGTGAACAATAAATTTTAGAGTTTAGAAATGCTACTACTTAGAGTTTTATAGTATAAGTCCTATGGGTCATCCCTGTACTCTTAGGGCTTAGGGGAGATTTTGTGGTTTTATATACCGACACATAGATTTTAGCTTTATGGCATGTTTGTGTATAAATGGAATGTAGATATAAACATGTTGTAATATGTAACAGATTTAGCTTGATAGCCTGTGAATGTGAGATGTAATATTTTTGGTATATAATGAATACATATGGACTAAGTTGAAGTCTTGTTTATGAAATATTTCTTCTTGTGATACTTATTTGCAAATGGTTTAATTTTACCCTATTTTGAGGTAATATTATGATTAGTAATAATTTTGTGCTTGGTTTTGAGTAATCTCACTTTGTGCGGAAAAGGGCGTCATAGTTTTATTGGTATCAGAGCTATAGGTTTGTTGAGTCTACAGGGACATAGGACTAGGGTTTGAGTCTGTTCTAGTGTACTCCAGTATATCTTATGGCCACTTCTTCTTATGCAAAAGAAGAAGAAGAGAAGAAAATATGTCTAGAGAACATGAAGAACATGTTGCGGAAAGTGGTGTTGCTGCACCATGAGATGGTGCAAGAAGGCAAGAGGGGGTTGATGCTGTTCCTGGTGCCTCAAGTCAACCCAACTGATGTAGCCAATCCTACTTTTAGGGATATGTTTGGACAGTTCATGGCTACCATGAGACACATGGTGGATAGATACCTATAAACCAACCTAGGACAACTGTCCCAGGTACTGAAACCCAAAGTTCTAGAAAGACCTTTGAGAGACTTCAACATATAGGAGTGTTGGAGTATGTGGGTACTTCTGATCCAATCGATGGTGATATGTGGACGACTGAGCTGGAAAAGGCCTTTGGGATCCTTAACATCCCTGAGGAAGATAAGGTGAAACATGTTGTGTATCTACTAAAAGGAAGTGTTGGTCACTGGTGGACCATTGAAGAGGAGCAAAAGCCGAGTTCATGATTACTTGAGATTAATTCCAATGGGAGTTTGTAAGTAGGTACTTCCCATAGACTTACTTAGATGAAAAGATTGTACAGTTCGAGAACATCAGACAAGGAACTGTGTTAATTAATGCTTATTAAGCTAAGTTTATAGAGCTTCTTAGGTTCTGTCCGCATATGGCAAAAATAGATAAGGAGAGGATCAAGCACTTTGAGAAGGGTCTGAGTACTGAGCTATCAACCCCAATGTCGTCTTTAGAAAACTGAGAAAGGTTTGCAACTTTTGTGGAGTTAGTTCATAGGGTAGAACGACCAGTTATAGAAAAGCATGAGTCAAAGGCTAAGAAGAGGCCTATACAGTACTAAGGACATATTATGGAAGTTTCAAGAAGCCCATGTACTCTGCACCTTAGTGTCAACAAAGATTGGTGAATCACTCACAGTGGACACAGAGCAGATGCATAGGCCATAGTTTTCCACCTACATGAGCTCGCAGTGCAACATTAGTGTCTGTGACATGACCATCTCGGCCATGGTATGAGGGAATGATCTATTTCAAGTATCGATAGTTGGGGCATACTAAGTGGAGCTGTCATGTGAAGGATGAAGAGGTGACTCAACAGACAAGGCAAAGTTAGCAAAGGATTGCAGCAATGACAACAACACAGTGGTAGAGGACGTAGTCAAGCATCACAAGCTGGTTCTTCAGGACAGGCTGGCAGAGGAAGGGGATGACAATATGCAACAACTAGATTCTATGCAATGAGTAAGCCGGAGGGAGTCGAAAACCTAAGGGTCATGATAGATCAGATGGAATTATTTCATTTTGATTTGTCATTTTCATGTTTTGTATATGTTTTGATTGACCTAGGTGCGACACATTCTTTTATCACTAGAGACTAGCTGTTTCTTATCTGTTAGTCATAGACAAGATAGTCTTCATCTAGAACTCCTCTTGTTGGTTCTGCCAAGCTACATGAAGTGTGTCCATCCTGTGTTCTATATTTTTTAGGGCATAACATTCAAGTGGATCTCTTACCACTTGATATGTATGGGTTTGACGTAATCCTTGGAATGGATACTTTGGAAAAGTATCTGGTGATCTTGGATTGTAGTAAAAGATGGAAATGTTTGTATATGACAATGTTTTGTGGGTCTTTCAGGGTGATAGAAGGATACTTTCGACATGTCTAGTTTCCTCTATGACAATAGAAAAGTGGATGAGATAGGGTTGTGATGCATTTTAGCACATGTGATGGATACCAAGGCAAAGGGTCCTAGTATTCAGGAAGTTCTAGTTGTATGAGAGTTTGAGGATGTGTTTCCCGATGATTTCTAGGAGTACCTCCTCATTGAGAGATTGATTTTGAAATTAATTTAGCTCCCGATACCCAGCCTATAACATATACACCATATAGGATGACACCAAAAGAGATGAAAGAACTTAAGAAATGGTTGCAAGAACTACTTGAGAAAGGTTTCATTAGGTTGAGCACGTCTCCATGGGGTGCTCCTGTTTTGTTTGTAAAGAAGAAAGATGGATTGATGAGGTTGTGTATTGACTATCAACAATTGAATAAGATTACAATTAAGAATAAGTATCTGTTGCCACATATAGATGATTTGTTTGACCAATTACGAGGTGCCACAATCTTTTATAAGATGAGATTGGGTTATCATCATTTGAGGATTAAGGTAGATGACATACCTAAGTCAACTTTTAGGACAAGGTATGGTCATTATGAGTTCATGGTTATGCCATTTGGGCTAACCAACGCTCCAACAACCTTTATGGATCTGATGAACATAGTGTTTAGACCCCATCTAGATCAGTTTGTAGTTGTGTTTATAGATGATATCTTGATCTACTCTAGAGATGGCCACCAACACGAGCAACAATCACTTTAGGCTTTGACTTTGCTGAGGCAACACCTATTATATGAAAAGTTCAGTAAATGTGAGTTCTGATTAAAGGAAGTAGCTTTCCTAGGGCACTCAATATCTTCTAGAGGAGTCTGTGTAGATCTAAAGAAGGTGGAGTCAGCACTAGAGTGGGATCAACCAAAGACACCTACAAAGGTTCGCAACTTTCTAGGCTTGGTAGGATATTACAAAAGGTTCATTGAGAACTTCATTGCAGTAGCCTTACCTCTAACAAAGCTTGAGGAAGGATGTGTCATTTGTTTGGGATGACAAATGTCAGTGAAATTTTATGATCATGAAGTGCACCAATGTTAGTGCTGCCAGAGCAAGGAAAGCGTTATATTATATTTTGTGATGCATCTAACAATGGTTTGGGTTGCGCACTTATGCATGGTAAAATTGTGATTTATTCTGCTTTGCGATAGCTTAAGAAACACAAGGAGAACTACCCAACACATGATTTGGAGTTAGCCACTATGGTCCATGCTTTGAAGATTTGGAGACACTATTTGTATGGTGAAAAGTGTCAGATCTTCACCGATCACAAGAATCAACAATATATCTTTTCCAAGGAGTCAAATATGAGATAGTAATACTGGATGGGACTAATTAAAGACTACCATAGATTACCATCCAGGGAAGGTGAATGTAGTAGAAAATGCCTTAAGTAGGAAGCTTTCATCATCATCCTTTGAGAAAGCATAGTTGAGTGCTTTTGTGTACCATAAGAGAGACATGCTAATCTTCTTACGTTAGATGAATGTACAACTAGTGGTGTCTTATTAGCAGGTATGTTAGCACAGTTACAAGTAAAGTTGACATTGAATCAGTAGATCAGCTATGCATAACAGAATGATACCACGATACAATAGATCCGAGCATAGCTAGGTAGTGAAAAGCATGGGGGCTTTCATGAATCTGAGAATGGGATCATATGTTATCATTGCAGGGAAGTTGTACCAAATGTTGATAATCTGAGGATGTTAGTTCTAGAAGAGGCTCACTCATCTATGTACACATGCATCCGGGTAGCACAAAAATGTATCAGAATCTAAAAGATCTGTACTTGTGGCCATGATTGAAGTGTGACGTAGTAGAGTTTGTAGCTAAGTGTGCATTATGTCAGCATGCTAAAGCCAAGCATTAAAACCTGTAGGGACATTGTAACCATTATCTATACCTCAGTGGAAATGAGATCATATTACAATGGACTTTGTGGTTGGACTTCTAAGAACAACCAAAGTTCATGATTCCATCTGGGTAATAGTGGACAGGTTGACTAAGTCAGCCCACTTTCTACCAGTAAAGACAACATATATAGTTGAGAAGCTTGCACGTGTATGTTGATGAGATAGTAGATCTACATGGTATCCCAACTGCTATAGTGTCAGACATAGGTCCTCAATTCACTAGTCACTTTTGGGAATGTTTGCATGCAATGATGGGTATGCATTTGAGATTCAATACTGCATTCCATCCACAGACAGATGGATAGTCTGAAAGGACAATCCAGACTTTAGAGGATCTTCTAAGAGCTTTTGTGTTGCAAATTATAGGTAGTTGGGATATTCACCTTAGTTTGATAGAGTTCATGTACAGCAATAGTTATCAGAAAAGCATCGACATGGCACCATATATAGGGTTGTATGGGAGATGTTGTAGATCTCCTTTGTGCTGGTATAAGAGGGGGAATATCAACTTTTAGGTCCTGAGCTAGTACAACAGACAATAGAAAAGATCAAAGTCATTCAACAGTGGGTAAAGGCATCACAGGACAGACAAAAGTCATATGCTAATAACCATTATAGACTTTTAGAGTTCCAAATAGGAGACATGGTATATCTTAAAGTCTCTCCTTGGAAAGGTGTTCTAAGGTTTGGGAATAAGGGTAAGCTATCTCCCAAATATATGGGACCTTATCCAGTAGTTGCACGTGTTGGGAAGGTATCTTATAAGTTGGAGCTGCCATTTGAGTTGTAGAGGTTACATCCTGTGTTTCACATCTCTATGTTGAGGAAGTGTCACCCTGATACAAAGTTGACTCTTCAGCCTATTGAAGTAGAATTAGATAATGATATATCTTATGTAGAAGGATTTATGTTGATCCTGGATAGAAGGATCAAAAAGTTGAAAAAGAAAAACATTGTATTAGTTAAAGTTTTGTGGCATCATCATGGCATTGAAGAATCCATGTGGGAACTTGAAGACAATATGCAGAAGAAGTATCCATCTCTTTTTGTATAGGATCTTGGGGTAAGATCCCTATTAGGGGTCTATAGTTGTAAGACTCCTAACCTAGCTTAATTCTTAATTGTGTTTACTTATATAATGGGATTATTAAACCTTAATCTAAGCTCTTGAGATGTCTTAATATCATGTGATAGGCCTATATTTTCATTTTGTTCCAATTTGACTAATGCTTGAACTATCTTGCCATATATGTGTATGTTTTGGACTAGTTTGCAATTTACCCATGAGTGAGGGTTATCTTGCAAAAATGTCACATGTGGAGAGTGTTCCTTGTGCTTTAGCATCATGAATGGGACACTTTGTTAGAATCATGGATGATGATGTGACATCATCATGTGATATTTGGGTTTCTAGGGTTTGGATAGTTGATATGGTGATTGAGTTAGGGTTTGATGTTATGACCCTACATCACTTTTGGTGAAGTATTGAACGCAAAACACACCTTATGTAGTGTTGTATCGATTGAGATAACCTAGTGGTGAGGGCGGTCGAGACATGTTGTCCTCTAGTTTCACAAATATGCACATGTATGACCTAGGGTTTCAACCTTGAAGTGTCTCGACCGAGATAAGAAGAAGGTGATGTCTTGACTGATATAAAGGAGCAATTGACATAGTGGGTTGTGACACCATGGCTGGATAAACATGAATTTTTCTATTTTTGCATGTGAGTAGATGAAAGATTATATCTTTGAAGGGCATGTATTCCTACGATGATCTAATATATTGACACCTCAAACACCTCTACTTCTCTCTTCTTTGGGTATATAACCCATCCTCTTCACAATCAAGAAATCATTTTTGGCCCAAAACTCTTTCTTATTCCTTTAGATGGCCCTTGGAGCTTTAAGAGAAAGGAAGGTCAGATCTTGGACATTAGGAGGCTGACTTATCTTTCTTTGTTGAAGATCTTGTGTTAGATCAACATCTTGGTGGTGTTTTTGTGGAGGTTTCTTCTCTTGGTAAGTGATCATACTCTTGATCATGTTTCCACCCTATTGAAACCTTCATCATCTTCCTCCTTCTCGGTCATGAGGTTGTGGACTATCCATGGTGTCTGTTTGAGAGGATGACTCCATCTCTTTCTCTTGTTTCTTTTGGGTTCGGCTTAGATATGATCTCCCCTTTTCTTGAACTCCCTTGTGACCAAGGTTTTCTTCATTATGGAGGTGATCCCTTGGATGAGGTTTTGAATCTTAATTAAAGCTTTTAGAGCTTGAGATCTTGTGAGTTTGTTTCTCTCCAAACCAAGTGGGTTTTATAACTCTTCCTACCTCTATTATGTGCATCTTATGTCTGATTTTATACTACCTTCTATACAGTTCGCTATACTTGAATAATAGGAGGCTTTATTATGTTATATAAGCATACAAATCTTGGTTATTTCTCTCCATATATGTCTGTTTCTTTTGATGATCTTCTATGATCATGTTAGGGTATGTTGAATACCTTACTATAGGGTGTGTGCACCCTATTGATGCTTGGTTTGAAAGTAGATTATGATCTTAGTTCAGATCTTCTATGGGTGGTGCAAGTGGTTGAGACCAACTCTTGGACTTCTGTCATGGTTGAAACTCCTTGGTGGGGTGGTTTTAGTCATGACACCCTTCATTAGCCCTAAACAAGTTGCTACCTATTAGCTTGGCTGTGACACAACTTTGCTGTAGGGTCAGACTTGTTTTTTGACTAACGTTGCAGCTAAGATGACTAAGCATGATGGTAACATCACTTGATTAGTTGGTGTGAAGGTTGTAACAGGTTAAGGTCAGATTAGTTGCAGTCAAAACATGGTTATGATGGGTTGAAATGCTTGGTATGTAAATGGTTGTCTCCCCAGGTTGCATGTGTTGTGGCCGCAACACACTCCTTAGTGTAGCGATCACAACACTCTATTGCGTTCGGTCGTGATACCTCTTGAGTCCTGGTCACGACGTCATGTTTCATGGATCCAGTGTCATGATTGCAATGGAATATGGATGAGGGGTAGAGATGTCCTGCTTGGGTTGAGTCATGATCGTAACCAAGAGAAGATTTGTCATGGTCATAACTCAGTTGTATAGAGGTTTAGACTCCTATGTGCTGTGTTTGAGGAGATCATGTGAGATGGTGGTCATAACCATGGAGGGTGTCTCAGTCACGACACATGTGTTGTGTCTTGGTCGCCAAACCCCATTGCTAGTTAGGTCGACACCCATGTGTTGAAGGGTCGAGACACTTGTGTAAAGAGGGGTTAAGACTTATACATGTAAGTATGAACATAGTCAGTACCTAGGGTAATGGTCTACCTAAAAGTGTTGTGATTATGAATGGCTGACCATCAAATATAATGCTTAACTCTTCAACAACATGATAAGTGATGGAATTAGGGTTTAGAGGTGGTATGATGCTATGAAACTCTAATCGGGGACATACAGACCCTAACCCTAATATGAGGATAACATGATAAGTGTTTTCACTCTATTTGAAAATTGTTACTCTATGATAATGTTCTATCTTCCTACTTGTGTAACACTAACTTGTAGGTGAGATGAATGACATAGCTAAGTGAATGCTATGGTGAGCCCATACAATACAAAGTGGTGATTATGGGTAATGTTGAGGCTTTTTGTGATATTGAATGCGCATGAGTATATGAATTGGTCTAATGACCTAGCAAATGATTGGTGCATTGATTGAGGGATTGATATACCATAGTGATATCACATTATTAATGACCTTATCAAAGCTAGTATTACAAGTTCCATGAGGTGATGAGACAAGTTCTCACTTAAAATATTTTATATCTACTGAAGTTGCATTCTAACTTAATTTTGTGAAGTTTGTTTAGGGTTTATATATTGTAACTCGATTGATGCATTAAAAGATACCCAATTGGCATATTTAATCAAGTGAAACCCTAATCATGTAGTTGTCATGTACCATAGATCCATCTTCAGTGTCACCATCTAGTTGGATGGTGAAACAAGTAACTCCTATGGGAAACTCGAATCACATATTGTTGAATATGCAGGGTGCAAGTGATATATTTCCTTGTTTCCTTAAAAGTTTGAAATAGTGGTATATTGTTTATTATTAAACAGACATGTGTGAGACATTTCTCTAGTGACGTGCCACGTATCAAGGCAGACTAGTTGTCTACAAGACCATAGCCTTGACTATGAGTTGCTGTCTCTACAGGACTGTAGTCTTGACTATAAGTTGCTGTCTTTAGGAGTATGACTATATGTCACTGCATTGCAGACTTGAACTGGCCAAGTAGTGTTGATGATGATCATGGAGTCCAGCTCTTGCTGAAATCTTGTATGGTACTGATTTTGACTTAGTAGTGGTCGATTTGATTTGAGTGGTACACCTCAAATCCTCAGGGCATAAAAATGGTCAAACATCCATATGGTATAATTGTTTAGGGTGAAATACAAATCACATTGTATGACCCCATACCTTATTTCTTATAGTATTTAGTTTATGCCAGTCATACATGTTCTTCATATTCCCTTTAGTAGCATAAAATGTTCTACTACTCAGTTGTAACTACTTAAACTGCTCAAATAGTATTACCTAATTTATTTACTTCTCTCTATAGTACTATGCTTATAATAGACATTGGTGAAGAGTTATATCTCTTGCTGGTACATTTGGTCTTAGTCTGTGGGTTCCACAACTTTTTAGGTGGTCGTGGATGAGGAGATCGAGGTTGTGGTGCATGTGTAGAGTGAACAATAGCTATCATAGTTTGGACATGCTACTCATTAGAGTTTTGTAGTAGAAGTCCTATGTGTCATACCTGTACTCTCAGGTCTTCAGGGAGATTTTGTGGTTTTGTATATCGACATGTCTATTTTGTCTTTATGCCATGTTTGTGCATAAATGTCATGTACATATAAACATGTTGTAAAATGTAATAGATGTAGTTTGATAGCCTGTAAACATGATGTGATGACAAACACCAAATATCAGATACGATTAATGCAGAAGCGATCATTAAAATCGGATTACTAAAAATCACTAAAAATTAAAACATTTACAAAGAGATCCAAACATAGGAAAACTCTTTCATCAAGAACCAAAGTATTACATATACATTCGGGTTCATAAGTACATATCCTATACCATTCCTTCTCGAGGGTTACAAGCATCAACTGCTATGTAAAAACTATACACAGGCAGCACAAGAACCTCGAGGCATCAAGCCAAAATCTCAGATCGATTCATTAAAAGTACTAACTACTAACTCATAGGACCTGAGAGTACAGAGACGACACATAGGACTCTCCATACAAAATATGACAGCCAGTGCCTCCACCTAGAATATCACTGTTGTCCCTATTGCTGCTGTTGCTGTTGTTCTTCCCCTGCTATCAGGTTTCTGCCTCTTCGTTTGCGTCTACCTAAAAAGTTGGATCCCACGGGAGTGAGACAATTGAAATTGCCCCAGTGAGAGATATAACTCTCCACCAAAAACACTATTATTGCAGTTTAATAGAATAAAACTGAGCAAAGGAATCATATATATTCAATAGTAGATAAATCGATATCTAAACATATTAGAGAAATATTCTTATTCAAAGCATTTTAGCTATAACTTGATAAAGCAGCATGTCACTTATCCAATAAGGAAATGAAGAATATGTATACCATTTATCATTCTAGGATATGCTAAGCAAGGTAACATCAACCAATGATTCTCATATTTCAACTTTAAGCAAATACGCTACACCACTGATTACATTTTACAATCATACTTAAGCCCTGAGGAGATGAGGTATACCGCTCATACTCCAACCGACCATTGCGAAATCGAAATCGGTACCATACCTAGGTCAAGGAAGGGCCAGATTTCCATGACCTCATCTTCCTCAGTCAGTGTGAGAACAAAATGCAAGACATCTTGTGTCTCTACTAAATAGATTTCCAGGGTATACTGGCAACTTCGCTATAGAGTTACAGTGGCGGCTGTACTCTCTTTGCAATCGAGAGATTTCATGTTTATCTCACATCGATCCGACATTAAAATTATTGAGAGATTCATGATACATCCATCCCGACATCAGGAGATTAGTGATACATCCATCCCAACATATATAATGAAGGATTGAGAGATTTAATGTTTATCTCACATCAATTCCTTCATTAGGGCGTAAGGATATTTGTGCCCATAACCCCCACATACTCAATAGTATGCCCTCCAGGAGATCCCATAGGAAAACTTGTTTCACCATCACCAACTACTAACGATGACAGATCTATGGCCAGGGCTCTACATGATAAGATTTCACTTGATTAATTAAGTACATTACCATATTCTTTTAGCATCAGTCAGGTTTTCAAACAATATTATTATAACAATTGATAAAAAGAATGAGTAATACTTCTATCAAGTACTTTTCAAAGTTTAATAAAACATTGGTATCTCAATCCCTTGTCACATCAGGGGCATTCTCATCCCTTAACATCTCATCATCATGATTATGGAATATGGGTATTCAAATCCTCAATTCATTAAAGAACACTTCTTACCACTTATCAGGTAACTAATACCTTAAGGTCATATGACCAAGGTAAACATGATACTTGCAATACAAACATCTCAATGGCTCTTAAAGCCCATTAATCTCTTGTTACCTCTTATTAGACAACAAAGCATATTATGGCTCACAACGCCCATAAAACAACTTCAACAATAAAACATCATAGTTCATACCTGGCTATGGCTAACATCTCATGATACCTGCATGATTAGTACACATGAAAACAGTTATATCAATTACATATCAGCACTATGCAATGTGATGGTAGAATCACTATTCACTCATTAGGGTTGGGGTTTCCCAAATTCATGTCAATTAGGGATACTCATCCCATTACCCAAAATTAGGGTTATGGTTTATCATCATATTACCCAAGATTAGGGTTTCACATCACATCACTTCATTAGGGTTTCACATGACATTAGTCTTGATTAGGGTTTCACATGACATCACCCTTAATTTGGGTACCACATTACATTACTGCATTAGAGTTTCTCATGACATTATCCTTGATTAGGGTTTCACATGACATCACCCTTAATTAGGGTTTCACATGACATCACCCTTGATTAGGGTTTCACATGACATCACCCTTAATTAGGGTTCCACATTACATTACTGCATTAGAGTTTCTCATGACAATATCCTTGATTAGGGTTTCACATGACATCACCCTTAATTAGGGTTTCACATGACATCACCATTGATTAGGGTTTCACATGGCATTACCCTTAATTAGGGTTTCACATGGCATTGCCCTAAATTAGGGTTAGGGCTCATCAACCTTCTCAATTAGGGTTTCATGATCTCTTTATCAAGGATCATACCCTAATTACATATTTGATTCATATTGAAAGTGTTGAGGCTTATCCACTACATGATTATTATACACGTATGAATTCCTCTCTCTCTCATACTCTCTAGGATGTTGATTACTTCAAACTTGATTAGATTAGGTCAACCCTTCAATCAAGTGCATACATCTATGGTTATCATAGTGTATTGAGTTACTACTTTCATAAGTATCAAAGGTTAACCACTCAAAAGATTCTAATCACCTAAGTACTTAAGAGGTACGACCATTGTAATTATCTTTGATAAACATCATTAACAATCATAGGGTTAATTGATCTTTCATAGCTTTGAGACTATTAGGTCTCCAAATGGTTTTGATACTTTTAAACCTTCAAACGATCTTGGACTAATCGACCCTTCAAACGGTCTTGAGGTCACTTGACCTTCAAACAGTCTTTAAGACCGTTAGACCTTAAACGGTCTTGGTTCAATTGCATCTCCAAACGGTCCTTAACCTTTTGTACCTCCAAACGGTCTTGAGGCGCTGGACCTCCAAACAGTCTTGTCCAAAATCTTCAATCGGTCTTAAGACCGTTAGACCATCAAACGGTCTTGGTATCAAAATCCCTAAATGATCTTGATCTCAATTCTTCAAATGGTCTTACCATAACTCCTTCAATCGGTTTTGAAACAATTTGATCAAATTATCATTGAAACCAAATGAACAACCCATCATTGAAACCGATTGAACATCAAACAATTTGGGACCGTTTTCCCTCTAAACGGTCTGAAGACCTTTTGATCCCAAATGGTCTCAAGACCATTTGGACTTGAACGGTCTCAAGACCGTTTGGTCCAAATCACCTTGAAACCGAATGGATCAATTAGGGTTTCCACCCATTAAACCATCCAGCATTGAGACCATTGCAGGTACATCAATCTACAACCCTTGGATCCCCATCCACATGACTCCTCTTGACCTCAAATGGTCTTGAGACCATTTGACCTCAAATGGTCTTGAGACCGATTGAGCCATTCAACATGGAAAAACCGATTCAATCAAATTAGGGTTTTCAACCAAATCAATCCAATTAGGGTCTGTAATCAATGGATCACTCATTCTTGGAATTATATTAATTAGATCAATTGGAACTATTGAATCTTCATCCAACTATATCAGCAATTGACCCCAAACGTTCTTGAGACCATTTGACTTCAAACGGTCTTGAGACCGTTTGATCTCAAATGATCTTGAGACCCTTTGATCTCAAACGATCTTGAGACCGTTTGGTCATCAAGACTCAAAACCGTTTGCTCATGATTTTTATTGAGGTGTGTGCTAAGATGACATCATCATCTTCAAGCTACAAGCCTTCGAAATTTTCTATGATCTTTGTGGTTATTTCATCAATTAATCAAAAGGAAATTCGGGAATGAAAAGGAAATCAATATATGATGAAGAAATGAAATCAATATTGATATTTATTGGTTCAAGTTATATAACCCGCCTTCAAAGTTGAATCTAAGCTTCAAGATTCACGTCCTCAATGGTGAATGAAGCTTTCTCAACTGTACAAGGTCCGTTCTTCAAGTATTTGGATGCAAAGAATGATCAAGGTTGAGCATTGAGTAGAGAAAAGAAGAAATAAGCATTGAATTTCGATTTCCACCATGAATTCAAGGTTGAAGATAACTATGGAGCTTACCTACAGGTTGGGGCATGTCCTCCTGTTATTCCTAAGCTCCCTTGTGCACGGCCAAAGCAAGGAAAGAAAGAAGGATCGAAAAGAGTCTTTCATGTGGGTGTAAAATGGAGTGTATATAAGGGAAATTCAAGAGAGAGAAAGTGTTATAAAAATCCTTAAATTCCCAAAATTGGTGCCACTTATCCCCCTCACTTCCTTGCATATGAAGACATCATCCTATCCTTCAAAATCCTCTTCTTTATCCATGAATTAAAGAAAACAAATTAAGCACCTTAATCAATATAATAATAATATCCAAAATTGAGTGGATATTACTTTTTCTTTAACTAATGTGAGTGGGTTCTCCACTCACATTAAATATTTCGGTGCCATTGCAAGGAACAAGAACGTCCACACTTATATAAATTCAACCATATCATTTTTGGTTGAAGGGTACTTCCATTAATATATTCATTTTTGCATTAAATTAGGGTTTTAGTTATGCTTAAATCTTGATTATTTTAATATCAAGATTCTCTCTTCCAAAGATATTCAAATGAAACGCCCCCTCTGATTTTCTTGTCTCTAATTGATACCAAGAAACATTAGGGTACTCTCTAGGAGTGATATTTTGCATATTGAACCCTAGGTTTTGGGTAAATTGCACATTACACCAAAACTATGTTTTAATGCACAAACATTGCTCAATAAGCTCTTTCTTGGTGCTCAGGCTGCCACAAGCCATAACTCTGCATCATTTTCATTCTTAAGATACTTCAAAACTTGAAGGACATTTTATCATGTAACATTTGCAATTTAACCCCTCAACTTGGGTAATTTGCACTTTAGTCCAAAACAAGCAAAACATTGTTTTCAACATTATTCAAAAAGGACTAAAATTGAAACATAAGTTCCTCTTGAGCCTTAATTACTTCTAAAAAGATAAAAGCAAGCATATAATTATCTTTATTAAACAAAACATATAGGGTTAAAGCATAACCAATGTCAGGGATGTTACAAATTATCCACCCCTAACAAGGATTTTGTCCCCGAAATCATCAAGAGAAAAGAGAAGGGTACTTCCTCCTCATATCTTCCTCTAGCTCCCACGTAGCTTCTTCAATGCCATGATGATGTCAAAGAACTTTTACAAGACATATGTCTTTCTTTTTCAGCTTTTTAATTCTTTTGTCAAGGATTATCACATGTCCTTCAACATATGATATATCATCATTTAATTCTACCTCCACAGGTTGCAAAACTAACTATGTGTCAGGATGACACTTTCTCAGCATGGAGATATGGAACACTGGATGTAACTTATGAAGCTCAGGTGGCAACTGTATCTTATAGGCTACCTTTCCAATCCATTCAATGATTGGATAAGGCCCCATAAATCTAGGAGCTAACTTTCCTTTCTTTCCAAATCTGAGGACACCTTTCCAAGGTGAGACCTTGAGATATACTCTATCTTGAACTTGGAATTCTAAAGGTCTTCACCGTTTTTCGGCGTACGACTTCTGTCTATCCTGTGCAGTCTTTAATTGTTGTTTTATTACTTTAATCTTCTCAGTTGTCTGTTGCACTAGCTCAGGACCCAAAAGTTGATTTTCTCCCATTTCATACCAACATAAAGGAGATCTACAACATCTACCATGTAATGCTTCATATGGTGCCATATCAATACTGTGATGATAGCTATTATTGTAAGCAAATTCTATCAAGCTCAGGTGTAGATCCCAACTTCCTACAAACTAAAGGAAACATGCCCTAAGCAAATCCTCCAAGGTTTTATGGTCCTCTCAGACTGTCCATCTGTCTGTGGGTGAAAGGTAGTAATAAATCTTAACTGCGTACCCAAAGCTTTATGGACTCGTTCCCATAAATGACTTGTGAAATGGGGACCTCTATCAGAAACAATAGTAGCTGGAACCCCGTACAGCCGTATTATCTCATCGATATATATCTGTGCAAGCTTCTCAGCAGTGTAGGTTGTTTTGACAGGAAGGAAATGTGCTGTCTTAGTCAACCTATCAACTCTCACCCATATGGAATCATGACCTTTGGTTGTTCTAGGCAAACCAACCACAAAGTCCAGGGTCACATGATCCCATTTCCACTATAGTATAGGCAATGGTTGCATTGTTCTTGCGGGCTTTTGATGTTCATCTTTAACCTGTTGACACACCAGACACCGCATAACAAACTCAGCTACATCCTTCTTCAATCCTGGCCACCAATGCATATCCTTCAAGTTATGATACATTTTGGTGCTCCCTGGATGCATTGCATACATGGATGAGTGAGCTTCCTCCAAGACTAACTTCCTTAAGTTATTGGCATCAGGTACTACCATCCTACCATGGTAACAGACTACCTGATCCTCTTATTCATGAAAGCCATCCCATTTCTCACTACCATACTCTGACCTGATCTGCTGAACCACAACATCAACTTATTGTGATTCTTTAATCTGGCGTCTCAGAGTAGGTTTTATGTGCATCTCAGGTAACAACCCGACTAACAATGATACTTTAAGATGTATATTGCTTTGCCTCAAGGAGATAAGCATATCTCTTTTGAAGCACACTAAGGAGTTCAACTGTGCTTTATCTAAGGCTGGTGATACTGATTTCCTACTTAGCGCATCAGCCACTACGTTAGCCTTCCCTGGATGATAATCAACTGTACAGTCATAGTCCTTGATTAACTCCATCCAGCGGTGTTGTCTCATGTTCAACTCATGTTGTGAGAAGATATATTTTAGATTCTTATGGTCTGTGAAAATCTGGAACATTTCTCCGTAGAGATAATGTCTCCAGATCTTCAAAGCATGGACCACATCAGCTAGTTCTAGATCATGTGTCGGATAATTCTCCTCGTGTTTCTTAAGCTCTCGAGAGGAAAAAGAAATCACTTGATTATCCTGCATCAACACACATCCTAGACCATTCTTAGATGCATCACAGAAAACTATGTACCCCTTCCCTTGCTTAGGTAACACCAGTACAGGTGCACTTGTTAAACTTTCCTTCAACAGCTGGAAAGAATGTTGACACTTGTCATTCCAGACAAAAGGAACCTCCTTCTTGGTCAACTTGGTTAGGGGTAAAGCTATAGAACTAAAGTTGTTAATGAACCTACTGTAATAGCCTGCTAGTCCTAGGAAACTACGTATCTCTGTTGGTGTCTTTGGCTGTTCCCATTGCAAAACAAACTCTACCTTCTTAGGATCAACACAAATACCTGTGACAGATATTACATGTCCTAGAAAAGAAACTTCTGGTAACCAGAACTTTCATTTGCTAAACTTAACATACAACTTATGCTGTCTTAGCAAAGTTAAAGCCTGATAGAGGTGCTGCTCATGCTGTTAAGCATCTCTACTGTATATCAAGATGTCATCTATGAAGACTATTATGAATTGATCAAGAAAAGATTGAAAGATTCTATTCATGAGTTCCATGAATGCAGCTGGTGCATTAGTTAGTCCAAACGACATAACTATGAACTCATAGTGACCATACCTTGTCCTAAAGGTAGACTTAGGTATGTCACTCTCCTTGATACAAAACTGATAATATCCCAACCTCAGATCTCTCTTAGAGAAGATAGTTGCACCACACAACTGATCAAACAGGTCATCGATCCTTGGCAGAGGATACTTGTTCTTTATGGTTACTTTATTCAACTGTCTATAATCAATGCATAACCGCATCGATCCGTCCTTCTTCTTAACAAATAGAACCGGAGCACCCCATGGTGAAGTACTCGGTCGGATGAAACCTTTCTCAAGCAACTCCTACAACTATTTCTTAAGCTCTTCCATCTCAGTAGGTGCCATTCTATACGGTGTTTGTGCTATTGGTTGCGTGCCCGAGATTAGATTAATCTCAAAATCAATCTCTCGGGGCAGAGGAACACCTGGAAGTTCCTCAGGGAACACATCTTCAAACTCCCTAACTATCGGAACTTCAGAAAGATTAGGACTCTCCATTGTGGTGTCTACCACATGTGCCAAGAATGCAAAACATCCTTGTCTCATCAGCTTCTCATCTACCATAGCTGACACTAGACAAGTTGGAAGAATCATTCTATCTCCCTAAACGATCCATGTGTCACCATCATCTGTGAACACAGCTTGCTTGGAATCACAATCCAAGACAACCTTATACTTTTCTAAGGTGTCAATCCCAAGAATTATATCGAACCCATGCATCTCAAGTGGTATAAGATCCACCTGAATCCGATGTCCAGAAAAAGGAAGAATGCAGGGAGAACACACCTCCCACAACTCTAAAGATCCCAACAAAGGGGTTTCTAACAACAAACTATCTGCTCTATGACTAACAGTCATATTGCAGACAAGGATCACTTTTCTAGTGATAAAGGAATGTGTAGCACCCGGATCAATCAAAATAGATACGAAGCAGGATGAAGAAAAATCAGAATGAAATAGTTCCATCTAACCTATCACAACTCGAGGGTTGATTACTGCTTCAGGTTGATTCATCGCATAGAATCTCGTCGTTGCTTGCTATTGACCCTGTGATCGGTTGTTGGGTGCCGACGAACCAGCTTGGGACGCTTGTCCACGTCCTCTAGTGCCACTCAGAAACTGTCGCCTCTGAGAGCCCTACTGACTCTGCCTCTGAGGTTGAGTCACACCTTCCTCTTTAACTCGACAATCTTTCATCAAATGCCCCATCTTTCTGCATATAAAACAACCTTTTCTCTCCCTCTATGGCCTGGGTGGTCCTGTTGCTAACACTGATGCTGAGCTGTGGGCCCCCTCTGGTGGTAAACTATGGCCTCTACCCCTACTCAACGTCCATTGCGTCTGGGTATTGAATCTTGGTAGTTCTATTGGTGCAGAAAATCTCAGTTTCTTGAAACGTTTGGACCCTTGTCCTTGAAACTAAGTATACACCTTCTTACTCTTAGTCTGATGCTTCTCAACCACCGACCTTTCTATCTGTCTCACGGACTCCACAAAGGTGGCGAACCTCTCCCTGTTCTCTAAGGCAGACACAGGAGTGGTCAAATTAGCGTTCAGCCCCTTCTCAAAATGTCAAATTTCTCTTCATCAGTAGTTTCCATATGTGGACAGAACCGCAAATGCTACATGAACTTAGCTTCATACTCGCTAATGTTCATTAGTCCCTGCCTTAACCTCTCAAACTGAGAGATCTTATCATCTAGATATGTCTTGGGAAAGTATCTATTAACGAATTCTCATCGGAATTCTCCCCATCCAATTTCAACACTTGGCCTCTTGTCCTCTTCTATTGTCCACCGGTGACCAGCACTCCCTTTTAGAAGGTACATTACATGTCTCACCTTCTCTGCTTCAGGGATATTGAGGATTCTAAAAGCCTTCTCTAGGCCAGTCAACCACATATCTGCGTCTGCTGGGTCCGCTGTACCAGCATAATCTGTGGCTCTGACCTGGCGAAGTCATTCAAAAGTCTTTCCGGTTCCCTGTCCTTTAGTGTGGGCTGGTACTCTAGGTGCATGTGGTGGCATCCTATCCGCCATGTGTGTCATGATTTCCATTAACTGCCCAAATAGATCATGGAAGGCTGGGTTTTCCAGTACAACTTGGTTAAGATGGGGATGTTCAGGTTCTGGTTCCTCCTATTCTGGTCCCTTGCACCTCTTCCTAGTACATCAATGCTACTCTCAGCAACATATTCTTCATGTGATCCAGACATCTTTAAGTTCTTCTTCTCCTCCTATATGAGCAGAAGACACTATCAGATAACTAGAAGACACTAGAACAAACTCAACAACCTTAATCCTATGTCTCTATAGACTCAGCAAACCTAGAGCTCTGATACCACTAAATTGTGATGACAAACACCAAATATGGGATACGATTAATGCAGAAGCAATCATTAACATCAGATTACTGAAAATCACTAAAAATTAAAACCATTTACAAAGAGATCTAAATACAGGAAAACTCTTTCATCAAGAACCAAAGTATTACATATACATTTTGGTTCATAAGTACATATCCTGTACCATCCCTTCTTGAGGGTTACAAGCATCAACTGCTATGTAAAAAGTATACACATGAAGCATAAGAACCTCGAGGCATCAAGCCAAAATATCAGATCGATTCATTAAAAGTACTAACTACAAACTCTGAGGACCTGAGAGTACAGAGACAACATTTAGGAATCTCCATACAAAATATGACAGTCAGTGCCTCCACCTAGAATATCACTACTGTCCCTGTTGCTGCTGCTGCTGTTCTTCCCCTGTTATAGGGTTTCTACCTCTTCTTTTGCGTCTACCTAAAAAGTTGGATCCCACGGGGGGTGAGACAATCGAAATTGCCCCAACGAGAGATATAACTCTCTGCCAAAAACATTATTATTATAGTTTAATAGAATAAAACTGAGCAGAGGAATCATATATATTCAACAACAAATAAATCAATGTCTAAACAGATTAGAGCAATATTCTTATTCAAAGCATTTCAACTATAACTTGATAAAGCAGCATGTCACTTATCCAATAAGGAAATGAGGAATATGTATAACATTTATCATTCTAGGATATGCTAAGCAAGGTAACATCAACCAATGATTATCATATTTCATCTTTAAGCAAATACGCTACACGGCTGATTACATGTTACAATCATCCTTAAGCCCTGACGAGATGAGGTATACCTCTCATACTCCAACCGACCATTGCAAAATTGAAATTGGTACCATACCTAGGTCAAGGAAGAGCCGAATTTCTATGACCTCATCTTCCTCAGTCAGTGTGAGGACAAAATGCAGGACATCTTGTGTCTCTGCTAAATAGCTTTCCAGGCTATACTGGCAACTTTGCTATAGAGTTATAGTGGTGGTTGTACTCTCTTTGTAATCGAGATATTTCATGTTTATCTCACATCTATCCGACATTAACATTATCGAGATATTCGTGATACATCCATCCTAGCATCGAGAGATTTGTGATACATCCATCCCGGCATATATAATGAAGGATTGAGAGATTTAATGTTTATCTCACCTCAATTCCTCCATTAGGGCATAAGGATATTCACGCCCATAACCCCCACATACTCAACAGTGTGCCCTCCAGGAGATCCCGTAGGAAAACCTATTTCACCATCACCAACTACTGATGATGATGGATCTATGGCCAGGGCTCTACATGATAAGATTTCACTTGATTAATTAAGTACATTACCATATTCTTTTAGCATCAGTCATGTTTTCAAACAATATTATTATAACAATTGCTACAAAGAATGAGTAATACTTCTATCAAGTACTTTTCAAAGTTTAATAAAACATTGGGATCTCAATCCCTTGTCACATCAGGGGCATTCTCATCCCTTAACATCTCATCATCATGATTATGGAATATGGGTATTCAAATCCTCAATTCATTAAATTACACTTGTTACCACTTATCAGGTAACTAATACCTTCAGGTCATCTGACCAAGGTAAACATGATACTTGCAATATAGGCATCTCACATGGCTCTTAAAGCCCATTAATCACTTGTTACCTCTTATTAGGAAACAAAGCATATTATGGCTCACAAGGCCCATAAAACAAATTCAATAATAAAACATCATAGTTCATACCTGGCTATGGCCAACATCTCATGATACCTGCATGATTAGTACACATGATAACTGTTATATCAATTACATATCAACACTATGCAATGTGATGGTAGCATCACTATTCACTCATTAGGGTTGGGGTTTCCCAAATTCATGTCAATTAGGGATACTCATCCCATTACCCAAAATTAGGGTTACGGTTTATCATCATATTACCCAAGATTAGGGTTTCACATCACATCATTTCATTAGGGTTTCACATGACATTACTCTTGATTAGGGTTTCACCTGACATCACCCTTAATTTGGGTTCCACATTACATTACTGCATTAGAGTTTCTCATGACATTATCCTTGATTAGGGTTTCACATGACATCACCCTTAATTAGGGTTTCACATGACATCACCCTTGATTAGGGTTTCACACGACATCACCCTTAATTAGGGTTCCACATTACATTATTGCATTAGAGTTTCTCATGAAAATATCCTTGATTAGGGTTTCACATGAAATCACCCTTAATTACGGTTTCACATGACATCACCATTGATTAGGGTGTCACATGGCATTACCCTAAATTAGGGTTTCACATGGCATTGCCCTAAATTAGGGTTAGGGCTCATCAACCTTCTCAATTAGGGCTTCATGATCTCTTTATCAAGGATCATACCCTAATTACATATTTTATTCATATTGAAAGTGTTGAGGCTTGTCCACTACATGATTATTATACATGTATGAATTCCTCTCTCTCTTATACTCTCTAGGATGTTGATTACTTCAAACTTGATTAGATTGGGTCAACCCTTCAATCAAGTGCATACGTCTATGATTATCATAGTGTATTGAGTTACTACTTTCATAAGTATCAAAGGTTAACCACTCAAAAGATACTAATCACCAAGTACTTAAGCGGTACAACCATTGTAATTATCTTTCATAAACATCATTAACAATCATAGGGTTAATTGATCTTTCATAGCTTTGATACTATTAGGTCTCCAAACGGTTTTGATACTTTTAAACCTTCAAACGGTCTTGGACCAATCGACCCTTCAAACGGTCTTGAGGTCACTTGACCTTCAAATGGTCTTGAAGACCGTTAGACCATAAACGGTCTTGGTTCAATTGCATCTCCAAACGGTCATGAACCTAATGTACCTCCAAACGGTCTTGAGGTGCTTGACCTCCAAACGTTCTTGTCCAAAATATTCAATTGGTCTGACCGTTAGACCATCAAATGGTCTTGGTATCAAAATCCCTAAATGGTCTTGATCTCAATTCTTCAAACGGTCTTACCCTAAATCCTTCAATCGGTTTTGAAACCGTTTGATCAAATTATCATTGAAAGAAAATTAACAACCCATCATTGAAACTGATTGAACATCACACGGTTTGGGACCGTTTGCCCTCAAAACGGTCTGAAGACCGTTTGATCCCAAATGGTCTCAAGACCGTTTGGTCCAAATCACCTTGAAACTGAATGGATCAATTAGGGTTTCTACAATCAATCAATTTAGGGTTTGCACCCATTAAACCATCTAACATTGAGACCATTGCAGGTACATCAATCTACAACCCTTGGATCTCCATCTATCCATGACTCCTCTTGACCTCAAACGGTCTTAAGACCGTTTGAGCCATTCAACATGGAAAAATCAATTCAATCAAATTAGGGTTTTCAACCAAATCAATCCGATTAAGGTTTGTAATCAATGGATCACTCATTCTTGGAATTATTTTATTTAGATCAATTGGAACCGTTGAATCTTCATACAACTATGTTAGCAATTGACCCCAAATGGTCTTGAGACCGTTTGACCTCAAATAGTCTTGAGACCGTTTGCCCTCAAACGATCTTGAGACCGTTTGATCTCAAACGATCTTGAGACCGTTTGGTCATCAAGACTCAAAACCATTTTCTCATGATTTTTATTGAGGTGTGTGATAAGATGACATCATCATCTTCAAGCTACAAACCTTCAAAATTTTCTGTGATCTTTGTGGTGATTTCATCAACTAATCAAAAGGAAAGTCGGGAATAAAAAGGGAATCAATATATGATGAAGAAATGAAATCAATAATGATATTTAAGGGTTCAAGTTAGATAAACCACCTTCAAAGTTGAATCCAAGCTTCAAGATTCATGTCATCAATGGTGAATGAAGCTTTCTCAACTATCCAAGGTCCGTTCTTCAAGTCTTTGGATGCAAAGGATGATCAAGGTTGAGCATTGAGTAGAGAAAAGAAGAAAATAAGCATTGAATTTAGATTTCCACCATGAATTCAAGGTTGAAGATAACTATGGATCTTACATACAGGTTGGGGCACGTCCTCCTGTTGCTCCTAAGCTCTCTTGTGCACGGCCAAAACAAGGAAAGAAAGAAGGGTTGACAAGAGTCTTTCATGTGGGTGTAAAATGGAGTGTATATAAGGGAAATTCAAGAGAGAGAAAGTGTTATAAAAAATCCTTAAATTCCCAAAATTGGTGCCACTTATCCCCCTCACTTACTTTCATACGAAGCCATTATCCTCTCCTTCAAATCCTCTTCTTTATCTATGAATTAAAGAAAACAAATTAAGCACCTTAATCAATATAATAATAATATCCAAAATTGAGTGGATATTACTTTTTCTTTAACTAATGTGAGCGGGCTCTCCACTCACTTTAGATATTTCGATGCCATTTCAAGGCACAAGAACTTCCACACTTATATAAATTCAACCATCTCATTTTTTGTTGAAGGGCACTTCCATTAATATATTTATTTTTGCATTAAATTAGGGTTTCAATTATGCTTAAATCTTGATTATTTTAATATCAAGATACTCTCTTCTAAAGAGATTCAAATGAGATGCCCCTATGATTTTCTTGTCTCTAATTGATACAAAGAAACATTAGGGGACTCTCTAGGAGTGATATTTTGCATATTGAACCCTAGGTTTTGGGTAAATTGCACATTACACCAAAACTATGTTTTAATGCACAAACATTGCTCAATAAGCTCTTTCTTGGTGCTCAAGCTTCCACAAGCCATAACTCTATATAATTTTCATTCTTATGATGCTTCAACACTTGAGCGACATTTTATCATGTAATATTTGCAAGTTAACCCCTCAACTTGGGTAATTTGCACTTTAGTCCAAAACAAGCAAACATTGTTTTCAACATTATTAAAAAAGGACTAAAATTTCAACAGAAGTTCCGCTTGAGCCTTAATTACTTCTCAAAAGATAAAAGTAAGCATATAATTATCTTTATTAAAAAAAACATCTAGGGTTAAAGCATAACCTAGGCCAGGGATGTTACACATGAGATGTAATCTTTTTCATATATAATGAATACAGATGGCCTAAGTTGAAGGTTTGATTATGAAATAATTCCATTTGGGATACTTATTTGCAACTGGTTTAATTTTACCCTATTTTGTGGTAATATTGTGATAAGTAAATTCCGTGCAATGTTTTGAGTAATTTACTGTGTGGTGAAGGGCGTCACATGATGAAACAAGATTTGTCCTGAGTGTGGTGCACCAAGAGTTGGGTAGTGAATTAACTAGGATTTGAATAAATGGCATGTCAAGATTAGGGCACTTCATGAACCATCCACATATAGGGTGAACCAATATTGAGTAGCACATGACTCCAAGTCACCATGAGTTGTATGGAGAGTGCATCAAGTTTTCACTACTATGTGCACAATGATTTGAATTATGGGAGTACTGGGTTTTGAATAATTGATGAACAAAAATTCAAATAGGGACAAAAGTAAAATTTGAATAGTTTGTCAACCATGTTTCACATACTGAATGAACTAGGATTCATATATAGGGTGCATTGAGAATGGAGTTTAGAATGAACCAACATTCATATAGAGTGTAGTGCATAGAGAATGGAGTTGGACCAACATGTGTCTACAATGTGGTGCATCAATATTTGGGTAGTGCATGGACTATGATCTGAATACACGATGCTCCATGGTTGGGGTAGTGCATGAACCAATTTTTTTAATAGAGCCCAAAATTATGTGACAAATGATGCTAGCCCATAATGATCTATATGGATAGTGCACCAAGATTTTAGTAATGCTTGCAAAATGATTGAAATAAAGGGAGTACTGAGATATAAATGATTTTGATCATGATTTGAGTAGGCAAAAAGCATGATTGAAATAGTGTGTGTGAAGTGAGCTTCACATGGTGAATGATTTGGGATTGATCTAGAGGGTGAACCAATAGGATAAATCAAAATTATTTTATGTTTGGGTAAGTGCATGGAAGAACCTAGTAGGGATCTACAAAATTGAAAAACTACATGCGAGTAACACATAGTTAAAAGGTTTTGATACCCAAAACTGGTGAGTTATGCTGTTACACAAATGACCTTTTCTACAATATCGATGTGATCAACAACGGTTGAAATTATACCATCACCAATGGGTAAAATAAGTAGACAACCTAAACACATTATTGAAGAACACATTGATCTAGTGTGTAGTGCATCAAGATTTAAGCAGTTCATGAACTAGGATCCAATCAAAAGGTGCTCCAAGATTGGGGTAGTGCATGAACCAAAATTTAGAGGGTGCACCTAGATTAGTTAGCACACGATTATAAAACACAATGATCTATGTGGAGAGTGCACCATGATTTGAAAATGCACACACAAGTTTTGAATTAAGGGGTACTAAGAATTGAATGGTTTCTCAATCAATATTCAAATAGGGAATGAAGTAGGATCCAAATAGTGCATCAAAATATGTTTCACATTGTGAAAAAAAGAACATTATTGTACCAAGATTGAGGTTGAGAATGTACACCGTTTATCTAGAGTGTGGTGCACTAAGATTAGGGTGGTGCATGAACTAGGATAAAAATAAAAGACGCTCTAAGATTAGGTACTAATGTGGTTATACTGCACTAACAAATTCACCTAGGTATGAAATCCCTAAGTTTTTACCAAAAAATGTGCAATAATATTACCCGCAAGGATGTGTCTTATCACAATATAGTAAAGGATCAAATCCCAAGGGACACCATTTTAAGAACCTTGCTAGTTTATATCTATTTGAACTAAGATAGATATTAAAATCAAGAGTTGATTGGGGTTGAATTAAACTAATTGTAAGAAGAAGTAAAAGAGAAAGACTAAAACTAGGTTTAGATTAATGACAAGAGTTATTGGGGTTAAATTGGGTTTCACCACTGCTGCACGCACACACATATCCAACATATTCATGTCTGATAAGACCATCTACATGGTGAAAAAGCAAGATCCATGGGGATTCATGTAAATTTCTCTGTGAACTTAATTTCTCGTTACTCACAGGTCATGTATCTATTGCTCTAGAGACATCCTTTTTAAAATTCTCATCCACACATAAACCAAGTTATTTGATATTCAAAACCTAAGTATTGAAGTTCTCACAACACTTGAATATAATAGATCATGTAGACTAGGTGATCAATCTGCAAAAAATGCATTGCAAGATTAACATTAAACTGAAAGAGTTATATCACGATATGAAACACTAAATATGGACATGAAGAAGGGACAATGGGGCTAATCCCCTCACCCCAACGAGAAGGACTACTTGCTCCTCATGGAAAATATAAAGAAAATAGAGGGGAAGGAAGAGTTAGTCATCATTTTTGGTCGTGGGGGAGAGCACATTGGTGAAAGTAGCAACACCCCTTTTGAACTGGATTAAATGGAAGGGAATAACACCATCGTCAGACGTCAGACATACCTCTTATACTTGGATCCTTCTCTTCTTGGAATCTAATTTGTCAGAGGAGTAAGTGATCGGATGGTAGAGGTGCTAAGGATCTAACCACCTTTGTGGATAGGAGATGAATTTTAATAGAGTGGAGGTGGAGTGTAACATACTGAATCTCAGGGTCTTCCCTGCAATTTACCCACTTTTGGCTTTCCTTTGCCTTTTAGTCCATTTGGACCTTTTCTATAAATTCCACATCCTTTTGGATCATTTTTGGACTCCTTGTGCAATTTGAGCACAATTTGATGTTGAAATCACTATTTACCCTCATTTATGTAAATTGAGGGGGGTTTGCACAAATAACCCACATTGGGAGATAAGTTAGGGTTAATGTTGTAATTTTGGTCATTAATGGGATAATATAGTAGATTATATTAATTTGGAGCTTTTTGGATAAATATATTATTAATAATGTGTATTTGAGTTCATATATGTGCATATTAACCTTTATTGTTTCTCTCTCCTCGAAATATGATTTTAGTTCACATTAATATGTTATTTTGTTAAGAAATGATTATTTGTACCCTAATGTGTTTTATATGTCGAATTTACTCACATGTTTCTCCTTAATAAGCTTTTTCATATAATTCCTTGATTTTAATATATTATTATACTCTTTTATGAGCCATATATTTATTAATGGCCATATTATGCATTAAACGAGAAAGTGATTGCATAGCATTGTAGAATGCGTCATGAGGAACCCATGGTCCAAATTTGGTGGCTTTTGGAGTTCTTTTGACCCCCCAAATTGATTTTACAAGCTTTTATTATAGTGTGTTATAATAATTGAATCGATTTCATTAATATCCTCTGTAACGCCTAAAGTTGGATCATTTATTTGGCTGTCACGTGCCCCCTCCACCTGCGAGCCATCCGACGGCCCGGTTTAGATCTCCGCTTTGATCGGACGATGCGGAGCTCGTCCCTTACCTCCCGCTCTCACGCGATCCAACAGTTGCTTCACGACAGCTAACTCCCCCGGACCGTTCTCACTCCCTCCTCCATCGTTTCACAGGATTCCTTCACCGTTAGCTTCGTCTCTCTCAGACGGTTCTAGCGAGCCCTAACTCGTTCCGTCTCCTCCACTCTCTTCGAAACGCCCAAACCCGACGATACTCCTCTCTCCACCTCAGTGTCACAGAGACAGCTGGAGTTCTCCTCCGGCCTATTTAAGGGGCCGTGGAGCACCCCCTGGCCTCGAGCTTTCCCTATCCTCCTCCAATTTGTCCGGAGCTACCCCCTATCTCCCCACCCTACTCCATTTTCCTTTTCCGGCGACTTGTCCATCAGCTTGTACCTCCGGTCACCTCCCCTCAATTCCTTGCGCGGTAACCAACTACAACCACTCCTATTCATTTCCACCCTATTAGTTTTCCTCGGCTTTTCCTGAGTTGCCCGGTCCTGTAGGGCCGCCGGCGAGCCACTTCCGGTGCCTATCTTTTCGGCGTTCAGGTGCTTCTTTGACCATGGGAACACCTGCGGCAGGCTCGGGAGCAACCCACGAATCGTTTCCAACCCGTGTTTCCCCTTGTAAAGACTCGTTCTCAAGATTTCGGGCTTTCGACCTCCTTACCCTGTCCTCTGCCGTCTGGTGAGCTCCTTTGAGCTCCAGGTCATCGTGTTGCCCAAAGGTGGGCTCGGCAGATTCGGCGGTCAGCGAGGAATCCGGTGATGCTCTCGGCTTCCCTTGGCGTGCCAGTTTTCTCCCCCCAAGAAACCATCGAGGTACCTGCTGCTCCTTCGTTCTCAAAGCCATGGCTGAAGCTCGAACGAACAATCACTTGGGTATTTGGTCTCAAGTGCCCCTGTGGCTTTGATAATGCAATTTAATTCCCAGGGGCAGTACAGACTTTTCACAATGGGTTTTTGATTCCTCGCTGTAACGATTGATAGGATCATATGACCAAAATGCCCTCGCCAATTTAATTGATTTGATTTAACAAGCAAGGGTAGTTTAGTCTTTTCCCCTGTTATTTATATCGATTTGTATTTCGATTTAAATACCTGTCACACTATAGTTTCCCTAATTTCTAATTGGTCGGATTTACTTAATTCATAGTAAATCGATCCTTTATCAGAAAAATATGAATAAATAGTCGATGGAAAGGATTTTTAATGTAGAATCTGTTTCTGTGGTTTTTGAGACCTTATTCTCAAGGGTTTTCCGAAGTTTGCTTTGTTTGGCATTTTTAATATGTAAATGTTTTAAAATACATAATTAATTCATTTTAACTCTGTTTTATATAATAAAATATGTTTTCTTAATCAGGAGATTATGAGTAATCGTTTGGACTTGGTTTTGAACTCTAAATCGTAGTTTTGTAAAATTAGGGGTTTTCCTATGCTTTATGTCTTTATATATATTAATACTTGTGTTATGTTTATAACTAGGATATAATGGTATGGTGATACAATCAGTTTGATGGATATGATGGTAATGTATATATCTAAGGTATGTGAGCCCTATTTTGTATGTGATGCCTATTTTTAGGTATGTGGATCCTATTTTAAATTGTGGAACTTAAATGTGATGATAATGTGCAATACACCTACTCTCTGTTGGGATCTTATCCAACCCTACCTTAAAGTTGTGCTAGCCTTGTTATCCTTCTATTTACATTTATTGGCTCTTTACTTAGCTTATGCCATTGTGGCTTAATCATTTGAATCATGTGAATCATTCTTCTACATATGTTGCCTCCTTTTGGAAATGATTTAATCTTGTTATTGCTTATGTGGCTCATTCCTTTTGAAATACTTGGAAATGTTATATATTGTGGTTGTCTTTGTGGCTCATTTAATTGTAACTCTGGAATCTTGTTGTTGCCTATGTTGGCTCATCTCTTGAAGTACTTGTATAATGATGTTGCCTATGATGGCCTGTTGATTGAGATTATTTATTTGGGTTTTATTCCCAATGCTATGTTGCATCTTGTTATACTTTTCACTATGCTGCCAAGTGAATGTTTATGCATGATATAGTTATTGGCCAATTGACAATGTAGTGTACATGAGTACAAACCACCCACAGGGCACTGAGGTTTTAGTCCTCCTGCCGGGCACTGGGGTTTTAGTCCCCCTGCCATTTTATATATTAGGCACTGGGGTTTTATTCCCCCTACCACTTTTTAGGCACTGGGGTTTTAGTCCCCCTGCCATTGGTGAGGTCCGGTAGGTGCCTCACCCTACATTGAGAGGACGTTGAGTCATAATTTATATTCATGTAAATGTGATAATTGTTGATATTTAAATGTGGCAGTTTCTCTCTCTCATATTCATATATTTGCCTCATTTCTTTTGAAATCTCTCATTGTAGAGAATCTTTTATATTGCAAAGCTTTTTATTATTATTTATCCTATCCCTTTTTATTAACACATACCTTTTATCTCTCTCTTGCTGGATGACCCCAACCATCCAGGTTAGGATCAGAGTGCGCATGGAAGCTTGGTGAACCTAAGGCTAAGGATAGGACAAGAAAGATGAAGAACATATAGTATATGATCATAGTTGCTTTTATGTTTTAAGTGGTTTGTTTGGAGACAATGATGTTTTAGTCTAAGTCTTCCACTACCTAGATCCTTGTTTTTGTATAAATATGTACCCCAATTGGGAAAAATTTTATAATGTACTCTTTATACATTTTGAATAATGTCAAGATTTAATTCTTCCGCTGCCACACTTTTGGTGATTTATTTATCATGTTTAATAGTAGAGACTTTTGGGTCTTTACAGCATGGTATCAGAGCATTAAGGTAGTCGGATTCTTGACTAGTTCAAAATTGTCTCCTAGATAGAACCCTTACCTTATATAGTATCCTATAGTAAGTTTTTCACCTTAGAGTTGACCTATCATGAAAGTTTCATTTAGGATCATAATAATTTCATATTAGGAATAAAATTTGTCAACTTTTTGGTGAAATGTCTATTGAGTAGCTATTAGAGTAAGAAGTTGAAAGTGATGGTGTCTAGAAAGGGTCAGAGCTTGGGGGCTGGCAATATTTTCCTCCGCCCCACTAGCGTGGTCACGAGGACTCCTGAGCTCATATGACCTGGCCTGGCCTGATCTGAAACGGATAGCTCGAAATAGTCTACCTTTAGACATTACCTTATTGTTGAGTAACCTTTATAACTCTTATATGATGGTTTGATTTCTTTTCTCAAACAAAAATCATCTAGTAATCCCTAAGTATCTTATATGAGCCTTAGATTTCCATGTTTAGGGTTTAGTATACCCTTATGCTATACCTTGAGTTTAGAAGATAGAGTTTAGTAAGGCTTTTTATGTTGGGCTTTATACCCTTACAATAGTTTGACTTAGTCAACCCTTTGAGTGGAAAGGTAGTACCTTGATAGATTTTGGGGTTGTTGATTTCGAGGACGAAATCCTCTTTAGGGGGTTGGAGTCCCTCAATGCCTTGAAATCAAGTAACCATAACTCTTTAGACATGGGAATAGAGAGCTTATGTGTTTAGAGTTTAATAAACCTAATATATTTGTAATTCATCTTGTTTGCTTATGAACAAATGGATAAGTCACATAATCCATATGCTTGAACCTTAATATACTCTTGATGCACATAATCATTAATTATTCATATGTGGATATACATATAGTTTTGATTAAGTCACCCTAATGGTAAAATGTATATGGTAAAATACACCCTTAGGATGCCTTGATATGTAATGGTCATGTTGACCTAAACCCTAGGATGTAATCATCTAGCCTTGACAACATATGTATATATAAACCCTTAATGCCTTTCTTGATACTCTAGTGACATTAGGTGTCATCTCATGATATACCTTAATGCATGTAAATGGATTGTAATCCCTTAATCATAATTGTGACCCAATTATCAATACATGTAAGGTATATCACCTTGCTCTTTAATGAACACCTCATCATAACTTGATATATTAATGGGTTGCATCTAAAATGCATATAATGACTCAAATATGATAATGAGTAATTAGATTCATATAATGTGAGGTTAATTCATAATAATTAGTGTTGTGAGAGAATATGATTAATGATGTCATTAAAATGAGTATGAAAAGATGATATGAAAATGCGCAATATGAACATTATTTGGAATTAAAATAGGATTAATAACTTGTTGGATAATATTAACCTTTTCTACAAAATAATTTGTTATAAATCTACATGATAGTTTTAAGAGGATAATGTAAAATGAATTCATGTTATTAAGGTTTTTGACCTAATACATTAAGTAATGTTGAAATTGCTTAGTAAACCCTAATTGTGCTTAAACCCTTAATGAGGGAGATACCCGTGATATAATATTGAGATATAATGGTTTTAATAAAATGTGGCACAAGTGATAGTATAATAGATATGCTGCCTTTTCATGATAGAGTTCATGCAACAAGATGTTAGTTTAAGTTTAATAGAAGGCTATAGGTTTTGTGGAAACCTTAGTAACACCTGACCCATATAGATTTTATGTGGTACCCTAGATTAAGGGTTATAGCCTAGTGTTTAAGGTTGGGTTGTTGCACACTCACCCTCTCTTTCCTCTTGTTGTGATTTTGGGGACGAAATTCTCTTTAAGGGGTGGTGTGCTGTAACATACTGAATCTCAGGGTCTTCCCTGCAATTTACCCACTTTTGAGCTTTCCTTTGCCTTTTAGTCCATTTGGACCTTTTCTATAAATTCTACATCCTTTTGGATCATTTTTGGACTCCTTGTGCAATTTGAGCACAATTTGATGTTGAAATCACTATTTACCCTCATTTATGTAAATTGAGGGGTGTTTGCACAAATAACCCACATTGGGAGATAAGTTAGGGTTAATGTTGTAATTTTGGTCATTAATGGGATAATATAGTAGATTATATTAATTTGGAGCTTTTTGGATAAATATATTATTAATAATGTGTATTTGAGTTCATATATGTGTATATTAACCTTTATTGTTTCTCTCTCCTCGAAATATGATTTTAGTTCACATTAATATGTTATTTTGTTAAGAAATGATTATTTGTACCCTAATGTGTTTTCTATGTCGAATTTACTCACATGTTTCTCCTTAATAAGCTTTTTCATATAATTCCTTGATTTTAATATATTATTATACTCTTTTATGAGCCATATATTTATTAATGGCCATATTATGCATTAAACGAGAAAATGATTGCATAGCATTGTAGAATGCGTCATGAGGAACCCATGGTCCAAATTTGGTGGCTTTTGGAGTTCTTTTGACCCCCCCAAATTTATTTTACAAGCTTTTATTATAGTGTGTTATAATAATTGAATCGATTTCATTAATATCCTCTGTAACGCCTAAAGTTGGATCATTTATTTGGCTGTCACGCGCCCCCTCCACCTGCGAGCCATCCGACGGCCCGGTTTAGATCTCCGCTTTGATCGGACGATGCGGAGCTCGTCCCTTACCTCCCGCTCTCACGCGATCCAACAGTCGCTTCACGACAGCTAACTCCCCCGGACCGTTCTCACTCCCTCCTCCACCGTTTCACGCGATTCCTTCGCCGTTAGCTTCGTCTCTCTCAGACGGTTCTAGCGAGCCCTAACTCGTTCCGTCTCCTCCACTCTCTTCGAAATGCCCAAACCCAACGATACTCCTCTCTCCACCTCATTGTCACAGAGACAGCTGGAGTTCTCCTCCGGCCTATTTAAGGGGCCGTGGAGCACCCCCTGGCCTCGAGATTTCCCTATCCTCCTCCAATTTGTCCGGAGCTACCCCCTATCTCCCCACCCTACTCCATTTTCATTTTCTGGTGACTTGTCCAGCAGCTTGTACCTCCGGTCACCTCCCCTCAATTCCTTGCGCGGTAACCAACTGCAACCACTCCTATTCATTTCCACCCTATTAGTTTTCCTCGGCTTTTCCTGAGTTGCCCGGTCCTGTAGGGCCGCCGGCGAGCCACTTCCGGTGCCTATCTTTTCGGCGTTCAGGTGCTTCTTCGACCACGGGAACACCTGCGTCAGGATCGGGAGCAACCCACAAATCGTTTCCAACCTGTGTTTCCCCTTGTAAAGACTCGTTCTCAAGATTTCGGGCTTTCGACCTCCTTACCCTGTCCTCTGCCGTCTGGTGAGCTCCTTTGAGCTCCAGGTCGTCGTGTTGCCCAAAGGTGGGCTCGGCAGATTCGGCGGTCAGCGAGGAATCCGGTGATGCTCTCGGCTTCCCTTGGCGTGCCAGTTTTCTCCCCCCAAGAAACCATCGAGGTACCTGCTGCTCCTTCGTTCTCAAAGCCATGGCTGAAGCTCGAATGAACAATCGCTTGGGTATTTGGTCTCAAGTGCCCCTGTGACTTTGATAATGCAATTTAATTCCCAGGGGCAGTACAGACTTTTCGCAATGGGTTTTTGATTCCTCGCTGTAACGATTGATAGGATCATATGACCAAAATGCCCTCGTCAATTTAATTGATTTGATTTAACAAGCAAGGGTAGTTTAGTCTTTTCCCCTGTTATTTATATCGATTTGTATTTCGATTTAAATACCTGTCACACTATAGTTTTCCTAATTTCTAATTGGTCGGATTTACTTAATTCATAGTAAATCGATCCTTTATCAGAAAAATATGAATAAATAGTCGATGGAAAGGATTTTTAATGTAGAATCTGTTTCTGTGGTTTTTGAGACCTTATTCTCAAGGGTTTTCCGAAGTTTGCTTTGTTTGGCATTTTTAATATGTAAATGTTTTAAAATACATAATTAATTCATTTTAACTCTGTTTTATATAATAAAATATGTTTTCTTAATCAGGAGATTATGGGTAATCGTTTGGACTTGGTTTTGAACTCTAAATCGTAGTTTTGTAAAATTAGGGGTTTTCCTATGCTTTATGTCTTTATATATATTAATACTTGTGTTATGTTTATAACTAGGATATAATGGTATGGTGATACAATCAGTTTGATGGATATGATGGTAATGTAAATATCTAAGGTATGTGAGCCCTATTTTGTATGTGATGCCTATTTTTAGGTATGTGGATCCTATTTTAAATTGTGGAACTTAAATGTGATGATAATGTGCAATACACCTACTCTCTGTTGGGATCTTATCCAACCCTACCTTAAAGTTGTGCTAGCCTTGTTATCCTTCTATTTACATTTATTGGCTCTTTACTTAGCTTATGCCATTGTGGCTTAATCATTTGAATCATGTGAATCATTCTTCTACATATGTTGCCTCCTTTTGGAAATGATTTAATCTTGTTATTGCTTATGTGGCTCATTCCTTTTGAAATACTTGGAAATGTTATATATTGTGGTTGTCTTTGTGGCTCATTTAATTGTAACTCTGGAATCTTGTTGTTGCCTATGTTGGCTCATCTCTTGAAGTACTTGTATAATGATGTTGCCTATGATGGCCTGTTGATTGAGATTATTTATTTGGGTTTTATTCCCAATGCTATGTTGCATCTTGTTATACTTTTCACTATGCTGCCAAGTGAATGTTTATGCATGATATAGTTATTGGCCAATTGACAATGTAGTGTACATGAGTACAAACCACCCACAGGGCACTAAGGTTTTAGTCCTCCTGCCGGGCACTGGGGTTTTAGTCCCCCTGCCATTTTATATATTAGGCACTGGGGTTTTATTCCCCCTGCCACTTTTTAGGCACTGGGGTTTTAGTCCCCCTGCCATTGGTGAGGTCCGGTAGGTGCCTCACCCTACATTGAGAGGACGTTGAGTCATAATTTATATTCATGCAAATGTGATAATTGTTGATATTTAAATGTGGCAGTTTCTCTCTCTGATATTCATATATTTGTCTCATTTCTTTTGAAATCTCTCATTGTAGAGAATCTTTTATATTGCAAAGCTTTTTATTATTATTTATCCTATCCCTTTTTATTAACACATACCTTTTATCTCTCTCTTGCTGGATGACCCCAACCATCCAGGTTAGGATCAGAGTGCGCATGGAAGCTTGGTGAACCTAAGGCTAAGGATAGGACAAGAAAGATGAAGAACATATAGTATATGATCATAGTTGCTTTTATGTTTTAAGTGGTTTGTTTGGAGACAATGATGTTTTAGTCTAAGTCTTACACTACCTAGATCCTTGTTTTTGTATAAAGATGTACCCCAATTGGGAAAAATTCTATAATGTACTCTTTATACATTTTGAATAATGTCAAGATTTAATTCTTCCGCTGCCACACTTTTGGTGATTTATTTATCATGTTTAATAGTAGAGACTTTTGGGTCTTTACATGGAGCTAGAATAAAAAATAGGCATCCAAAGGGGGGGTCATCATCCCTGTACGGTATCCTGGTGATGTCTTGGAGTGAAAGTGACCTCTTCAACAAAGGAGGGGGTCAACTATTTATAGTCTCTAGGGTATAGAGCAGTAGGCGATTTGTCAGGCAATGAGGTCGTAGGTGCACCGTTGGTCGATGGGATTTGAACATTTGTTAGGCATGTCAAAAAAACCCGACCCGCCCCAAACCTGCCCGAACTGACCCTGCACTCAGAATTCGGGTTTTATCGGGTCTCAGTTTTTGTAGGCAAACTCTTACGCTGTGTAGTATGGGCACACATTTTATCAGGTGTAGACACACGGGTGTTGTCTGACCAGTAAAAAACACTAAGAACCGTCCCTGATCCATCTCTCCCATTCACTCCCACACAGTCGCACACATATCCTTCCCCCTTCGCCTTCCCTCACCCCCTGGCCCTCCACTTCAATCCCTCGATAGCTCGGCTCCCTCTCTAGTCTCCCATTTCCTCTGCTCAGATATAGACTTCTAAGTTTTCCAACTCAAGTGGCGCTCCACTATCACCGTCTCCACATTCACGAATCTCACCCATCTTAACTCTCTTCAGATATAGGGTTTCTAGTCATGGGGTGCAGTGTATATGGTCTCAGTTAAATCGACATCTGTGTCAGTGATAGAGGGTAAAGAGATTGTGATAGGAGTGACGATGATGATTGCCGGGATGGAAACTTGAAGAAAATCGAAAATCTCCAGTGGGTTACTTTTCAGATTTGCATTGTGACCTCTCGTATCTTCTTCCGAAACTAGATTTTAGTCTTTTGACCTGGCATCTTCTGCATCATTCGACCCGCCTTAATCATCTTCTAGTCGATTCCTCTCCTCCAACGGGGCCCCTCTCTCACCATTATAACCACAATATCTCTCCTCTCGTCGAGTCTGGGATGGAACCTAAAGATGAAAGTAATCCTAATTTTCTACTCTCCTTCCTGTGGCTCACTTGAGTTAGTCTGGACTCAGAGGCAACGATACCTCCTGGGCTGGCACCAAGATGGAACACAGTAAAGGTAGCTATTTTTTTTCTTTCAACCGACCATCAGCACCATCATGAGCTGATGAGAGTACTACAATTCCACTTCCAGTGTTGTTATAGCCGAATGCATTCGATGGGAATCAGACCTTCCACCCAGATGCGTGTGCTGTTCATTATCCTCCTCCACCTCTTTATCCTGCCGTTGCAACTTTCTGATCACCTTCTAGGTTTAATTGTAGCAGAGTGTCTATAACCTGTATAAGTATTTGTCCATTAGTAGAAGAGATATAGCTCTGAGATCTGGTCTCTATGTTTGATTCGCCTTTGTTTTTATTTGGCAGAACCACCGAGATCTTTCTTTTGTGTTGTAATCATAATTATGATAGTTATTAATCAATAGCTATTTGCATAAGATGCTTGATTTTATGCGTATGCTTGGTGTAGAATGATGGGAACATTTTGTCTGAAAGTAGATCTGGGAGTTGAAATATGGACTAGTTTTGATAAGAATTACTACCCACAGAAATGCTGGTTCGAGTTAACTCTGTATGGCATGTATCAAATACCTACTGATGTCAATACATCTCCCTCAATTGATTGAGTACTTATCATTTGTACTTAGATTAGATTCCATAGCAATTGGATTTTAGTTAGCTTTGTTAATGGACAAAAACTTGGTTTTAGTTGGACATTCACACAGAAGTATCTTCACTTTGCCGAATGACTTCATTTATATATATGTCTTGTTTAACAAGGTGAACGGAATAGCCTTATTTTAGTTTCGACTACACCTTTTTTTTGTTTTTTGAAGTCTAGGTATTGCTGTGAACAAGAAGAATCTATAGATTTTATTGGGTTTTTAAGCTCTAGGTACTGTCATGAACAAACTAGATCTGCGGGAATATACATGTTTTTTTAGTCTAGGTACTACTGTGAACAAAAGAGATTTATGTGTTTTGCTGGTTCTCTAAGCTCCAGCTATAGTTGTGAACAAAAAGAATATGCGAGTATTTACGGATTTTTAAAATCCGCAGTTTTGGGTCGGGTTTTTTTGGGTCAGGTAGTTTGCGGGTTTTGAGTGTCAGTATGGTTTCGGGGTCGGGTTTTTTCTCACAGTCTCTAAAGGGGGTCGGGTCAAGTTCGGATCGGGTTTGAGAAAACCTGACCCGTTGCCATGCTTAGCTTTTGTCATTCGAGGAAGTAGATTTGATGATGGGAAATATTGTAGTTGTGTTGTCCAATGGCTTTGGAAGCAGTGCTGTTTGTCAGTCTGCCATCGGTCAAAGGGTCAGGGGGAGTGTAGGGTGATGGGATTAGAAAGTCATCGGGAAGCGATGTTGTGATCCCTTTAGGTGGATGGGATGTTGTCAGTCAACGAATATAGGCTCTTCGTAGGGGTGTAGAGAGAGAACTTCACTCAAAGACTCTATTTGCTCATCGAGTGTGGGTGCATAACCTCCATTGGTAGATGAGAGTAGAAATTATGTTGGGGTGTTTTTTTTTGATGAACCTAGCATGTGTCCCTTTTCCATTAATGAGAAGAACGAGTATGTACAATGCCTAGGGCAAAGCCCATATAGAAGAAAAGAAACAAAGGCAAACAAAAAAAAGAAACTAGACTAACTGTATAGAATCACCCTTGGATCATTTTTGTATCTATACAGATTTGCTTCCAAATCTTTCCCGAACTCCTATTTGAACTGCTAAAGATCCTTTGATTTCTTTCCTGCCATAGCCTTTGAAAGATAAGACCCGCAGAAATCTTCCTCTCCCCAGAGTATCTCAAAATATCTTCCAAACACCCAGGTTTGGCACCATACGCATTGTGAAAGGAGGCCCAAATCTCAGAACTGAAACAGCAGCCGAAGAACAAAAGTTCCATATCTTCTTCATCAGAACAACAGAGAGTACATCTAGATGCCATGGAAAAACCAATCCTCATCAGATAGTCACATGTAGGAAGCTTTCTCAGAAAGCACTTCCAAAGGAAACACAAGCAGCTCCTTGGGAAGTTTGACTTCCACACCCATTCCGCCCAGCTAACCTTTCCATTACTTCTTCTAGCAATATCCCATCCGTCCCTTAACCTGAAATCATTCTTGCCTTTATAAAGGATAGTGTCTTCTTTCTCATTAAGATCATTCATGACAAAAATTGCCCTTCTAATCACTTCCACACCCCTAATGTTCGGGAGTTCCCACTTATCATTCAACAGACATTCAGAGATTCTGTAGAAAGGTCCCTTCCCCATTCTAAGAATAAGGTGATCATCACATATATCAAGCAGAGAACTTTTTCCAAGGATCCATGGATCATACTAGAACAGAAACTTCTTACCATTTCCAACAGAAAAGTCAATATTAGTTCGAAGCATACCTCTTGCATTGAGAATTTTCCTCCAAACCCAACTAGTCGTGGACTTACATCCAATCGACCAAATGGATGTCTCCCTAATATACTTTTCATGCAGCCATTTAACCCAAAGTGTCTTCTTTCTGTTAGCAACATCCCATAAATTTTTAAGAAGACCAACTTTGGACCAATCACCCACCAAACGAACACCCAAACCACCTTCATCTTTAGGCTTACAAATCTGCTCCTAGGAGACCGTATGTATCTTCTTATGATCATTAGAATCACCCCATATGAAGTTTCTCATATGTCTTTCAATGTCCTTGATCACTTCTTTAGGTATAGGAAAAGCGAATGACCAAAAAATGTGATAAGTGGACAAAGTCGAAATGACTAGTTCCACCCTCCCTACAAAAGATAGTAATTTGCCTTTCCAAGCATCCAACCTTTTCTTGACCTTATCAACTATGGGGACACACATAGATTTAGTTAATCGACCAGGAAAGAGAGGAAGACCCAGGTATCTTACTGGAAGATCACACCTCCTCACACCAAGAATCTTTTCCAAATCATCAGCCAGTCTAGCAGCACCTTTGCTAAGGAACAACCGACTCTTAAGGTTATTTAGTCTTAGGCCCGAGATATGACAGATAGTATCCAAGACTTTAACAATCTGGCAAGAATTGTTCATATCAACTTTGGTAAAGAGCAACAAATCATCCGAAAAGATAATGTGAGACACCCCAAAACTATCCGAAGCTTTGATATATAGGAGTGATAAGCTTGGCACTAACAGCAGACTCCATAACTGAGGTGAAACCCTGCATAGCAATCACAAACAAATAGGGGGCTAAAGGGTCACCCTGCCTTACCCCATTTGAGGCTTCAAAAGGACTGGAAGGAGAGCCATTGATAATAACTTGGAAAGAGGCCGAATTGAAACAAGACCTTATCCAAGAAATCCAACAGGATGAAAAATTCATCTTTTCCATAAGAAAAATCACATAGTCCCTTCTAACTGTATCATAAGCTTTCGATAAATCAACTTTGAAACACATCATAGATGAGCCTTTGGAAGTGGAAAAAGAACTCAGCAGCTCATTGGCTAGGAGAATGGCATCAGTAATACCTCTTCCTTTGACAAACACAACTTGATTCTTAGAAATCAAGCTAGGAAAAACATCACACAACTTATTAGCTATGATCTTTGTGATAATCTTAAAGATGACATTGCATAAGGATATAGGACGTAAATCTTTAAGACTAGAAGCACCATGGACTTTAGGGATACGGGTAATAAAGGACCTATTACATTCATGGAGAAGCTTGCTTGTATCAAAGAAGCTAAGAATAGCTTTAGTGACCTCCTCTCCAACAGTCGGCCAACAACACTTGAAGAAAGCTCCATTAAAGCCGTCTGGACATGGGGCCTTATCCCCATTCCTAACCACAAAGTCAGTTTCCTCTCTAGTAACCCATCTTCTCAGATTCATTCTCTGCTCTTCCGAAAGAGTAGGAATCTCCCAATTAGCCTCCCAATCAACCATACTATTATCAAAAGAATTGAACAACTCCTTATAGAAACCCACAACACAGTCAAAGATACCTTTCTCATCACAAATGATGTCGTCACCTTCTTGAAGCATAAAAATACCATTATGAATCCTTCTTGTCTTCAGAGAAGCATAGAAAAAAGAGGTGTTCCTATCCCCTTCCTTAAGCTAGATATCCCTAGACTTCTGTCTTAGAAATAACTCTTCATCAAGCACGACTTTTCTTAGGGCTTTCCTCAACCCTACAATTTGATTATGCAAGTCAGGATCGTTAGGAGATTTCTTAATGGCCTTATGCATCTCTAAGACATCAACCTCCAACTCCTTCGCTTTAGAAGAGAAATTGTCTACATGTTCTCTGTTCCATTTCAGCAACGCATCCTTCATAGCATTCAACTTTCTATACACTCTAAACATAGGAGCTCCCTCCACAATCAAATTCTTCCAAGCTTCATCCACCACACCATGGAACCCCGACTGGGTGATCCAACTGTTAATGAATATGAAAGGAGTACCCTTATTTTTATTAGTTTGTAGGTGCAACACCACCGAACAATGATCACTAATAGTATTCGATACCACTTCACCCCACATAGCAGGAAAAAGAGATAAAAACTTGAGATCACAGAACATTCTATCAATTCTAGAGAAAGTGCTAACTCCCTTCTTACTGTGACTGTCCCACATGAAAAACAGACCCTTCGTAGGTATTTCAATGAGGCCGTTGAAATCCAGTGAGGCATTGAAGTCCCTCATACTTCTATTCGTAGTTGGTTGCTTCCCAAGCTTCTCAGACGAAAACCTAACCACATTGACATCCCCAAGGACACACCAAGACAGATCCTTCGAGCAATAAATGGAATTCAGGGACTCCCACAATCTTTCCCTTTCACCATCATCATTAGAACCATAGACTGCAGATAGATAAACCCAGTGTGTCTGCTAGTAATATCAACCCGACAGTGAACAACTTGATTATTATCCAACATCTTCTCAACATGGATGTCAGGATCTCTCCACAGAATTAGGATTCTAGTATACGTATAATAGTCTTCATTAGAGATATAGGAAACGCCATTCCACAACTCATCGACAACATTTAATAGATCCTCCTTATTGGTTCTAGATTCCAGGATAATCATAATGTCAGCCTTCACCCTACCTATCTCACCTCGAATGCGAGATAGTTTATTGTGAATCCCCCACACATTCCAGGCACAAATAGATAGGGGCCTATCCATTTGGACGAAGCAAACCTTCCCCTCCTGCACTACCATTTCCATCCACACCTTCTCCCAAATTAGCTAACAGAGAAAATTTATTCGGAGACAACTGTATATTCCTTACCCCAGACACAGGCTTCAAAGCTACTCTTGGAGGGGACTTGGACCTTCTTCTCTGCTTTACCCACTCCGGCGAGGAAGCGGGCGTAATAGCAATTAACTGATCACTCCACCTTTTTTCCACAACCTGTCCTTCTCCAGCACTACCAGGATTGTCACCAGCATGGATAATGTCCTCGACCACGTCACTGAAGACCTCCACCTCCTCTTATGCATTTGAATTGGGCATTAGCTTCTTTTTTGGCACCCAAACCTGCTTCAACACCGGCTGAACAATCATCACCTCAGTATTCTTCTTCTTCACCCAGCATAGTTTAGGTTCTTGCCCAAAGTTCCCGCACTCATTACATATTTCAGGCCTCCACTCATAATCAAATCAAATCATGTCCATTTGGCCATCATCGCTTTGTAGCTCCAGATCTTTTGGAAAGGTGAAATTCGTATCAACCAGAACTTGAAGTCTCGCATACTCCAGACGAACAAGCTCCGATGTCAACTTATCAGTTCATAACGGCTTGCCCAGAAAGGACCCGATTCTCGAAAACATTTCCTCATCCCATAGCTCTAGTGGTAGATCGCAGATCTTCAGCCATATCGGAATCTCAGTCATCTTTACTTTCTCCATTGGCTCGCCCCTCTCCCACTTCTTAATGATTAATGGCTTTCCAGCAATGAACCATGGACCTCCATCGATTAGTGGCTAGATCTTCCTCATTTGAAAAAACAAGAACGAAAAAACCTTTTCCTCTTGACTTAATATCCAGAGAGCCTTTCAATTTCCATAGATGTGCAAGGAAGTGCACCAGAGAAGTCCAATGAGGCATGAGTCTGACAATGTAACTGATGCGATGATTTTGAGTTGCATTTATAGACCTGTATTATATGTGTTTTATGCTTTAATTAGTCATTTCTATGGTTAATATCGCATAATTCATCCAATTTGGTCTTTGTTGCTATTTTATGTCAAATTCCCTTTATTTCATCATTTTGAGCATTAATTGTCAAATTATTATTATTTGTGTGAATTGATGTGATCTTGTCTTTGAATTTCAGGACAAACGAGTATTTGCTTCCGTCGATACCATCGACGGAAGTCGATACCATCGACATAGTCACAGGTTGCCAGCCGAAAGAAGCAGGAAAAAGTCGATACTATCGACTTTGATGTCGATGGTATCGAGTCACCTTCAGGTTGTTGGCGAAGAAGCACTCGATAGTATCGACACCAAGTCGATACCATCGACGCACGGAGGCTACAGCATCGCAAAACAACAAAACTGACGCCTAAAGGAAGTCGATACCATCGACCTGAGTCGATGGTATCGAGATGATGTCGGGCACCACAAAGGAAGGGTTCGCTACTGCAGCAGGTCGATACCATTGACTCGCGTCGATGGTATCGACGCCGTGAGATATGCGTTGGATTCAGATTGATCTCAATCGGACGGCTGGAGTTAATTAACGACCTAATTAGGGACTTATACCTAATGACGACCGCCAGGAGGGAAAAGATCTCGGATTGGCCATTGCACAAGTGCCGAGGAGGAGGAGAAAGGAGAACGGAGGCAAGAAGTTCATACCAGTCGATCCGGATGCTGCCGAAGACAGATTTCACCACCGAGAGGCGGGAAAGCACGTGTTCTACGCAAAGGATCAATCGGTTCTTCTCCGTTCAGGGGTTTTCCCATTCAATTCACATTTTTCATATGATTTCCCCTATTTCTACCATGTACTTGTGTGAGATGAACATGCGGGGCTAATCCCCTCCATCTTTAGGACCGGGAGTAGCCCGGAAATTCATTATATGACAGTTTTATAATAGTAATTCATATTTTCTCTCTTAAATCTGTGGCATAGCTTCGTTTTCTCCATATATTGTTATGCTTGATTACCATAACAATAATCTAATGCCCTTAATCACTTCGACAAAAGGATTAACGGCTGAAAAGAGACGAAACCTACATTAATCGATAAATCCCTTGAACAAGGTGGTGTAAAATTAATGGTGGATACTGAGAGATTGTTCGTAATGCACTTAGTTTAGGGGATAGGTTACTACGACGGTGGAACCGACCTAAACCTAAGTAGTGAATGGCACCACGACAGTGGGCAATTATGTTTTCAGGCCACAACCAGATAGAGAGAGAAGATTGAGGCATTATATAAAATTTAATACAATGAAAACCCACGATGAAACTGCAATCCTAAAGATACCTTTTGAATTGATTAAACCAACATTTAATCGACTGCTTCTTTTGTTTTGTTTTTATTTTTCTTTTAGTTTTAACAACAACTCTCAACTTGTTAATCGGCTTAGCTGATCGCGACTAGTTAGTAGGAGTCACCAAAAATTCTGAGTATCCCTGTGTTCGACTCGGGCCTCACAAAGGCCGGTATTACTTCGATGCGTATACTTGCATTTTTAGGGCGTAGTAAAATACACGTCAAGTTTTTGGCACCGTTGCCGGGGATACGGCGAAATTGTTGGCACTTCGAGTGCTACGAGCGGCCACTCTAGGCCACATTTTTTTTAAATTTTCATTCAACTTCAAATATTTTCTTTCTAGTGTTCGTTCATTTTTATACTCGTCAAAGCACTGTACTGAACTGAATTTTTTTTTCCAGGTGCTGTGTATGGTGCAAACACGCAGTACTGACTACGCGAATCCCACACCCGAGGTTCCGCTGTCGGGACCTGAGGACGAGGAGTATTACGAACAAGAGCACCAAGAAGAGATAGATTCTGAATCTGAACAAGAAGACATGGCCGAGCCACAGACCATATGGGAGAAGATCAAAGCTTCTTCCTCATCAGCTTCAAAGGGGCCTATAAAGAAGCAGGCGATCAACATACCGACATATAAGATCGATCCAGCATTGATAAATTTGGTGAAATCAAATGCGTTTCATGGGCTGAAGAATGAGGACCCCGTCGCGCACATCAGCCAGTTTGTTGAGAACTGTGACATGGTAAAAATTGACAGGTTTCCACAAGATGCACTGTATCTCAAGCTTTTCCCAAGTTCATTGGCGGGAGCAGCACGAGAGTGGTTACATAATCTAGACGATGAGTTCGTGGAGTCCTGGGACCATATGGTGGAGGTCTTCTTTGAGAGGTTCTTCCCTCCTGAGAAGACTAACGACATGATCCGGAAAATTCATAATTTCACCCAACAGGCTGGTGAAACATATTCTGAGACCTGGGAGCGATTTCAGGTTATGCTGAGGAGGTGTCCGCATCACGGGCTGGATAAAGAGACGCAGGTGAAAATCTTCTATTTTGCTCTCTCCGAGCATGATAGGAGTAATCTGGATTCAGCCGGGTCGGGATTTTTTCTGAACAATACAGACACCAGATGCTGGGAAATACTCAAGAACATGGCTAGAAAGCAGTCCTGGGGTGAAAGAGAAAGAGGCCCGGTAGAGCAAGCGTGAGTCGTCAGTGAATCCAAGGCAATGAGAGAGATGAATGAGAAGATGGATCTTCTTGCAAAGAAGCTACTGCAAAAGGAGGATAATGAGTCCAAGGATGAGGCTCAAGTCAAATACATGAGACAACAGCAAGGGTATAGGAACAATGATTACTCATGGAGAAAGGACAAGAAGTTCTCGTGGAAGGATCCGAACAATTGTCTGTAGGATTCGGAGGCCAAGCCCGTGCCAGTTGCAGAAGACAAGAGCACGGAGTTGCTCAATCAGGTCATCAAGCAAAATCAAGAGTTAATGAACACATTCGAGCAGCAAATCAAGCAGCAAGGAGAATACATGAATCAATTCGGGCAGACATTGCAAAGCTATGAGGCTCAAATGAGGACTATTGAGACATCCATGGCACAGATGGCAGCTGAGATAGCTAGTTTGAAGAAACCGGCACATCCGGGTTTTCCGGGGAATACCAATGTTCCCGGGGGAAACCACCAAGCTAAGGCCATCCTGCTTAGAAGCGGTAAGAAAGTGTTGAATCCAAGAACTGATGAAACAAGCACACTACGAGATGAAGTTGAAGGTGAAACCACTACGGAGCAGCCAACACCAGTCACAGGGCAAGCTGAAGACATAGCCATGGATGGTACTGAAGAACAGGTTGTAGAGGAGGAACCGTAGAAAAAGACGCCTTATGTGCCACCTCATCAAAGGGCACAAGCTGTTCCGGTCCCGTATCCAAATAGCGTGAAGGCAAGGAAGGTAGATGCACAGTTCAATAAGTTCTTGGACAGTTTTAGGAAGCTTTCAGTCAATATTCCCTTACTGGAAGCCATTGAGCAAATTCCTTCATACGGGAAGTTTTTAAAAGATGTCATTACCAAGAAAAGAAAAATTTCGGATACAGAGGTCGTCATGTTAAAGGAGCAAGTGAGTGCCTTCATCATGGGCACTTTGCCGCCAAAGAGACAGGATCCAAGATGTTTCAACATTTCTTGCTATATAGGGAAGGTTAAATTTGGCGAAGCATTGTGTGATTCAGGGGAAAGCATCAACTTGATGCCCCTTTCAACATTTAAAAAGCTGGGATTGAAGGAGTCACGGCCGAGCAATATGACGATTCAATTGGCAGACAACTCTGTGGTGAAGCCATATGGAATATGTGAAGACGTCTTAGTAAAGGTCGATAGATTTGTCTTTCCGGCTGATTTTGTGGTTATGGAGATGCAGGATGAGCATGGCAACGAGCTGTTACTTGGACGTCCCTTCCAAGCTACAGCCGACATGATCTTAGAGATGGGGAGAGGTTGCTTGACCTTGGGCATAGCATATGACCGCTTTGAGATGGTCATGCCTTCTAGCACCGCGTCATCCAAATCAAAAGAACAATGCAATATGGTGAAACATCTGGATTGCAATATTTCACTCTGCCTTGGAAAACCATTTCTGGACAAGGCTCATGTGATGAGCAAGGTGGACAATGGAACCTTAGCTGTAGATATCATGGAGCAGACTAAGGTAGTTTCTTTGTGTAAAGCTGTGGGATTTCCGAATGATGAGAATGAGGACATTCCACCTTCTTTGGAGGATGATGTGATAGCTCTTTCTGTTTCTGATGCATATCCGGAATTACCGTTGGAGGCGTGTTTGTTGAATATTACATATGATTGGATGCGGAGTAAATCACTCAAGGAGTGCACTAAAATGCTTCAGATGCTTCCATGCTTCTATGCGAGGCACTATGAAGATTTAGGTGCACTTCCCCCGCCGCTGCAATCATCTCTTATCAGCCTGCCGGATTTGGAATTAAAGCCGCTGCCCCCGCATCTCAAGTATGTCTTTCTAGCTGAGAAAGACAAGTTACCGGTGATCATTTCTGCTTATTTGAGTGCGGAAGAGGAGGAGCAACTGTTGATAGTGCTGAAGAACCATCGAGGAGCTTTTGGGTGGTCTGTTGCAAACATCAAGGGGATTTCCCCTACTCTATGTCAGCACAAGATTTGGCTCGAGGAGGGAGCCAAGCCTGTGATTCAGCCTCAAAGATGTCTAAATCCGAGAATGATGGAGGTTGTGAAGAAGGAGGTCATTAAACTTCTTGCTGCAGGGATTATCTATGCCATATCAGACTCGACATGGGTGAGTCCCACACAGGTAGTCCCTAAGAAGGGGGGAATTACTGTCACTCAAAATTTATTGAATCAACCTGTCACCACCCGATTGGTAACCGGGTGGCGAGTTTGTATTGACTACCGTCGTTTGAACGCTGCCACTCTTAAGGATCACTTTCCTTTACCGTTCATTGATCAAATTCTAGAGCGTCTTGCCGAGCGATCACACTTTTGTTTTCTAGACGGGTACTCGGGGTACAACCAGATCTCGATTGATCCTTTGGATCAAGAGAAATCTACGTTCACTTGTCCCTATGGGACTTTTGCTTACCGTCGAATGCCGTTTGGGTTATGCAATGCACCGACGATGTTTCAACGTTGTATGCTCGCCATATTTTCTGACATGGTAGAGCGCTGTCTCGAGGATTTTATGGATGACTTCTCGGTGGATGGTGCATCGTTTGATGAATGTCTCTATAACCTAGATAAAGTGTTACAGCATTGTGAGGACACACACTTGGTCCTTAACTGGGAGAAATGTCACATGATGGTGACAGAGGGAATAGTGCTAGGACACAAGGTGTCTAGCAAAGGACTAGAGGTGGATCCGGTGAAAATTGAGGTCATTTCCAAGTTGCCCCCACCAAATTCTATAAAAGGGGTGAGAAGTTTTCTGGGACACGCCGGGTTCTATCGGCGATTCATAAAGGATTTTTCTAAAATTGCAAAACCTCTATCTGAGCTTTTGGAGAAAGATGCGGCTTTCGATTTCAATGATAAGTGTCTACATGCTTTCGATGTTTTGAAGGAAAAACTGATTTCTGCCCCGGTTGTTCAAACGCCGTATTGGACAAAACCTTTCGAATTAATGTGTGACGCTTCGGATTTTGCGGTAGGAGCCGTATTGGGGCAGCGGGTAGACAATAAGCCCACCATGATTTTCTATGCTTCAAAAACTCTGAATGATGCCCAATTGAATTATACAACTACTGAAAAAGAATTACTTGCCGTTGTGTTTGCTTTCGAAAAATTCCGGCAGTATTTAGTTGGATCTAAAGTGGTTGTATGGACTGACCATGCTGCAATAAAATACTTGATGGAGAAAAAAGATGCAAAGCCTAGACTCATTAGGTGGATTTTGCTCTTACAGGAATTTGACATTGAAATTAAGGATAAATCTGGGATTGAAAATGTAGTGGCTGATCATTTGTCTAGGTTAGATAGGGTGGATGAAAAAGATTTGCATATACCCATAATCGAGACGTTTCCAGATGAACAACTGTTAAAAATTAACTCTAAGGAGCCTTGGTTCGCTGAAATTGTAAATTATTTGGCCTGCGGGATCATCCCGGAAGATTGGTCATATCAGGAAAAGAAGAGATTTTTTCATTCTTTAAGATACTATTTTTGGGATGATCCAATTCTTCTTAAGCAATGCAGGGATGGTATTTTACGCAGGTGTGTGCCTGAAGTGAAGTACGAGAGTGTTCTTCATCATTGCCATGCATCACCTACGGGAGGACACCACGCCAGCTCGCGAACGGCAGCTAAGGTTTTGGAAAGTGGCCTTTATTGGCCAACTTTATTTCGGGATGCCTACGATTTTGTGAGGCAATGTGATCCTTGTCAGTGAGCAGGTAATATCTCAAAGCGACAGGAGATGCCCCTGAATGTGTTTCAGGAAGTTGAGGTATTTGATTTGTGGGGCATAGATTTCATGGGACCCTTTGTGTCTTCGAACTCCAATTTATATATTTTGTTAGCAGTTGATTATGTGTCGAAGTGGGTGGAAGCAATCCCCACAAGGACTAATGATTCCAATGTAGTGTGCAGGTTCGTGAAGGAGAATATTTTCTGCAGGTTTGGGATACCCCGAATGATAATCAGTGATGGGGGTACACATTTTAGGAATAAGAAGTTCTCGACATTATTGAAGAAATATGGGGTCAAGCACAACATTGGGACCCCATATCATCCGCAGACTCAAGGCCAAGTGGAGGTCTCCAACCGTGAGATTAAGAAGATTCTAGAGCGAACGGTGGCATCCACGAGGAAGAACTGGAGTGCCCTACTACCGGATGCACTGTGGGCGTACAGAACGGCCTACAAAACACCTATAGGCACCACGCCTTTTAGGTTGGCGTATGGCCGGGCTTGTCACCTACCGGTGGAGTTGGAGCACAAGGCCCATTGGGCGCTTAGAAGGCTAAATCTAAGTTATGATGAAGCTGGGAGAAAGAGAATGTTTGAATTGAATGAGCCGGATGAGTTACGGATGATGGCATATGAGAATGCCCGGATATACAAGGAGTGCACAAAATTGATCCACGATCGCCACATCGAGTTACCACGTTCAAGAAAGGAGATAGTGTTTTGTTGTTCAACTCGCGACTCAAGTTGCATCCCGGAAAGCTAAAATCCCGGTGGAGTGGACCGTTCGTGGTGGAAGAGGTCAAACCACACGGCGCAATTTTAGTACGTGATGGTGATACCACATTCTTGGTGAACGGACAGAGGCAAAAGCTCTATTTTGGGTAGAATTACAAGAGGAAGATGAATGAGGTTAAACTCATTGCACTTTCGGACGAATGAGATGCCCGGAAGCCGTCTAGCCTAAGACGTTAAATAAGGGCGCTTGTTGGGAGGAAACCCAACCATCGGTACATTAGGATAGTTTAAATATAATCGTAGGTTGCTGTATTTTTGTTCAATTTTTAGTGTAAAGAAGATACCTTGATCTGTTTCTTCATTGTGCAGGTTGAGGCAGAGTCGATACCATCGACACACAAGTCGATGGTATCGACAAGGGTTCAGGTTGACGACTGCAGATTTCGTTCTGAGTCGATACCATCGACGGCCTTGTCGATGGTATCGACATACCTACAGGCAGGTCGCCCAACAACAGTCGATAGTATCGACAAGGGTGTCGATACCATCGAGATCTCTGGAGAAGTTCAGACCGATTTGTCTCAGTCAACTCGATACCATCGACGGCCTCGTCGATGGTATCGACATGGTTATAGGTTGAAATGCAAAGTGGCGGTGTCGCAATGAAGCCAAGTCGATACTATCGACACCTGTCGATGGTATCGACCATCCATGTCACCGATCCGCATGCAGAGTCGATACCATCGACCCATGTCGATGGTATCGACACGTCAGTGATCCGTGTTTCAATATCCAGCAATTGACGACCGTCGATACCATGTGAGGGGTGGATAGCATCGACCAGCGTCGATACCATCGACTCACGTCGATACCATCGACTCGCGTCGATGGTATCGACAGGCTAACAGTGGCGCCGGCCAAGTCTATTTAAGGAGAATCATTACGTCATTTGACATCACACCTTCAGAGTGATCTCCTCCCTTTGCGCCGAGCACTCCCCCGAGCCATCCAAGAGCGAAGACCAGCATCACCGAGCGAAGATCGTCACTGAGCGGAGATTCATATCTCCATTATGCACCGAGCTCTCTCTTTCTAATCCCTTTCTCGTCACCAACATGGTTCACATCGCTGGAGCATCTTCTTCACGTGCAGACCCGGAGGAGATTCAGGAGTTTGTGCCACCTCCTCCCGGGTCGGTTGCACGGCCGCGCATGATGCATCCTTCCATAGAGGTGAAGAAGATCAATGAGATGATCTTAAAAAGGAAGATCGAACCCACCCGGTATGTGGACCGGGAAATGATCCGAGACCTCAGATTCAAGGCCAATTTGTCCTATGTTCTGTAGGGGCAAGCGAAACATACAAGCAGGAGGCCCGATGAGTTACAGTACCATGCTGATGGCCAGCCGTTTTTCGGCGAGTGGCCAACCTACAAAGAATTGGTGGTGGAGTTCATGGCATCACTTGACGTCTGCGTCGTGCCCAACGACGTCGTCGCCACCGACCGTGAATGGATAAAGGGCCAGGTGTCTTTCCGGCTGTACAACCGTGACTATACCCTCACGCTTCGCCAATTCAACAGGATCTTCAATTGGAATCATTCTCCATACGACCACCAGCGACCGGATAACCGCACCAACTACAACGCTCTCTTCTCTGAGTTGGTGACGGTGCCACAAGGGAGGTCGGTGAGCTACCACAACGCTGCGGTAGCCGACTTCGAGCACCCGTTTGTTCGGATGTTGAGTTCCACCATCTTTGCTCGAAGTGATCTGGCGCTAAGCAAATTTCAGGAGACAGATCTTTTCTTCTTATATCAGCTCCTGAAGCGCCAAGAATGCAACTGGGGTGCATTCTTTCTACAACAAGTATTGGCGGTGAAGAGGAGCACGAGAAAAGCCCCGATTCATTTTGGGGGGCTTGTCACCAAGGTAGCCCTCTACTTGGGCTTGAATCTCGATCAGCTGACTCCTCTTTCTACGAGAAGCAAGGTCAACTTGCAACATCTACACCGAGCCAATCTTGTTCTTCTCCGAGCTGGCGTGGCTTTTGCGCATTGCCACGTAAATCAAGAGTACCAGGAGTGCGCGCTGCCTGATCCGGTCTTCAATATCGAGGGAGCACAACATTTTCGATGGCCAATCATAGCTATCGCCGACTCTGATGAAGAAGGCAGAAATGACGGCGACGACGACAGACAGGAGGACGAGGCTGAGGAGGAAGAGGCGACCCTTACACCTCTTCGATCACGAGTGGCACCCCGGAAGCGCCCTAGGATGCATCCGGGTGCGTCTTCATCGTCACAGCCTACGCCGCCTCCACCACCGCCCTCGTAGCCTAGCGAGGATGCCTATTCCATGCAAGGCATGTACAATATGCTTCAAGACATCCAACAGACGCAACATAGCCACACATCTGCCTATGCCGGTATTCAAGACACCACCAACCGGCTCTTTATCAACCAGCAGGCGATCTTCGAGAATGAGCGCCTTCTTTTTGCAAATCAGGAGAACATCCATGATCGGCTACACAGGATGGAGCAGCAGCAGCAGCCGTTTTACGATCAATACTGGAGCCAGAATGATTTTGGGGGGTATCCACAACCTCCTCCGATGCCCCAGTATGATCTGACCTTTCAGGGGCAATACCCGTCTTGGGACCCCACAGCGCCGCAATACCTGCCTCAACCACCACAAGAATGATCTGGTATCACTGTTCCAATCTTTAAGTTTGTTTTTGACTATGAGGCCATAGTCGAATTCAAGCTTAGGGGGGGTAGTTGGAACAACTCTATCTTTTATTGTTTTTGGTTTTTAGCATTATTGCTTTTGTTTTCTTGTTATTTGTTTCTTGCAATTTTAGTTTTTGTAGGATCCACGTGCTATCTAGTGTAATTGTGGATGTCTTTGGAAAGTGTGTCATCTTGTTGTTAGTGCATGGGAAATTCAAGGGAAATTTGAAAATTTTTGTGTCTTTGGATAGCTTGTTTTGTTTTGACCTTGGGCACACATCCTACGAAAATGATTGGTTATGTCAACTTTAAAACAATAGTTCATACCTGTACTCCTAATGATTCATGAAAGTGGACGGAAATGGTTGTTTGAGCCTAACCTAACCAAATGGTAATGAGACCTTAATTGGATGTAAGAGAGAGAACCCTCTAAACTACTACACAGGTCAGTAAGGAGGGACGCATAATATCTTTCTAAGGTTCAGTCATCTAGTCTTGTGATCGTTCCACTTCATTTTTTTCTATAATCCACCTAAGAATTGGAAGTAAAGTGCAGTTTTAATTCCTTTTGTGTGCATAGCATTCAGATAGGACTTGCATTGGTATTTTCCATATGTTTGCATAAAAAGAAAAAAAATATAGTGATTCAGGCACATTACCTTTAGGTGCATGCCATGTAGTTGCATTCATGATTTTCATGCATAAAGTACATCATGTATCTCAATTTTTCCCCAATGGTGAATTAAATTGTTCCATACCTTCTAAATAGTGTAAATTTTTTTTTCTGAGTATGGAGAAAATAGCCCAATAAAAGTATCTTTAAGCAATTATGGATATGTGGGCTGGAAAAAAAATCGGAAAATCTACAATAGAAAAAAAAGAAAAGAAAAAAGAATTTAGAAGAAAGTGAAATAAGAAGGAGAAAGGAACGTAATATCACTTGCATTTCAGGATAATTGAGTACATGATGTAGCTTAACTAGATATCCATCTCATTTTGAGATGGATGGTTAGTACATGCATCATTCTACCCAAGTTTAGGCATTAGGGCATTTCTAATGTGCATTTGCATCATATAGGACATTTTTGTTTTATGCAGGTTGAAACTGTACAATACTTCCACATTCTTCCATGAGCCACCCATCTTCATCCACCCGTTTCTCGGATTGGTAGGCCACCGTGAATTTCTCCTCACTAATGAATATCAGGAGAACTGCTTCCATGTAGATGGTAATTAGGGCGAGCAACGTAGTATAGGAGATCACATGATGCACCAAGTCTGAACCGGCGAATCTTATTATGTTAACTGCTTTATGTGATAGTGTTCATTGGTTTGGAGGTCAATTTCTTTTATTGATGATTACTGTCGCCTTTAGGGTAATGACCGTTCTGTGGTTAGAGAAGGCCGGTTTGTGAATGTTTAGTGGGAGTCATATGGGATGTTGGGTTGGCGTGTTGTTTTTCAGTTGACATTTGCAATTCTATTCTAAGGATTAGTTGCTCGAGGGCGAGCAATGTTCAAGCTTAGGGGAGTTTGATGCGATGATTTTGAGTCGCATTTATAGACATGTTTTATATGTGTTTTATGCTTTAACTAGTCATTTCTATGGTTAATATCACATAATTCATCCAATTTGGTCTTTGTTTCTATTTTATGTCAAATTCCCTTTATTTCATCATTTTGAGCATTAATTGTCAAATTATTATTATTTGTGTGAATTGATGTGATCTTGTCTTTGAATTTCAGGACAAACGAGTATTTGCTTCCGTCGATACCATCGACGGAAGTCGATACCATCGACATGGTCACAGGTTGCCAGCCGAAAAAAGCAGGAAAAAGTCGATACTATCGACTTTGATGTCGATGGTATCGAGTCACCTTCAGGTTGTTGGCGAAGAAGCAGTCGATAGTATCGACACCAAGTCGATACCATCAACGCACGAAGGCTACAGCGTCGCAAAATGACAAAACCGACGCCTAAAGGAAGTCGATACCATCGACCTGAGTCGATGGTATCGAGATGATGTCAGGCGCGACAAAGGAAGGGTTCGCTACTGCAGCGGGTCGATACCATCGACTCGCGTTGATGGTATCGACGCCGTGAGATATGCGTTGGATTCAGATTGATCTCAATCGGACGGCTGGAGTTAATTAACGACCTAATTAGGGACTTATACCTAATGACGGCCGCCAGGAGGGAAAAGATCTCGGATTGGCCATTGCACAAGTGCCGAGGAGGAGGAGAAAGGAGAACGGAGGCCAGAAGTTCATACCAGTCGATCCGGATGCTGCCGAAGATAGATTTCACCACCGAGAGGCCGGAAAGCACGTGTTCTACGCAAAGGATCAATCGGTTCTTCTCCGTTCAGGGGTTTTCCCATTCAATTCACGTTTTTCATATGATTTCCCCTATTTGTACCATGTACTTGCGTGAGATGAATATGCGGGGCTAATACCCTCCATCTTTAGGACCGGGAGTAGCCCGTGAATTCATTGTATGATAGTTTTATAATAGTAATTCATATTTTCTCTCTTAAATCCGTGGCATAGCTTCGTTTTCTCCATATATTGTTATGCTTGATCACCATAACAATAATCTAATGCCCTTAATCACTTCGACAGAAGGATTAATGGCTGAAAAGAGACGAAACCTACATTAATCGATAAATCCCTTGAACAAGGTGGTGTAAAATTAATGGTGGATACTGAGAGATCGTTTGTAATGCACTTAGTTTAGGGGATAGGTTACTACGACGGTGGAACTGACCTAAACCTAAGTAGTGATTGGCACCACGATAGTGGGCAATTCTGTTTTCAGGCCACTACCCAGATAGAGAGAGAAGATTGAGGCATTATATAAAATTTAATACAATGAAAACCCGCGGTGAAACTGCAATCCTAAAGATACCTTTTGAATTGATTAAACCAACATTTAATCGATTGCTTCTTTTGTTTTGTTTTTATTTTTCTTTTAGTTTTAACAACAACTCTCAACTTGTTAATCGGATTAGCTGATCGCGACTAGTTAGTAGGAGTCACCAACAATTCCGAGTATCTCTGTGTTCGACTCGGGCCTCACAAAGGCCTGTATTACTTCGACGCGTATACTTGCATTTTTAGCGCGTAGTAAAATACACGTCAGTAACCTACTGCTGCCAACCTCCACTTCTGAACGTTCCGCTCCGCAATGGATTTTGGATACAAAAGCTTTCCATTCTCGACTTGGACTTCCATCTTTTTGAATGATTTGTCCGTGGATTCTTTCTTCAAACTCACCAGATCTGCCCAAGATCTCAGTTGCATCGACACTCCAATCAAGCCAAATTGAATGCTTCCCTGGTTCCCTGGATCCTTGATTTTCGCCATGTTGCTCAGGTCCACCATGTTTCCGATCTGCGGTGCTTCAGGAAGAGTAGAGGTGCTCGCCGAAGCATCCCCATCTGCCGTCAGAATCGCCTCTTCGTTTGCCTGCGGTATCGCCCTAGCTCCACTCATCTTCTTCCGTAACACTTAATTTGATGATATTTGAATGTTGGGGTGTTGGTGTAGTTTTCTCATTCAGCAAGCGAGATATTCTCACCCATTGATAGATAGATGTAGGGGATCCTATAGGCTCGACACTTCATTAAGTGGAAGGTCTTTATCAGGCCACATGACATTTGATAGAGTCCCATCAGTCTGGAATCCATCGATTGTTTCCAGGGAAGGATGCCATCGATTGATGTGAATGCTGATTAGAGCAAACCACCCCATAGGGGGGTGGTATTTATTGGCCATATGAGGTTAGTGTTACTGAAGAGGTATAGTGATGGGGATGCTGACTGATGAAGGGACTGATCATTAAAATTTAGGTCCAAATTATTGAATGTTTCTTGGGCCCACTAGTCGGTTAGTAGAACTACCATGGCCCTGTGAGGCTTAATCCTTCCATGAAAACCAATAGCTATGATCAAAACCCTAAATATTTACATGAAATTATGGAAAAATTTATAAAGGGAAATTCAAAGGTAAATTAAGGAACCTAAGAGAAAAATTAGGATAAAAATGTGACTGAAACTAAGATAAATATGCATTCATCAGGTACTGCATGAACCAACATCTGCATGGAGAGTGCACCTTGATAAATAACACATGATTTTAGCACACAATGTAGATATGGAGAGTGTACCATGATTTGAGTAATGCGTGCATACATATTTTGAATAAAGGGAGTACTATTATTCAAACAACTATTGAACTAAGATTCTAGTAGGGAACCAAGTAGTATCTTGATAGTGCTTCAAACATGTTTCATGTAATGAATGAGTCGGGATTCATCTATATGGTTCACCAATATTGGAGTTAATAAAGAACCAACCGACATTCATCTAGAATGTGTTGTACCAAGATTTGGGTAGTGCTTGAACTAGGATTAAAAAAAAGGTGCTCTAAGACTGGGGCAGTCCATGAAACCAACAATCTCATAGAGGGTGCATTTAGATTAGGTGGCACATGACTCTGGGAAACCATAATCTGTACGGAGAGTGCATGATGATTTAATTAATGCATGTACACATGTTTTGAATAAAGGGAACATCAAGATTCAAATGAATGCTGAACCAAGATCTATATAGAATGAAAGTAGGATTTGAATAGTGCATGAGCCACATTTCACATAGTAAATGAACCGTGATTCATATATAGGGTGCACCAAGATTGGAGTTGAGAACGAGCTGACATTTTTCTAAAGTATGGTGCACTAATAATTAGTAGTGCATGGTCTAAGAATTGAATGAAGGGTTCTCCAAGGTTGGTATAATGCATGAATCAATAGTCACATAGAGGGTGCACCAAAATTAAGCAACACCTGATTCATACACACCATGATATTTATGGGGGGTGCACCTAGATTCAATTAATGCATGCACAATGATTTGAATAAAAGGAGTTCTAAGATTCAAACAACTACGTGACCATCATCCAGTTAGGGATTTAAGTATGAGGAACATCCTTATGATCAAACCATAAAATGATTGCTAGGATAAATCCTTAGATAAAACCCATATTAAGACGGCATGCAAAAAAAATGATAAGAAAGGGGATAGAAAAACCTGAGGAAAAAAGGTTCATTTCCAAATGAAACACACATCTCAAAACTTTGAGTCAGAAAGTTGTCAAGCACATAGACACGTTTGGATGTATGAATAGCTAGACTAAGAACATATCCTACAATCATGAATCTAAGACCCATAAAATGTATCTCAAACTTGCTGAGGCCACAAAATACTCTACATAATCATCTTAATAACCTACAGGATGAAAAAGAATCATGATTTATCATAATAAGGAGATGCAAACAAACCAAAGCCATCTTTATTATTCATAAGATGGAGATTGCATTGAGGTTCATATACAAGACTGTACATCATTGTCTACCATTTTAACCATTTCACACAAACATACATAGGAAACAATAAACAAATAATCAAAAATAAAGTTGTGTCAACGACCCACCCAAAACTTTTGGAAGTGAGAATAGATGGATACATAGACTAATCTATGTTATTTTTATTTTAATTTATATCATATCAACCTTTCTGCTACTCCCATTATACCTAAAAACATGTAGAACAACCACATGAGACTTAGAAAAACTCCCAATAAGAGGAGAACTCCCAACAAGATGGATAAATATGACATGAAATCATATTATATGGATTAAAATAAACATGTAGGGTACTAATGATCTATTCAACATAAATTGACAACTTGGTGATTTTTTAACATGAAAGATACGAATGCTCTACTGAATATAAATTGACAACTTGATGATTTACTTAAGGACAAGACATCTTATCACATGTTGTAACAAAATTTCATTTTCCCATAATAGGAAACTGAATATTTCTCAAACAAATTAATATGCAATTAGTTACATTTCCTAGAAGGCCGCCTATAGATATTAAAAAATAAACCATGATTTGGGATAATCCTTATATCCTACTTGGTTGTATTATATTTTAGACTCTTGACTTGGTAAATTTAGTGTGAGCTATCCATATTACAAGCTTATGACTACGAACTCCTTAATTTCACTATTTAGAATCTTAGGAGTATCTAGTTTCACCACAATTTTATGATACCCCAGTGGATACATGTATAAAGTCAGGGCTCAATGTTCTGTGGCCTACATAAACATCAAGTCCACCCTAAGTGCACAAGCCACAATGCCTATGATATCACACTAGAAGTAATTCCATATAAATATATCACATTTATATCACACCAATCACATATGAACATCTACCATATAACAAAAAAGCAACAACCTCAACCAAACTCATATAGTAGACAATTTTAGGGGGCCAAGGGGGGGACCATATATCATATGTGTTCTTGATAACCCATATTTATTTTACAGTAAATGATTTTGATTACCTTTTCATGATCCCTAGGACACTCATTTATCTTCCCCGACTTTCAGACACTCTGGAAATTTTACGGTGAAAAAGGAATACACCACATGGTTAGGGTTTTACTCATTACTTGCTCCAGTGATACATCTTACATGAGATTTCCACAAAAAGAAACATTATATTGCATAGTCTAACTTAGCTAGAGATCTCTTATTTATAATTGCATAGATACAACATAAGAAGTAAAGAAAGAATAAGCATTAAAGAATACATATAGGTAACAAAATGAGCCACATTTTATAGACATATAATAGCATGTATTTCTCAATAGAGTTCACTTCATTCATATGACACATGCCTTTCATAATCATCATGGCCAGTTGGACTTGCACAAACCATGACTTATCATGTCGATCATATTTTCTTTATGTCATTAATATTCAAGTGTTAACCTTAAACAAGGCGTCATCATTGAATTACTCAAGCCATCTTCCGTATACATGACTCATGTAAGAATCACACAAGATAGTATCATTTTCTCATAGTTAGAAGTTATCATCAATTAACACTTAAGAAAGGCATAACATGTTAGAGTAACAATGATTTCTATCACAATTAGAAGAGGTTACCTAAGGAGAACTTCAAATTATATATTTGTCATGAGTCATTAAGAACTAGAGCATAATAAGGGTTGCCATTCATTTTTACAAGGATTTCTTGAAAATCATATGAAAATAGGAATTTATGAACATTTGTAGTACAAAAGATGAGGAACAACTCTATTATTAAGCCCCTACTCCTCCTTGAAATGCCCTAATTTTCTCATATTTTATTATATACTTAAGATTCAAGTAGACATTCATAACACCGACCCATGGTACCAACCTCAAGGGATCAACTTCAAGGCAATGAGCTCAAGACATGGAACTCACAGAATCAACCTTCGACACAACAAACCCTTAACTTGATATTTCCCTATAGCATTATATTATTTATTATCCTTACCTAGTTCACTTAAGATCATACATATTAAGACGACAAGTATAAGCATATATTTTTCTCTTAGGAGGAAAGATCCATAAGTATGACTAATTCCATGCATAATTAACCTCTTTTACAAAACCACCCATATTTAATAATAACTATAAAGCATGCTTATTATGGTTACATTATATTACTTTCATGCCATATGAAACCTTAGGTCCAATTTTAAAGCTAATGATTAGGCATACTAATACAATAACATTGTTATTTCCACCTTACACAAAGACATTCTATTTTTAGAGAATCATTGACCACTTTGATCTTATCAAATATGACTATAACATGAATTTCAGTAAAAGGAGGCATAAAAGACCATAAATTCATTCATAAATCACCTAGTTTAATCAATAAAAAACCAATACAGGGTACCATTTAACTAAATATAAGCATGCACAAAGAATATTCGCCAAAAATCTATTTTAGGGAGTTTTTTAGTATCTTTAGAATACCCATAAAGGATACCAAGATTTTGAATTTCTAAGGAATCCATTTATTCTATCCCCAAACTTAGAGTTGTTAGCATGACAAAATGATTAGTACTTTAGTTGCACTTACATTTATCCTTAACATGTGTAGATATTAAAAAGGGAATAAATCACTTGCATGAAGAACAATATCCCATCTAGAAGAACCACAAATCTCTAGCTCCATAGCTCCACCAAACAACTCCCAACATCAAACCTTGCATGCACTAGCTCTAACTAGGCTAAAGAAGAAGGAAAAAGATTTTATATGAAATAAACCCACTATACAACCTTATATGAACTACCCACATATATAGGCAAGGTTGTGAGAGATTTGAACTCCTGCCATACATTCCACTTCAGACCTCACTGGGACCCTAAAATGCCTAGATTGATATCGAAAACCCCTCAAAGAGATCACAAACCTCCCACTTTGACCTCCTACAATGCACATCAACCTTCAATCAAATCACTTTGACCAAAAAACCCATGCAAAGCACATCAAACAACCACATCAATCCCTCCTTGTCATGCATCGACATGTAGGGGGTTGATTTGACCTGGGGTGACCTGCATTGACCAACTTGGACCCACCCACAAGACATGATTTGACTATAAAGAGTAATACAAGTAGATGACATGACCAACTTGGACCCACCCAAAGGGGTGAAATGATCAAACCAAAGGCTTCTCATCTTTCTTAGATTAACCCCCTTGAATTGAGTGATCTAATCAATTATTGAAACCTACAAAATATTATTTTTATAGACATATAATGGATGCCCAAAATCCACAAATTTGTTTCACATTTGAGTCCAAAATTTCAAAAATTAATTTGCTATCTACCGAATTTGAATTGGATATTTTATCGAAATTTTTTGGATCAAAAATAGTATATTACTGTATCTACTATAAAAAATCCAGACTCAAAAAAATATAGATATGTTTTTAGAAATATATTATTGATATATAAAAAATTAAAGTATAAACATCTTATGATATATATGTGATATAGTATTAATATTTCATATATACAATATTCATTTCTGGTTTGCACTAGACATTTATCTGAATTCATTTATTATCTATTTGAATATGATTTAGATATTATCATATGGTTGGTTAGTAGTATATCCCTAGAGACATGAACATAGTCGCAACTACCATTGCAAAACACTATTTATTTTCAAATTACGTTATTTCTTTCACTTCACCTAAACCTCCCTGGTTTAGTATGAACATAAATGTTGATCCAAATTATTTGGCTGTACTAGAGAGTGGTATAAATAAGGCTTAATCTCTAGTTTGTTGCAAAAAAAAGATATTATCTTATGGTATCCCTTGGATATCAAATTGGATATCAGATATAGTAGTATCCCCTCATTATTCAGTCTATTTACAACTATAACTTTTTCTTTAACTCTAGAACTTTAAAAATTCATCAATCATATAAAATACAATGTGAATTATTACCCAGCATAATTTGTAATTAAATTGATTCTAGAATACATCCATTACATATCACATAAGTCATGTAATCAAGGAAAATAAAGTGTGGTTGATTCAAAGAATGGGACATGATCTTACTACTCATCCCTCCTTATAGAGATTTTGCTTTAAAAATTCCAAAGAAAAGGGAGAAGAGAATGACAACCAATGCATAATCTCCAATAATTTTTTGGTATTGACACATTATCTTTAGTGATTACTATTGTATATTCCTCGTGAAGATTCCTATTCAGCATGTATTGTAAAACCTTTATGGTTTATTCCAGGTTCCATATTCTTATGTATATCTTATGAAGTTATCTTATCTTTGTGGTTCTCATATAAGGACTTTGTCATATCATCATTCTCTATTTTCCTTTTTCATTTCTTATTTGTATATCTCAAGTTCATTATCTATTATCAAATTTATTAATCATTTATCATGAAGTTTACATTACTCATATTTTTGTTTTCAAGTCTTTATTCTTCTTATTGATTAGTTAGTCTTAGGATTCTATGCATTTAGGAGGTTAGTTTTCATAAAATCAAAACTTATTCCATCTAATAAAACATCCTTTAACAAGTTTTTTTCCTTCTTCTATGCTAGAAAATTTTAACCTGCATGTGCTATATAGCTGGCTCATCATAACACAAGTAAATTTCATGTTTCCACCTCTTTCTCTCTTACTTATGACCATCTTGACACAGTCGATGCATGGATCAGTTTCTTGCCAATCAAGCCTTCCTTCTAAAACCATGCCATCTTTATAGATGATGATTTTATCCAGAGTTGATCAAATTATTACTATACTTTTCCCTTCATATCCTAAACAACTTCCATACCATTGATGGATCTTGTCTCATGATATAGTCTTATCCCCAGATTCATCAACGTAAGTGGGACTTTTTGTTGACTCAAAGTATAAATTGACTAAACTCTAGTTTTAATGATGGCTAACCATTCCACACACATGTGTCTAATTCTTCTACTTGAGTGATTTTATATTAGGTATAGACACACTCCAAATGCCCTAACTTGATCATCCTAACTTGGATAAAAGACAAGTCAAAATCAAAACAAGTGTACTTTTGTGGAATATGATTTAAATCCATTACAATCATGTTGTAAATCACTTGTAATAATTGTATGACTTGGAATTTAGCTTAGAGAAAATCAAGAGCACTGAAATTGAATATTTAAGCACTTTAATGACATTTTCTAAAATTCATTATAGGCTATTTTTCAACCGATTTACAAACTTGACCAATCCCTTGATGGATTTTGAGAATGTCATGGTTTGATCGAGTTTATCTCACACAATCCCTGCACTGGGAAAAATTGATTTCAATGATCGGTTGAGTTCCATCTAGGATAGACTTGACCGATTCTTCAAATCTGCTTTGTCGAATAGGGCAATCAGTCGAGTTTCCCAAAAGTAAATTGACCGATCGCACTGTACAGAAAGTGCAGAAAAAGTATTTCTAGACGTTGGAGTGTTGCAAACCACCCCTAACGACTACTATTCATCCTTAAGTGTTTCTACTGGATAGTAGGCATACCCAACTATAAATATGACCCCTTGGGCTTCATCCCTTGGTTATCCAAGAACCATGAGGGTACCTATTCTATAGTGGAGTGCATCCTACAACATTCTCTCTCTCTAAGTTTAATCACTTGCTACATCCATTAGAGTGAGTAGGAAATTTATAAAACAACTAGTCCTACATGTATATCTTGTGAGGCTCTCACTTCCACCACCTCCCAATCTCTCATTTCTACCATAAAGATGAAGACGAAGGTTCTCTCCCGGCTAAGATAGGTCAAGAAGAAGAAGAAGGGAAGGTGTCCCTTGGTGAAAGCTCCTCCTTAGAGAAGGTGAAGTCAAAGGTGGAAGATCTAAGAAGAGTGGGTAATTTCTCAAAGATTGAAAACTTGTGTAAGAATGAGTAAGCCCTTGGTGAAGGTAGAAGACTCGTTGCAAAGTGGGTAAGTCCTTGGTGAGGTAGAAATACTCTTGGTTCGATGTATAAGTCCTATGCTAGGTTGTCGGCTCCCTTCCTCTCAAAGGGAAAACTGGGTATCCTTGTCCCAAAAAAATGAAGGTCATATGTTGTAACTCTTATAAGTGAATATAAGGAGTAGAAATGGTTAAGAAATCCTAGAGGTTGACCTCTCTAGGTAGTGAACTGACAATCCCCTAGTTTGGAGGTTGAAACCACTCTACATAGCTTGTGTTCTTGTGCTTGTTTCACTCTCTCCCATCCTTGCTATGTATGTTTAGTTGCACTCAAATTCCATATTAACAACCTAATTATTTTTAGATAATTTGAAGGTCTAATGATTTTTTTAAGTGCATTCAACTCTATTCACCCCCCTCTAGAGCATATAACCCATCCTAGATCCAAACAGTGATATCAGAGTGGGTCTTCTCCAAGCATACTTCCACAAGTAGGAGAAGATGAGCGTTTATCAAAGTGGGAGGTACCTCATCAATATTCTAATATTTGATGGGGCCAATTTTCTTTATTGGAAAAGAATGCTACAATTCTACATCCAAGGATCAAATCTTGAGATATGGCAAATGGTGGACCATCCATACAAGCTTTCAGAGACAAAGATAGAAGAATGGGATGAAGCTACCTTGAAGAAAGCAGCCTTGAATGCAAGAACCATCAACATTCTCTATGCCTACTTGTCCCCCATGGAGTTCCAATGGATCCTTTCATGTGAAACAACCTATGAGGTATGGATAAAGATATCTGTCATTTATGAGGGGACAAATCAAGTGAGAGAAAGCAAAGTCTACATGCTCAAGGGGCTTCTTGAAAACTTCAAGATGGGAAAGAAAGAAATGATAGCCGATATGTACTCAAGGATCAACACCATTATAAATGGTCTTTCCATCCTAGGTCATTCTGTCTCTAGAGGAGAGATCAACTCAATGATCCTTATAAATATTCCCAAGAGGTGGGAATCCAAGGTGACTCCCATTGAAGAAGTAAAGTCTCTTGGTGATATTCCTATTGAATACTTCATAGGAAATCTACAAGCCCATGAAGTCAAACTTGACAAGCAAGATGGAGAAGAAAGAGAAGAAAAGAAAAGAAAGAGCTCAAGAGAATGAATAAGGTTGAAATCAAGGCTCAAATTGAAGCTATTGTTGTTCAAGCCTCTACATCCTCTCATGTTGAAGATGCCATGTACTCCAAGGGTAGACTCTATAAAGACAAGTATTTCTCCCCCAACTGGTGCTTCAAATGTGGAAAGAAGGGTCACTTCAAAGAAGATTGTCCACAAGGAAAAAAGAATCATCATCACAAGAGAAGAGATGTTACGACCCCACCTTCCGATAACCCCCAATTAAGGGAGACCGAGAGGTTGAAGCCGCACCAATAAAATTCTGGATCAAAGGTTCGACATATAACCAATAACAATTATTAAATTCTAACATACTATACTGAAAAAGGTAATAAAATTTTTCTTTATCATACCTTTGAAAAGTTGGAAGTACTAGACTTCTAACCACAAAAGAACTACTCTAACTAACTCCTCCTTGTTCTTTAGTTCTTGAATTCACAATGTGTCACTTTACTATTTTGTGCTTTGGAATATGTACCTAAAACGCCGACAAACAAAGCAACGGTCAGTCGGTATGTGGAGGAAACAATAATCAAGCAATTATGCTAACAATGTAATCAAGCAATTAATCTTTTTAACAATCAAGATTACATTTTAAGCCAAACTACTCAATCCATACTTATCCACAACTCTGTGTTGTCCCTATAAGGACTTATATGGAAACCTCTCTAAGGTGACTTGTTGGACTTACCCTCTAGGCAGCCAAAGTCTTTCTCGACCTGGTGGATCTACCCTCTAGGTAGCCTATGTACCAGGTCCGCCATTACGACACAGAGAGGATCAAGGAATTGAGCTAGATGGCATATACATTATGTGATAGTCATATTCACTTTACAGTTGCATGAAATAAATAGACATTCAACAGTTATTTCAAGCAACCGATAAATCCTTCGGAAATCACCGAGAAACTAAAGCGATTATTCATAAGCGTAACCACATACCTTTTAATTGCACTTTTCAAGATAGAAAGAGAAACCCAATCAACAAGCAAAACCTGAAATAAAAGAACAGTTTCCTTTTATTAATATTTATCCACTTCCATTATTCCAATTAGGATTCCAATTCCATAATTAGGGTTTCTTTTAGAAATTAGGGTTTTTCTTCTTCTTTCATCATTATCATCCTTGATTTATCACTCTTCATAAAAATCCTAATTTCTCATTGAATTTCCTTTATTAGACAACTAATTTCCTTATTTCATAAAAATATGGTTTTATCTCTCTTTATCACAAATTAGGGTTCTCTTGCAAATTAAACTTCTTTTAATCATTATAATTCCAAGTTAAGCATTTTTGCATTCAAATAGCAAATTAAACTACCATTAACATTAGTAGAGTCAATCTTAACAATTTGACTTGTTGAATTACCAAATTACCCTCTCAACATGCAATTAGGGTTTCTCATCAAATTTTAATAAACTTTATTAGCCAAATAAAGTAATTTTGCTAAAATAAGTGGAATTAGATTCTGGAATTATTTTTATCGTGTTCCTTGCATTTTTCTATGCAACTTTCATATATAAAGTTTTCTCATACGAGTTTCCTAGCAAAATCTATTAATTTCGCAAGATAAATCAGTTTTCTTGAATATTCGTTAGAGAGGGATTTATTACCGAAAATTGTAAATCGTTGGATTGATGCGCCCGTGGTCCGCTTCAAGATCTGACGCTCCTTGCCGCGCGTCTCCTTTCACTTACGCGCCTCGCGTTCAGATCGTCCGATCTCCTGAGTCCACAGTGGACCACGATCCAAGGGTTCGGCCAAATTTTGACCTAACCGCTGGATCTCAATCGCACGGTGGCAGATCGCACCCCTCTCACAACTTCGCCCTCTCTCTTGGATCGTTAGATCGCGATGGAGACCGCCGTGATCCCTGATCTGACGGTGTCCGGGTCGTCGTCTACCTTGGCAGTCCCTCACGCGGTCAACCTGGGGGTTTGACTTGGAGCTTCCGTCGCCCTCAGCTCACACCAACTGATCACGGAGCTCCGTCTCCCCTCGAAGAAGCTGGTGATGGGTTCAATTTCCGGCTTGAGCTCCCCAACTTTGTCCCCCTGCTCGCCAGATTCCGGCGAGGTCCCCGGAGGTTAGGAGGTCGAAGGTCAGGCTGGAAGGCTCAATCTACAGAGCCAGATCGTTCCTTGCGCAACCCTGCAGAGGTCGAGCTACCCAGAAAACACACTCGTCCATCCTATCAAACTCCCCTATATATAGGGTCAGGAACAGCTTGGGACGGTTTGGGCGTTTCCCAAAACCTCGACCAATCCTCGTCGAACCTGGGAGGTTCCAACTCGGATTGATCTCCTGGATGCGATGGTGAACTCGGCCAGAGAGCCCACTCCTTGGATCTCAAGGAATATCCCAAAAGAAATCACCCTTGACAGAGCCAGAGTCCCAATCCGGTTGGGATTAAGATGATGACTGCGCATCGTTGGATTAATATCCAACGATCCAGGTTAATCGCGTTCAAACAAAATTAGGAAATCATATCCTAAATCCTTAATTAAAGCCAATTTCCAAGGAAAACTTAGAAATTTAATAACTCCCAATTGGGTACTCCTATTTTTACCAAATTTTGAGGGAAGATTCCTCATAGGTTTCTCTTCCTTCCTACAAAATTTGGAGTGATCAGAACAAGGATTCGATTCCTTTTCCTAATATTCAAGTTATCATTATATTAATCACTTTTTCCCTCTTTTCCTTAATCCTATTATTATTATTTCTTTATTTTGAGTTACTTGAACTCCAAGATATCCATTATCTCGAATTCTTATATTTAGGGAAATATTCCACATCCTTTTTCTTATTTTATGGAATACTCTACGTATTCTTTGATAATATCAATTTGGGTTTCAGTTAAAACAAGGCCCATTTAAGCAACACATAAACAATCAATCATGGAATCCATTCCACACCACATCACATCAAACATGGAATTCATCATATCATTATTTGTTAAATTAGCTTTAATATGAGAAATTTCATTTCTCATTAATTAAGCCCAATAATTGGGGTTATAACAAGAGAAGTACAAGAATAAAGAGAAATGGCACAAAATCTCAAGTGACTCCTCCAACTCAAGCTCAATTGACTCCTCCAACTTAAGCTCAAGTGAAGAATCAAATGGAGGATCTAGCTCAATCCCTAGCGATGAAGGAGAATGTCAAGTTGATCTTATGGCTTCAACAAGTAAAGACACAAATGAGGTAAATCTAAACACTTTGGATAAAGAATATTTAATTGATATTATTCATGCTACTCATACCTCTCTTAAGTCTTCTAAAAAGAAAAAGAAAAATCTTGCTAGAATTGTTGATAATTTGCATGTAAAAATAGATAATCTTGAACATGCTAATATTTGCTTGCTTGTTGAAAACAATGGTTATCTTAGTCAAGTAGATTCTCTTAAACTTGAAAATGCTAAATTTCTTGATAAGATTAGATTTCTAGAAGCTCAACCTCTTATGTCTAGTTCTAATGAAGAGCATACTAATATTGTGGATTCTCTCATGCTTGATATTAATGTTCTTAAAATTGAAAGTGAGGACATAGATTTTGTTTTGCAAAGAGTAGAATATGAAAATGGTCTTTATCTTTCTAAGTTTGCTTTGCTTGAAAATGAAAATGCTTCCTTGCTTGCTAAAATCAATGTTCTTGAATCTTGTTCTAGTTATACTAGTAAAGATAATAATGTTGTTGCTCTTCATATTGAGAAATATTCTTATATGACCAAAGATCTTTGATTAGAAACCAATATTTTGCATGCTATAGATGATATCAATCATTTTTGTTCTACGATTGTTTCCCTTATGCATAATAATCATAGCTTGAGATCTTCTGTGCAAAGATTCTTAGATGATGAAAGGGATCTTAATCAAATCCTAGGTCATACTACCAAAGAAATGGATAGAGATGGTCTTGGACTTGATTGTAGCCAAAGGAACAAAAAATACAAAGGACCTTCAATTTTCAATGAAGAATCCTCTATTTCCAAGTCTAGGAGATCATGCAATTATTGCAATGAAATTGGTCATTATTCTACTTATTTCCCTTTTAGGAAAGCACCCAAGAGAAATTGGACTTGGGCTGCTAAGATAACCCCTTCGGACCTAAGAACATGATTGGGGACCATTTCATCTTTCTCCTTGAAGGTCAAGTACAATTGGATTGACATGACCTATTGATTTGCAAATCAACTTCTCAATCCACATGAAAGAAGAAATGTGAGACGTGCATGGGGTGGCAACAAGTGGAAAAGGAATGGTAAAGAATAGAGGTAAATGTTTTCTTTCTCATATCCAATCCTAACTTGTTTCTATCAAGTTAATATGCACCATGGATATGGTTTTTGCATCAAAGTGGTATTTTGTGATTCTCTTCACATTTTTGCTCAAAAACTATTTCTAATCCTTTCATAGTACATTACTAACTTTCTTATACATGTTTGGATTTGGCTTATATTTTTAGCATGACTCTTAATATGCTTTTATGAAATATATGTGATTCTTGATAGTAGTTGTATCGGTTGAGTTTATCCTATAAGAAACTCGACCAACATGCACCAATGGGTGTTGCCAACAACTACTGTCAGTCGAATTGCCAAAATAAAGAAATCGACCGACAACAGTGTGCATAGAATATACAATTGGACTTTTGGATGAGAATTTTCCTCTCAACTAGACTTTCTATACCGTTAGCCTTATTGTATGACACTCCTCTTGGTATCTTCATATATGCATATTGACCTACTTTACATTTCCTATCTTGCATACTACTCTATCTTTCTATTGCTATATTTTGGTATCCTACAAGTGGTATCTCTATATCTTGAAATTACTTGTCTTAAATTGTTATGCATGTTTTGACGATGATCTGTTTTGATATCTCAGTTGTGTTTTAAAATTCTTTTGTTATGCTATTACTTGCTACATCTCTATAGTTGTATATCTTATTTTGATACAACCTTGAGGGTCTTAGTGGTAATCATCTTTTGGTAATGATGCATATTTGTTTAGTGAGTTATATCCTTGCATGCTTTTGAAATTCCATATCTCTTGTTTGTATATATCTCTACATCTACTCATAGCTTCCTCTTTAACATGTGCATCGTTTTCTATGAACTAGATCCTACTAGTAGTCCTAACTAGTGATATGATATACTAGTAGTTCACGTACATGTAGTTCTAGTATTTTTCATCTTTTGATCAAGTGGTATTCTACTATATGCTATGCTTGTATCTTATATCATAATCAATCTTGTTTCTTAACTTTCATACCTACTATCTTGAGTATCTTGTATAGCCTTGTGATGAGCAACAAATATAGCTACATTGTATGCAGATATTAGATCATATGACTAATTTATGCAGTTTTTCTATGTTCTGCCCTAATGTCAGATTTTGGTGCAAAACTAGTATTTTGGTGCAAAACCAGTGTTGTTATGCAAAAACAACCTTCTGAGAAAGACTCATGGAGCCCTGACATTTTTTTGTGTGAATTTCATCATCTTGAGGGTCAAAATCATGATTTATTAGTTTTCTACAACACATCATGGGCTGTTCAAATTCATATCTTGATTTGCTTTATATACTATCTTGGACAAGCCCCTAGTTTTGCTCTTCTACTCTCCTTTCTAACTTTTGGTATCTCCTTTTATCTAACATGTTTTGTTTTATCTATTCAACACCCTACTTTTTGAAATGATAAATGGGGAGAATGTATGTCTTATGTGAGACATCGAGAAGGCATGTGTGAGGAGAAAGCATGCCTTATGTTAAGGAGAGAATACATATGTGTAGAGCATATACGAGTAGAAGATATAGTTTCTATAAATGTTATGAAAACTAACCATGTAATATAAATAACATCAACTGAGGGGGAGTAGGAGAGCTCCATGAGCATCAATTGAGGGGAGCATATAAACTCAACTCTATTAAAACCCTTAGGTTTCACCAAAGGTATGATTTTAGTTAAAAGCTTTCAATACATTTATGGAATGGGTTGTCATCTTCAAAAAGGGGGAGAATGTTGACTCAAGGTCAACGCTGACTATAAGTCTAAATTGACTAAACCCTAGTTTTGATGATGACTAACCATGCCACTTATATGTGTCTAATGCTAATACTTGAGTGATTTCAGATTAGGTATAGACACACTCCAAAGCCCCTAACTTGCACATCCTAACTTGGAGAAAAGACAAGTCAAAATCAATGCAAGTGCACTTTTGTGTAATATGATGTAAATCCATTAGAACCATGGTGTAAAACACTTGTAATGATTGTATGACTTGTAACTAAACTTAGAAAAAATTAGGATCACTAAAATCAAATATTTAAGTACTTCAATGACATTTTTCATATTCCATTACAGGTTTTTTTTGGTCGAGTACAAACTCGACCGATCCCTTGATGGATTTTGACAATGTCATGGTTCGGCCGAGTTTACTTCACATAGAACTCGATCGATTCCTGCACTGGGCATAACAAATTTAAGTGATCGGTTGAGTTTCATCCAGGATAAACTCAACCAATTTCTCAAATCAGCTTTATCAAATAGTGCAATCAGTCGAGTTTCCAAAAAGTAAAATCGACTGATTGCACTATATGGAAAGTATAGAAAAAGTGTTTCTAGCCGTTGGAGTGTTGCAAAACTAGAAAAATATCCGTTGCAACACTCCAAATGGCTAATATTCATCCTTAAGTGTTTCTACTAGCTAGTAGGCATCCCCAACTATAAATAGGACCCCTTGGGTTTCATCCCATGGTTAGCCAGGCACTATGAAGTTTCCTATTATATAGTTGAGTGCATCCTACAACCTCCTCCTCTCTCTAAGCTTAATCACTTGCTACATCCATTAGAGTGGGTATGAGATTTGTAAGAGATCTAGTCGTACATGTATATCTTGTGAGGCTCTCACTTCCACCACCTCCCAATCTCTCATTTCTACCATGAGGATGAAGATGAAGGTTCTCTCTCTTGTCTAAGAGAGGTGAATAAGAAGGGAAGGTTTCCCTTGGTGAAAGATTCTCCTTGGCAAAGGTGAAGTCAAAGGCAGAAGATCCAAGAAGATGAGTAACTCCTCTAAGGCTGAAGACTTGTGCAAGAGTGGGTAAGCCCTTGGTGAAGGAAGAAGACTCGTTGCAAAGTGGATAAGTCCTTGGTGAGGTATAAGACTCTTGGTTGGATAGGTAAGTCCTTTGGTAGGTTGTTGGCTCCCTTCCCCTTAAAGGGAAAGCTGGGTATCCTTGTCCCAGACAAGGAAGGTCATATGTTGTAACTCTTATAAGTGAATATGAGGAGCAGACATGGTTAAGAAATCCTAGAGGTCGACCTCTCTAGGTAGTGGACTGACAATCTCCTAGTTTGGAGATTGGAACCACTCTACATAGCTTGTTCTCTTGTGCTTGTTTCAATCTATCTCATCCTTACTATGTATGTTTAGTTGCACTCAAATCGATATTGGCAACCTTATCTTGTTAAACAATTTGAAGGTTTGATGAATTTTGTTTAAATGAATTCAACTCTATTCACCCCCTCTAGAGAATATCTCCCATCCTAGATCCAACACTTTTGCCCTTACTCATGCTCATATTACATCCAAATTTAAATTTTGATTCTATGCATTGTTAGTTACACTTAGTTTGAACTAGTTCGATTGTTCAGGATTTGGATTTTCCTCCTTTCCAATATGAATCAAAGTCACTCCTTCACATTGTTAATCATTTTGGGATAACACTTCATTTTTGTAGTTGTCGTACCATTTGGATCTTCCTCATCTAATTCTTGTATAATTTATTATCAGTATTGTCATCTTTATTCCATTTCAAAGGCATATAATTCATTTATGTTCATTTCCTTGATGATTCAACATTTCCATATCTCAACTTCCACATGTCTTAGTTATATATTTAAACCATACGATGAAACTTGTCTTCAATTATGAGAAAATCTAATGTCTACCACTTGCTCGAATTTTTTGTATCATCTTGAAGTTTCCCCTTTTTGAAAAGCTATCATCTCAATATCTCATTGTTCTACAATTTGAGATTCTCTTATACATGGTTTGTACCTTAAATGCTTCTCATAATATATGTCCCATATAGACTTCAAGAATAAATTTCATCCATTTTGGACATTCCTTTAGGTTTTCACACAATTACTTCTTTCTACCATCCTTCCATGTAATTTTAACTTCAACATTTGAAACTTCATCCATTCAAATCTAGTCTTCAATTTTTTTGGAATTATTTTTTGTCTTATTTAAATCCAATTTGAATGTCTTATTGTTAGATAGTTTACTATAATTATCTCGTATTCTGGTGTTAATGGGTTCAAAGACAAACAATTCATTTAACTACCTATGTTCTTAGTTATTTTCAACCAAACTGAACTCATGTTTCATTTTCTCATCATTTTTTTATATTTGTTCTTTAAATCAGAAACTTGTATCTCATTAATCCTTTGTAATGTCTCCAACTAAATTCTTGGACTAAAAATCCAAAAGGATCACAACTAGAAAGTTACACACTAACTCTTTCTCAATACTTAGATACCTGACTAGGGAATCTAAATATTGAGTTCAAGTAATATGCATGATGCTCATTCCATGTTCATTATTTTAGCTATTATCTAGTCCTTGTTCCTATTGTCCATGTAGACTCAAATAACCTAGCCTCTGACACCACATTGTGAGGACCATCCTTTTAATCTCAAATATATCATGAGCAATGGGATATATTTTCATACAAAACCCAACTTAAACTATCATAAAACAAAAATACAATAATGAAGCAGATAGAACATTTAAGTGAAAATTTCATTTTTGAATGAAACACACATCCCAAAAATTAGAGTCCAAAGATACAATTAACCTCATAGACACACTTGTATCTCTCACGAAGCAAACCATTAATGGATCCTACAATCTTAAAGCTAAGACCCACAACACATATCTCAAACTTGCTAACATAACATGAAACTCTATGTAATCATCATGAATAACTCAAAGGGTAACATACTGTCATGATTTCATAGAATGTATGCTTCAAAGAACTAGCACTAGCTTCATAATTAAAAATAGGTATATTATAATGAGGTTCATATACAAGCATGTTTAGCATCATCTAAAATTTGAAAATTTCTCACACTTTACAACTACAAAAATTGAAAATAAAAGTATTATACTACCCAAACAACACTAGAAAAATGAGAGTAAAAAACTATACACTGATTTAACTTATTCTTTGTTACCATTTTATATTCATAAAGAGTCCCACAAGAGCATATTATATTTATTAAGTTTAATATGTAAGGTAATAATGCTCTACAAAATATAAACTGTCAACTTGATGATTGTTGACAAGAAGATAATGAGCTAGAGCAACTTGTATCTTTATATTAACATGAAATAACTATGTATATGGACTGGGGCGTTGGCCAACAACCCAACTACACAATGTGGGATCAAAGGTATATAATAAAAGAATAATGAATAGTAAATACTTATTGTGATAACACTCTCCCTCAAGCTGGTGCATATATATCATAAGCACCAAGCTTGTTACATAAGAATTTGACCCAAAAACTATTAAGGAATTTAGTAAATGGATATGTTACTTGATATTCTTATTAGTTTGGAACAAGCATGATTTGTTGATATTCTATCTTTTCTCAAATGATTTGACAATCAACCTCCATCTGTTTAGTTCTTTCATGAATGACTGGGTTGGAAGCAATGTGGACAACAACTTGATTATCAGAACGGAGCTCCATTGCCTCAGATTGGATGTATCCAAGTTCTTCTAGGATGTTTTTGTCTCATAAGAGGTCACTGGTCACATGAGCCATGGCCTGATATTCAGTTCTAAAACTAGATTGAGCTATGAATAGTTTTCTTTTTTCTTTTCCGTGATACTAGATTTCCTCCCAAAAATACTAAATATCCCAAAATAGACCTACTTCAATAACACATCCGACCCAATCAACATTTGAGAATCTCTATACTTTGATATGTCCATGATTTGAGTATCATATACCTTTGTCTGGACTCTCCTTAAGATATTGAAGAATCTAAATGACAACCTCCATATGAATAGTATAGAGTTATCCATTATTTGACTAACCACACTAGTATCAAAGGATAAATCTAGAAGAATTAGAATAAGATAATTAAGTATTCCAAGCAGTATCCTATACCTCCAATGATCTTCAAGTGGCTCCCCTACTCCTAATATAAATTGACTATGGAATCCATTTGATTATCTGTAGGCTTTTTTCAAGCAAGCCTATTTCTTCATGTATATCAAGAGTATATTTTCTTTGTGAGTGGGGATCTATCAACTTCTATACCTAGAAAATAATTCAGGGACCTAAATCTTTAGCGTGAAATCTGATTTGAAGAAACTGTTACAGCTTTAGAATACCCTGTTTATTATCTTCAATAATGATAATATCACCAGCATATATAATAAGGAGGACAATAGGTGAGGACCCTCACTGATATAATACTGAATGATCAAGACTAGATCTTAGGATATTGAACTCCAAGAGTGCGTGATTGAACTGGCTAAACCATGCTCGTGGAGACTATTTAAGCCCATAGAGTAACTTATGAAGCCTGCAAACAAGATATGAGACTTTCCATGAAAAATAAATAGAGGAGGTTTCTCCATAAATTTCTTATGATAACTCAGTGTCACATCCTCAATTTAATAGGTATGTATTTTCAGTTGTTAAACAATTACATATAAGATTAGAATGACTAAGGTATTATTTTTGCCTTTTAGGGGTATAATAACTGATGAAACAAATTTTATATTAAAGAGCACGATGAGATAAGAATCATTCCTAAAAGGTAATGTTATTCCTATGATTTATTAGGAATATGGAAGTTACAAGATAAATAGTATCACTTAAGGTTTTGGTTGAGCTACTTGGGAATGTCAGCCCACCATAATGATGTATATGTAAATGAAAGCCATCCTTGAAATTTGAAATCTTTTTGATCTAGGTTGACCGTTAAAACAATTTTTGGAAGTTGTATGTATGCTTGGAACTCATATAACCCTAGTATTTCTATAATTGGCGGCCATTTCATAACATTTGGAAATTTCAATATCACACGAACATCATTCCTAGATTTCTATTTCTCTCCCAAAGTGTCATTTCATTTAGAATCACACGTCCTATACCGAGCGTTACTTGGAGCTTGTGTACCATGAGGAGTTCCAAAGCTCATGGACTCATCCAACATCTCAAAGACTTCCTTCCTTTCCTAGTTCTCAGTCCCAAAGGGACTCTACCGTATGCAAGTTACCCCCTTCATTGGCCTCTCTCTCAATGAATCCTTAGCGTGATCCAACACTAGTTATGAAATCATCGTGGGAGTTTGATTGTGTTGACCCTAGATTCATGGGAGGGGCGTGTGTTGGGAAATATTGCATCATATAGGCAACATAAATAAAAAAATTATCTGCCATGTTCCCCCTTTAATAGACACTCACATCAAAACTATGCAATGGGAAGGGATAGTTTACGAGGTCATACCTGGTCATGGAGCAAGTCCAACAACTATTCTGCATTGCAGTATGCGCCTTTTTCAATTCACACTTGAACAATGTCAACAACAACTCTCAAGATGTTGTCCTCATAGTGGGAAAAGCTCAAAACCTCTGTGGTAGTCCACACAGATAACCAAGAACTCCTGTCATTCTAGTAGAACTGGAAAGAAGGAGTTATCCCCTCACATTGTTTTACTAGAACCAACTTACTCTCCCATAATTTTTCTCCCTTCCATCCGTCCCTTTATCGGATAGGACTTGCTCGAGTCCTCTCGATTACTACAACCAGAGAAGATACATTTTTTAGTGGCAATTGAGTTGTGTTTGAGAAGCCCTCATTATACCTATATTTATGGGATGGTTAGGGTCAGAGTTCCTAGTCTGAGTGGGAGAGGAAGGGACTGCAATTTCATGACTTTTTGCAACCTACAAGTGACAAAACAATGAGTTTATAGGCAAACTGATTGGTTGGGATGTGAACCGATTGGTTCAACCCTTGAACTAGTCATTTCATCATGTTTTTCAATCACAATTGTATTGGAAATTTATAATCTAATTTAATTCACAACATGATGTCAACAAAAATCCTTGAATCAAATTGAATTGATTCACCAACCAGTCAGTTCACAACTTGAGCCAGTCAGTTCATGTACCCGAGCTAATTGGTTCACTTCCTGAACTGATTGGTTTATGGTCTAGAATTGCCAAAGTTGATTGAATTGACCTGACACATTGAAATGGTTGATTCAACACTAGAACCAGTTGGTTAAAATTTTAATTAGCAAATTTTCTACCAATGTTGTTTAAATCGAATACCTAACTCTTTAGTGATCAAGTTTAAACCATATTCATGAATGAATATGTGATTGGTGTTACAATGATTATCTAATTCCTTGTCTCTAATATCCAAATCAAACTCGAGGCATGTAATTATCATCCTCTCAATGCTCAATCCATGTAACTTGATCAAAAAAAGATTGTCTGAGATATATCTGACCTCATTATCATATTTTGATTCACATATGCATGCACATTATTTTCTCAATCTCGCTTATCAAGTGGCCTCGATATCAAACTCTAGTTGGAGGGAAAAATTCCATCTACATCACTCATAGTCATCCATACGTGTCACAATGTACCCAAGCACCATCCTTATGGTAACTCTTATTCAAGGTCATGGTGGACGAGGTTAAAGTACATTGAACGAGATGTGACTAGTGTAGTGATTTTAGGTCTAAGAACCACAATCACCACCTTCACTATGGGAGATGATTATGACCACCAATTATGGTTTACATGTGTCACTCTCATGGTGGGTCTATCTGATATACTATTCTTTGACAAGTATATATGTGTTTGATTTGCTGTCAAATATATCGTGATTGATGAGACTCTAGTCTTATGTGTCATTATTGTCTATCATCCTTCCTCAATAACATCTGAATAGGGACATAACAACAATGTACATACTCTTGACATCTGTATGATCTCATTAATCAGGTCATCGACTGAAAGACATACGTCATTGAGTAATGTTATTCTTTATACATCTATTATGTTTCATCATTATCTCAACAATTGATTGAAATAGAATAAATTGGAAGATTTCCTTTATCAATCAAATCATTTCCATGATATGCCATCTTAATAATCATATGATTGGTTATCTGGGCATACATACTAATATACTCCCACATGCACTTAGAGCCAATCATCCACGATCTCATTTTTAGTAATCTAAACATGTCCATCATGTTTCTAATGTGCAAGTACTAATCCAACGGGTTAACAACATTTTGCCTTTAGTCACTATATTGAATGTTTCACATCTCTTTGTTGTAGGGCATCTCATATGAGATGTAATTGTCATAGTATGCTATTTGATATCTAACCAGTAGCTCCATTTTTGTCACAATATCTTACTTGTGTCATAAATGGTTGGAACACCTATAAATTCATCTATATGAACTTTTAGATCCATATAATATCCATTCCTGTGTTCATTACACCATGATTTTCAAATTCTATTATAGAATTTAAATAATGGTCTATAGTTCCAAACCTTTCCAACTTACAACTCTTCTTTTAAGATTAAACACAAATTTATACTTCGATCACTCTTTATCATTTTAGAAGCTTGCATCAGTGTAACCCTTTACACCCAATTCTTTCTTATTTCCATAGTCTAGAAACCGATCATGTATTGCTTCTGAAGTACTAATGGATATTCTTAATGGTATTCCAAAGACCTACGCTGGAATATGACTAAAACATATTGTCATGTCCAATACATACAAGATAATGGGATGAGTACATTGTTTAGCATACATGATATATCCAATTGCTGCTGCACATGGCATCTTACTCATGTTTTCCATTCTTCATAAGAATTGGAGTATAGGGTGCTTGAGAGACTAATCCCATGACAAATTTTCTCTCATTAAATCCTTGATGCGGAACCCTTTCACCATCTTACCAATATATGCACTCATACTTAGGTCAAGAAACTTTCCAAAACTATGTCTATAGATCTCAATTCCTATCACATAGGATGTTTCATATAATCCTTCTTAAGAACGTGATTTCCATGCCAGGTTTCAATTCTTACAGTATTGAGATGTAATTTCTCATCAATATGTGAAATATACATATGTCCTCCCACCTAAGATTTTATAATCACAAATTTTATCTCACTCAAGTCAAACTCTTTGACTATCTTATAAAAATAAAAATTCCATCTCTAAGGTGCTTGTTTCAATCTATAGATTGATTTTTGTAGCTTATAGACTTTATTTGTACTAATGAAACTATAAAACATTCTAGCTGTGTCACACACACATCCTTTAAATATTCCTATTTAAGAAATGCAATTTTAGTCTTCATATGCCAAATCTCATAGTCTTGATAAGCTGCAATAGCGAGAATGATAATTGGTGAAAGGGATTTCATCATGTTTGACACTAAACTAGTTTGAAAAACCTTCACAACCAATTTGTTTACCTTTTAGGCTATCCATTCCGTCTTCTTCTTGAAAACCTGATTGCACCTTATGGGTTTTACCCCTTTAGGTGGTACCACCAAAGCCATACCCCATTTGTGTACATGGACTCCATAATGGCCTTAAGCCACCACTTAGATTCTGGTTGCTCAATAGTTTCTAGTTGATTTTTTTGGTTCATCATCTTATTACCAACACACCACATTTTTGAGTTATAATATATCATAACATTTTAATCTTAAGGCGTGTCCTACTAGAAGTATGAGTTTTGTGTTATAGAAGGAACTTGAGGTTCCACAACAATTTTATTTTCCCCTGGTTCCCATTTTACCCCCTTAGGTTCAATGTTTTCTTGTTGATCTTGAACCTTTTGATTTCTACCTACTCCCACTGATTCCTTTGGAATTCAACTATCCTAGTAACAAACACTTTTATTGTCGTATTGAGATAAGTAGTGTTCAACAAATTAACGTTTTGTGATTTGTGGATACAACGTTTTTAGGAAACTACTTACTTGTATAAGTTTTAATCATTAAGACATATCTTGACATTCCCAGATGGTGTCTTTCAAACCATTTTAGATAGTACATTGTTTAGTGTAAAATATGTATCTAAAAGGACTTTAGAAGATTATATTAAAAGATAATCACATCATGACTCATCAAGGTGTGATTCCTTCTTTCTGATACATCATTATGTTTTAGGCAAAATTTATTGTGATACACTATCATAGTCTATCCAGAAGGTCCTCAAACTCTTGACATAAAGTATTTCAACATTGATCATATCACATTTATTATATCAAAGCATCTTAATGCTTTTATCAAAGTTATTAATGAACTTCATCTATGATATTATTTAACACTTCAAGAGATTCATGTTTGTATCTCACTAAATACAAATCACCATATCTACTGAGATCATCAGTAAATATAATGAAGTACAAACAACTACTTCTAGCATTTATTCTGAAGGTCTTTTGTACATCATTATGTATAAGTCCTAATAGAACATGTTCTGCCACTACATCTAGTGAAAGGTGTTTTCTCATTTTTCTATAAATAAGACTTCCATGTATTTTATTGGTTCAATAACCAAAAGAGTCTAGATAAACATCATTATGGATTCTAGAAATGCATTTCTCATATATGTGCTCTGGATGACAATGCTATTAGTTATTGATTACTGGAGTTATCAATCATAATATTTAGAATTTATCTTATAAATATTTATCTTGGATCCTTCAAAAAAATATCATAAGACATTTTGGGCATTGACACACAATATCACATCTTTGGCAATAGAACATTAAACATTCTTTGTTCATAATCATCCTTGTCATACAAGATGCACAAAGTAAAAATGTTTCTATTATTGGCATTATGAAATAGTAGTTCATTTAACTCTACTACATGTCCCGTAGGCTAAGATAACTTTTAAATAAAATATAGACTGAACTTGTTGCAACTTTCTCCGTACAGTCCATACTTGCCCTATCATAAAGGCTTACTTCTTATCAAACCTTGCATATTCAATCAAACGTCAGATCTACATCCAATATCGAATATCCAAGATGAAGAAACAATTAGATTTATCTTAATATATAATATATGCCAAAGGTGGAGATCTCTATCCCCTCCTTCTTCTTCTTTATTTCCTCCAGGTAGATACGACAATTCCTATTCCAGTGTCCAGGTTGGTGACAGTGGTAACAATTGCCTCCCTTGTTTGCTCCTCCCTTTGCCTTGAGTGCTGAAGACTTGGGCTTCTGGACAACTTTGGAACCCTTCATAGATTTTTCTTTACCTTTAGACTTCCCCTTTAGTCCATTGAACATCATCACAAACTTGGGTTTGTCTTTCTTCATTTGTGTCTCAACTGTTCTCAACATGCCTGGTAACTCTGTCAACAACTTGTCAAAGTAATTCATGTTGTATTTCATAACAAACTAATTGTACGACTCTAGAAAAGACTATAGAATCACATTAGTGGCCAACTCTTGCCCCAAAGGGAATCCCAATGTAGAAAGGTTCTCCATATACCTGTGGGCTCTGATCTCCAAACCATGATATAAACACGATTTAAACTTAGCGGAAGCGAATCGATCAACAACGGAAGACAAAAATCATGGAAAATTAAAACTTTTCGAGACAAGAGCTTGAATCCATAACGCTTCATTCATAAAAGGAGATAAACTGTTTACATCTCATGATAATTACTTCTTGAGTAATTATATACAACAAGATACAAAATCTCAAGAACTCATAACCAAAAGACTCCAAGACCTGAGAGTATAGAGGACACATAGGACTGACTCTAACTATACCACATGGCAGACTAAATCTCCACCTGAGATTTACTGCTGCTCCCGGTGCTACTGCTGCTGGGACTGGTCACCTGTAGACTTGTTCCTCCGTCCTCGACGTCCACCTAAAAAGTTGAAGTCTACGAGGTGAGACAATTATACATAATTGTCCCAGCGAGAGTTATAACTCTCCGCCAGAAGCTTTATTATAACATCAAAGAATAACTTAAGCAGTAAAAGCTTACAACGTATTCAATAGCAGATGCAGTTGTAAACAAGATTTCAACATTTATCAAGCATGAAGAACATATGCACTATACAGTGTAACATCAATCAATTAGCTCATAGTTACCTTTAACAGGTATACTACGTTGTAGATTATGTTTTTCAAACATTCTTATTATTATGCCCTGTGGAGATGAGGTTTACCACTCATACCCCAACCAATCACTGTTAAGTGCCTTAGTATCATACTAGGTCATCGAAAGAGCCGGATTCTCATGACCTTCACCTTCCTCAGTCAGTAAGAGGATCACTTGTAGGACATCTTGTGTCTCTACTATTATAGCTCACCAGGGTAATCTGGTCCTTCACTATTTTAGAGTTACAACGACGTTCTGTACTCTCTTCGTCATCAAGAGATTTCATGTTTATCTTCCACTGATACAGATATCTTTGCTTTCCTCGTCATCAGGAGGTTTCATGTTTACCATCCACTGATACGGTATGAGTTTTGTAGTGAAGGATTGACGGATTATACATCTACATCAAATTCCTACACTAGGATGTAAGGTTCTACACATCCATATACCCCACATACTCAACAGTATGTGATCCAGGAGTTCCCTTAGGAAAACCTGTTTCACCATCATTTGATCTCTGACAATGATGGATCTATGATCAGGGCTTCTACATTACACTTGATTAGTTAGGTACATTCAGTATTCTTTTAACATCATACATTGTTCTTCAAACAATAACAGTAGCATAACAGCTATGAAAGTAGAATACTAAATGTAACAAACCTAACTCACATCAATCATCATTTCTCAGTATACTCATCACAAGTCATCTCTAAAGCATGACCTTGATGGTATTCATGGCTCTTTCAGCCCATTAAAACATAGGATGCCACTGACAAGGCATCAAGATATTTTATTATTCATAAAGCTAACAACATGCTTTCAATGAATATAGTATCATCATCCATACCTGGATATAATCACCTTCATATCAGAACCTGCATGGTTAATTCAACTGATAAAGGTAATTCAAAACAAGAATATACTTTCCACTCTTGTCATAAGAGCTAAGTTCTCTGATTCTCATCAATTAGAGTTTGCTACTCATATTGCATGTCATCACCCTTGAATTAGGGTTTACTATTCACATTACATGTCATCACCCTTGAATTAGGGTTTATTATTCACATTATGGTGAATTGAACTCATAACATCATCATGTATGAGGAATATCATCATTGATGCTATCAGATTAGTTTAAGATTCATCATTTGTCATAATTAGGGTCCCATGATCTCACATAGGTGGATCATACCCTAATCATGCACATTCATGTGTATTGAAGGTACTTTACATGAATTTCCATCATAAAAGGGTACTTTCTCTTTCTTAAGATACTTTCTCTCTCCTCATACTTGTAGATGGTGATAACACCAATCTAGATCAGGTTGGGTTAAGTCCACTTTGATTAACATCGACCAAATCACCACTATTGAGTGATTAGGGTTTGATTAGAACAAGGTTTCACTCAATTGAACCTTTCAAGGGTATTATGGTAAATTACACATTGATCATCATCATGGTTTAATTTACTAACCACTTGACCCTTAATGTCTTTTGGTATCATTAGGGTTTAGGTTGAACAACTATTAAACCATTTAAGCCTTCAAGGCATTAGGCAGACTTAACTTCAAAAGTCTCCAATAGGTTTCACACCTTCAACCTTCATACGATCTTGAGGTCGTATGCCCTCATTCGATCTTGAGGTCGTATACCCTCATTCGATCTTGAGGTTGTATACCCTCATTTGATCTTGAGGTCTAATGCCCTCATACGGTTTGAGGTCGAATGCCCTCATTCGGTTTGAGATCGAATGCCCTCATACGGTTTGAGGTCGAATGCCCTCATACGGTTTGAGGTCGAATGCCCTCATAAGCTCAAGATCGTATGGACCTCCAAGGTGGTTCAAAGGGTAAACTCGATTAGGGTTTCCTAGGTTGAAGCCATCAATTGGTCTCAAGCTTGCTAACCACTTACCAATTGAGACAATTAGGGTTAGCCTTAACCAATTGGTCACTCAATTGACCCTCAATTGATATCCAATTAGGGTTGGAGTTGGTTCAATTAAGGTCTATAAACGTTCAACCATCAACACTCAACAATGTGAATCAAATCAAAGTTGAACCCATCAATTGACCTCCAATTGGGCTCAAACTTGGTCCAAACGGTCTTGGGATCGTTTGGATATACTCCAAACGGTCTTGAGACCGTTTTCCCAAGAATTCATCAAAATCTAGATTGATTTGATAGGGGTTGATCCTTAATTAAGTCACAAATCAGCAATTTGATTATTTCAATAACCCATTGTAATTGGGCCCTAAATTGATCAAATTACCTTAACCCTAGACCTCCAAACGGTCTTGGGTTGTCACCAAACGGTATTGAGACCGTTTGGATGATTCCCCAAATGGTGTTGAGACCGTTTGGGCTAATAACCCAAAATCTCAAATTAGCTCATTGTGATTTCAGCACTGATTTCAATTAGGGTTTGCCCTAGTAATCAACCTTCAACTCTTAACTCGTTTGGAATTAGTCCATAAAATTTGGTGGGTCATTAATTAACATCATTATGAACAGTAATCTCATACGGTCAATGCTTAGTCAACCATCTTATACGGTCTTGAGACCGTTTGCCCAAAAAGGGCAAATTAAGTAGATTGAAAATCAGAACTAAATTCAATTGAATTTGCTAATTGTTTTGCCTATATCTCACGATTCCTTGGGAGTTAACTTCTCAAATTTTGTGGGTGATTAACCTTCATAATTATGAACAGGATTCTCATACGGTCCACGCTTGGTAAATGCAGCCATACGGTCTTGAGACCGTATGCCTTCATACGACCTTGAAACCGTTTTCCCATCAAACGGTTTTGCAAACCGTATGGGCACTTGGTTGAGGTCGTATGACAAAGTGGAAAACCGTGGATAAGCATAGGAAATAACGCCCTCATATTCTTCCTCAAGAAAAGCAACAGTTCCTCACGGATTTGCTTTCAAGGAAGTAAGGGAAGTTAGGGAAGAAGAAGAACTAGCAACTAAAAGCATAGAAAAGATGTATATAACAAAGCATAGGTTTAGAGTTATAAAACCCACCTAAAGCTTGCTCCTTGATCTCCAAGCTTTCGAGCTCCAAGCCTTTAATGGCGTCCTAGAAGCTCCACAGGTCGGCCAAGGTGAATCCTCCAAGGAAAGTTGAGAAGAGATGGCTAGAATGATAGAGCTAAGTGAGCTAGCCATGAATTTGACCTTGAATTCGAGTTTCATCCAAGAATTTAAGCAAAAGGAAGGATCCAAACCTACCTTGCAATCCCCTGGTCTTCCTACTGAGCTCCAGAGATCTCCTTAGTCAGTTTGAGCAAGGGGAACACTGAAGGAAATGAAAGAAACATTCCTTTGCTAAGTGAGGAAAAGGGCTTATATACTTGGGGTGGAATTTCAACATAGGCACATAGGTTTTCCTCACTTTCAACTAAGTCCCTCCTTTCTTCTTTGCTCGTCCCTTATTCTTATTTCTAAGGACAACCTTCTTCTAAGGTCAATAAATGAAGGCAAAGAAGATTAACCTATTACTAAAGCACACACATAAAAGGCTATAGTACTTACACCTTGATTATTCAATCATAAAGGTGTTTTTCATTATATGATTATTCAATTGAAGTGACTTCTTCATCATTTCTTCTCTAAATGATGAAAAGAGTCTTACAAGATATTTTAGATGGTGTATTTTACAAGTTGCACCCCTCAAATTGGGTAAATTGCACTTTACTCCAATTTAGGGTTTCAAGCACAGGGATTACTTCCACAGCTGCACCTTGGTGCTCAAGCTTGGGAAATCCATCAAACTTTACCATAATCATTCTTATGATGTCTCAACATCAGAGGAACATCTCAACATGTGCAAATTGCAAGTTAACCCTTATAACTGGGTAAATTGCACATAGGTCCCTGTATTACAAAACAATCAATTCAACATTGTTTAAAAGGGACAGAAAAGGAAAAGTATGTTCCTCAGGAACTTAATTACATGCAAAAAGATAATCACCAGTATCTTAATTAAATAATTAGGCAAAACACCTAGGGTTAACTCATAACCCAGGTCAGGGATGTTACGATACCCAATGAGCTTGAGAACATGAGGACCTACTACCTTCTACCATGTAACATTTGAACATCACCTTGGAGACATCATATCTCTACTGTCTTGCCTGATCTTGGAACATGTTCTTAAGATGTGTGACCATCTCAATGACATCCATGTTCTCATGCTATCTCTAAAACTCATAGTTCATGGAGCACAACATTAGACACTTGACGTTCATGACATCTTTAGTGTGCTTCTAGTAAGCATCCCTATCAGCCTTAGGTGCGTTGGGAAGAGGTTCATCACACTCTCTGGCGTCTCTAGGAAATAGAGCTTATGCTACTGTGTGAGAACAATTCTCAACATCTTGAACCAGTCATGGAAGTTATTCCCATTTAACTTGTTCTTAGGACTGATCATAATGAAAAAATTGTTGTTGTGTGTTTCCATTTGATTCTATAAGAGAAATTTGCAATTTTATCAAAAACTATTTTGATTTGATTTGATTTATGTAAAAATTGACAATGTTCAATTAGGCCATTAAATTAAGCATCACTCTCATCATTTTGTTCAAATTGATTACACCCAATTATCAATTCAGAAGATTGCAGGGAACAAATTTCTAATGAACCAAGATGCAAAATAATTGAGTTATTATGCAACCAACTCCATCATCCATAATCATTTATTAAGGTAGGCAACATTTTCCAATTGCATGTTAAACAATTCTTGGATATATGGTATGCACAACTCCTTGCCATAGTCATTTGCATGCCTCTAGGTGCTTAATCTCATTAAGGAAACCCAGTTAAGCTTGAACCAAAAGCCAACATGATAGAAATGCACCCTATTTGGCAGTCCAACATAACTACCATCACACTTCCCTGATATGGATAACACATCAGACTTGGCATGTCCACACATAATCGATCAAGATTTTCATGTATGTTGCTAATGGAAATCATCTTAGTCTTAATATGTTGGATTGAGGAATTATATATATATTAGTATAGTACATATACATATTCAATCACCACATACTACAATACGTATCATAGACGTGATATATACCACAAATGTAAACATGCAATATAAAACATTAGAAATGATTATGGCCATACTATTGTAATTTCTTGGATCTAGAAGGAATTACTATTAGCTATGTCTACATAACATATATGAAACTGTTGTTGGTGTAGATCTATTCTTGAACCAATCCAGGTTGATTGATTCAACCCTTGAATTGGTCGACTCACCTCTTGGTTAGTCGGTTGGTCTACCAGACCGGTTGGTTGGTCTCTAGTCCAACATTTTCTAAACTTCTCAACCGATCGATTGAGATACCATTCGACCGGGTGGACTCCCGTGGATGTCCTCCTTGGTACTCCAAACAGTTCACTCATTTTTGAGATGGTTGGTTCGTCTGGCGTTGAGCATCATCTTTGTCAGAATAGAAAAATAAAACTATTCGATTGCTATTAAAATTATTACATGGTATTGATAAACCTCAAGTTACATTTTAGAGGAGAAAAGAAAGGAAAGAATACTACTTTTACATTTGAGAAGAAGAAGGTAGAGGCTTAATATGCAAACTGAGATAAAACTTGAATAAACAAACCATACTGCCATGCACATATATTTGGGTTATTGGCCATAATCATGCTACACATGTACCATCAAAACCAATTTTAGGGCAACACATGTAAACTGCATATATACCATATACATATTAGTTTGGGATCATGTGTAGTATTTAATCAGATTTGCACATTAATTATTTTAAATATTTACATTGTAGGAAATAAATAAAAGGTGAAAAACATAGTAGATTGACGTGGCTCTGATACCACAATTGGGATATATGACATCAGATAGGCATAAAAAAAATTTATCTGCCACATTCCCCTTTAACAGACGATCATGTCAACAACTATCTAAGGAAGGGTTGATTTACAATGTCATACGTGGTCCTGGAGCAAGTCCAACAATCATTCCTTATTACAATATGTGCCTTTCTTCAAGTCGCACTCAAACGACATCAGCATCAACTCCTCATGGATAGAAGCTTGGTGTTGTCCTTCTAGAGGAAAAATCTCCACACCTCTATGGTAGTCCACACAGACAACCAAGAAGTCATGTCGTTCTAGTAGAACTGATAAGAATGAGTTGTCCCCTCACTTGGTGTACTAGCACCAACTTTCTCTTCCACAATTGTTCTCCCTTGATATCCTTCCCTTTATTGGGTAAGACTTACTTGAGTTCTCTCAGTTATCACAACCAGAGAAGACAAATAATTTAAAGAGGCAATGGAGTTGTTTTTGAGAAGCCCCCAGTACCCCTCTATACATAAAGGGTTAGGGTTCCCAGTATGAGTGGGAGCAGAAGGGACCAAAATTCCACAAATATTTTTGTTACCTGTGAGTGGAGAAATGGTTAGTTCATAGGTGAATCGATTGGTTGGCATGTGAACCAATTGGTTCAACCCTTGAACTAGTCATTTCGTCATGTTTTCCAATCGCAATTGTATTGGAAATTATAATCTGATTTAATGCACAACATGACGTCAGCACAAATCCTTGAATCAATCGAATTGATTCACTAACAACTCAGTTCACAACTTGAGCTGGTTACTTCATGTACCTGAGCTGATTGGTTCACTTCTCAAAGTGGTCAATCCATAGTCCAAAATTTCCAAAGTTTATTCAATTGACCTGATAGACTGAAGTGGTCGGTTCAACATTTGAACTGGCCGGTTCATAGTTTAGTCAGTCAATTTTCAACCAATGTTGTATAAATTGAATATCTAACTCTTTGGTAATAAAGTTTAAACCATATTCATGAATGAACTCCTATTCTAAGTGTATCCTATGTGTGTGACCCTCTAGGTTCCAAGTTACATTAGCAGTGAATGTCCATAACTGATTTATGACATCACAAGCAATGAGCAGTATCTAGCAACAAATTTCTACCCAAGTAATCTGAAAAGTTGGACAACAACTTCAACCTACAATCTGTGGTTGGTGTTATAATGATTGTCTAATTCCTTTGTCTTTGATATCCCAATTGAACTCGAGGCATGGAATCATTTTCCTCTGGTGTTTTGCCTAATTATTTAATTAAGATACTGGTGATTTTCTTTTTGCGCATGCACAAGTGACCAATTCTGGCTACAGACTACAATCTGGAAAGGGAGACGAGTTGTGATAATTGTGAAGGAATTAATACAATGAGATCCTACAGTGAAACCTCAATCCTAGAGATTTCTTTTGAATTGATTAAACCAACCATTTAATTGTTTGCTTTGTTTTCTTTTGTTTTTATTTTTCTTTTTCAGAAAAACTTCCAAACTTTTATAATCGGTCTAGCTGATCATGAGTAGTTAGTAGTAGTCTATCGATAATTACATTTTCCTATGTTTGACTCAGGCCTCACAAGGCCTATATTACATTGACACGTACACTTACGTTATACACACGGTAAAGTCGTGTCAAGTTTTTGGCATCGTTGCCGGGGAAACGACAATTTTCGGCACTATGAGTGCTACAAGCAACCACTCTAGGCCACTTTTGATAATTTTAATAATTGAGAGTAAATTGTCTATCTTTCAAATTTTGTATTCGTGTAGCACTGTACTTAATCAATTTTTCACATTTCAGGTACTAGTGCATGGTGAAGACGGGTAGTACGGACTATGTACAGTCGACACCTGAGATTCTACCTTTGGGATTGGGTGACTAGGAGGAGCATATCCACAATCAACCCGAAGACTTAGACATAGATTCTAAACCTGAAGTAATGGCTGAGGAATAGATAATATGGGAGAAGATCAAGGCTTCTTCCTCATCTGCGTCTAAGGGGCCGATCAAAAAGCAGGCGATCAACATTCCTACATACAAGATTGATCTGACACTGATAAACCAGGTCAAGTCTAATGCATTTCATGGGCTAAACAATGAAGATCCAGTGGCCCACATCAGCACATTTGTGGAAAATTGTGATATGATAAAGATTGATAGGTTCCCGCAAGAAGCACTCTACTTAAAGCTTTTTCCTAGTTCTCTAGCAGGAAATGCACGTGAATGGCTACACAATCTCAATGACGAGTGCGTCGAGACCTGGGACCATATGGTAGAGGTCTTCTTTGAGAGATTCTTCTCGCCTGAGAAGATGAATGACCTCGTGAGAAAGATCCATAACTTTAGTCAAAAGGCCGGTGAGACTTATTCAGAGACATGGGAGTGCTTTCAGATCATGCTAAGGAAGTGCCCACATCATGGGCTGGACAAGGACAAGCAAGTTAAAATTTTCTACTTTGCTCTCAATGAGCATGACAGAAGCAACTTAGATTCAGCGGGCTCGGGCTTCTTCTTGAATAACACAGGTACAAGGTGTTGGGAGATCCATAAGAACATGGCCAAGAAGCAGTCGTGAAGTAATAGAGATGCACCGGAACAAAATAGAGTTGTAGGGGAATCAAAGGCAATTAAAGAGCTAAGTGAGAAGATGGACCTGATAGAAAAGAGATTGTTAGAAAAAGAGGATGACGGATCTGATGATGAGGCACATGTCAAATTCATGCGCCAACAACAAGGGTGCATGAATAATGATTACTCTTGGAGGAAGGATAAGAAGTTCTCATGGAAGGATCCCAATAACTTTTTATAGGATCCGGATGCCAAACCATAACCTACTGCAGAGGATAAGAGTAATGAGTTGCTCAATAAAATTGTGAAACAAAACCAAGAACTCATGAGAACTTTCAGCAAGCAGCTGCAAACTCAAGGGGAATTTATAAATCAGTTTGGGCAGAGGCTACAAAGTCATGAGGCACAAATGAGGACACTTGATACATCTTTAGCACAGATGGCAGTGGAGATTGTGAGTCCAAAGAAGCCCACAATGCAAGGTTTCCTAGGGAATACTGATGTTCCCAGAAAGAACCATCAAGCTAAGGCCATTCTATTGAGGAGTGGAAAGAAACTTTTAAACTCCAAGGCCGATGAACCGAGCACACCATAGAAAGAAGACATAGGTGAGGCCGCAGAGGATGTCGTAGTTATAGAGATAGTGGAGGATGATGCAGAGAAGGCCACAGAAGAGACCATTATAGAGAAAGAGGCTGAGAAGAGGATGCCTTATGTGCCACCACATCAGAGGGCACAGACTGTCCCGGTTCCTTATCCAAATAGTCTGAAAGAAAAGAAAGTTGATGCACATTTCAAAAAGTTCCTGGATAGCCTTAGGAAACTTTTGGTAAATATTCCCTTGGTAGAGGATATTGAGCACATACCCTCCTATGGTAAGTTCTTGAAGGATATAATTACCAATAAGAGGAAGATTCTGGACATTGGGGTGGTAGTGCGTAAGGAACAAGTCAGTGCCTTTATTCTGGGAAAATTGCCACCAAAGCGACAAGATCCAGGCTATTTCATATTTCATGCTATATTGGGAAGGTGAAATTTTGTGAAGCACTGTGTGATTCCGGGGCAAGTAACAACTTGATGCCCCTCTCTATATTCAAAAAGCTTGGTCTTAAAGAATCTCGACAAAGCAACATGACAATTCAACTTGCGGACAATTCTGTGGTACGACCGTATGCTATTTGTGAGGATGTCTTAGTCAAAGTTGACATGTTCGTGTTCTCAGCTGATTTTATTGTCATGGAGATGCAAGCTGAGCAAGGAAATGAGCTGCTCTGAGGAAGATCTTTCCAAGCCACTACCGATATGATATTGGAGTTAAGTAGAGTTCGGTTGACAATGGGTATAGCTGATGATAGATTCAAGATATTCATGCTGCCAAATTCAAAGTAGTCACAAGTGAATGAGCAATGTCACAAAGTCAAGCACTTTGATCATAACATCTCTCTTTGCTTGGGGAAGCTGTTTCTTGATATGGCTCATGTCATGACAAAGGTAGATAAGGGAACAATTGTTGTGGACATCATGGAACAAACAAAAGTGGTTTCTCTTGATAAAGCTATGGGTTATCCCAATGATGAAGAAGAGGAAGTCTCACCGTCTACTGAGGATGAAGCTATAGCAGTCTCCATGCTTGACTCATACCCACAATTACCTCTTGAAGCTTGTTTGTTTAACATAACGGATGATTGGACAAGAAGTACATCATTACAAGAATGTGTTAAGATGCTTCAAGTGCTTCCTTGCTACTATGCCAATCACTATGAAGAGCTAGGACCGCTGCCACCACCACTTCAATCTTCTTATGTCAGCTCGCCGGATTTAGAGCTTAAGCCGCTGCCTCCTCACATGAAATACACATTCTTAGCGGCTAATGCAAAGCTACCGATGATAATTTCAGCATATTTGAGTGCCGTTGAGGAAGAACAGTTGATGATGGTGTTGAAGAACCACCGTGGTGCATTTGGGTGGTCAGTTTCTGACATCAAGGGGATCTCCCCTACTCTTTTCCAACACAAGATCCGACTCGCTGAAGGAGCCAAACCTATGATTTAGCCACAACGTCGCCTCAACCCTGTCATGATGGAGGTCATAAAAAAGGAGGTGATTAAGCTTTTCTCCGTGGGCATCATCTATGCTATTTCAGACTCTACATGGGTGAGCCCAACATAGGTAGTCCCTAAAAAGGGGGGAATCACAGTATCTCAAAATCTTTTGAATGAGCCTGTCACCACCCGATTGGTAACCGAGTGGCGTGTTTGCATTGATTACTGTCAGTTGAATTCCACCACTTTAAAAGATCATTTTCCTCTCCTATTCATTGATCAGATTTTAGAGCGACTGGCTGGACACTCTCACTTTTGCTTTTTAGATGGCTATTCCAGTTATAATCAAATTTCCATAGACCCTAAGGACCAAGATAAGTCTAATTTCACTTGTCCATATGGGACTTTTGCATATCGCCAGATACCGTTCAGTTTGTGCAACACACTAGCTACTTTTTAGCGCTGCATGCTTGTTATCTTTTCGGATATGGTGGAGCGCTGTCTAGAGGTTTTTATGGACGACTTTTCCGTCTACGGTGCATCTTTTAATGAGTGCTTATATAACCTAGACAAGGTGCTACAAAGATGTGAGGACACACATTTAGTCCTCAATTGGGAAAAATGCCATATGATGGTTAGCAAAGGCATAATACTTGGATACAAGGTGTCACCAAGTACATAACATGCCTTTAGTGTGGGTTTTTTAAGGCCTTTAGTGTCGATTCTTAAGCGACACCTATGTGGGCACCGCTAAAAGCCCAACCGTTATGTGTCGGTTCTCAAACCAATGCCAAAACCCTTCGCACACCACCAAAAATGCGCCAAAAATGCGCCAGCAGGGGGTATAGGTGTCGGTTATTAGGTTAAAAAACGACACCACATACCTTCGCGCCATAGAAAGGGCGCCATCTGGGACACTATCGGCATCGGTTTCTTAGTGATAACCGATAGCCATCTCACCCGCTGCCACGGCCATGCTGACCAGCACGACAGTGTTGTCTGGCCTCTAGGGAAATTGACGTCGGTTACAAGTAGGGAAACCGACATTGTTATCCTATGTCGTCGGTTGTATATAAATATCTTACGCCTATTTTATGTCTGGTCCACTGCCACGACCGTGCTGGCCAGCACGGCCGTGGTGTCTGGCCTCATTAGGGAAATCGACGTCGGTTACTAGTATGGAAACCGACATTGTAACCATATATCGTCGGTTTTCTTCAAATAACCGACGCTGATGTTTTTTTTATGTCAGTCTACAGAACTGCTGTGGCTGGTCGTAGGATGAGAAATATGAACTGCAGGTTTTATGACATCCATTGATATCAACCAACAATAGGCCACAAACCTGCAAACATTTTATCTCTTTTCACATTCAGACACATGTAGAAACATTCATGTATTGATGATTTTCACACACAATTCATAAAAAATCATTCACATTGTCATCATTGTCAACAAAATCATATATTCAAAGAGCCATGAAATAGCAAAAGAAGCCACAATGAAGGCAAGCATGATAAAGATACAATACATAAAGTGCAACACGCACAAGTGTTTCAGATTCATATAACAACATGACAGACTAACACATATATAGTGCATAATAACAGCAATGCCGAATTTACATACAACACTATGGCTTAGTACATATATATAGTGGGACTAAGGTGACGATCCCACCTACTAAAATAGTTTACCGACAACTACATGTTACGACTGGGAGGTCATGATTCAGCAACCGTATGCATTAGCAGGAGGACAAACAAATTTCACCACGAGCAACTGTATACTAACCTTCTTCAATGTTAACTCGTGGTGAAATCTGTTTGTCCTCCTGCTAATGCATACGGTTGCTGAATCACGACCTCCCAGTCGTAACATGTAGTTGTCGGTAACCTGTTTTAGCAGGTGGGATCGTCACCTTAGTCCCACTATATATATACTAAGCTATAGTGTGGGATGCTTGCTATCTCTCCGACTATTGCACTTTGGATTTACAAAGCAATGTCGATGGCATGCATAGCTATGTCATGGCCGTCCTGCATAGCCTGTAGTCTTTGGCGAACACCTACAAATTAAATAGAATTGCTATTAACTAGTATCCTAAAAATTTGATAAAAAACACACTTACATAATATAATTATAAATGAACATATAGATAGAAACCTCAAGGATATATTCTTAAAACTTACACTGTTAGGCGGTGCAAGCACATCCTCACCCTCACGGTGATCATCAGCACGGTCATCATGGGAACATAATAAAATATAAACATCCATGCCTCTAATATTGTGATCTTTTATCAATTAACAATCCTTCATTATGATCCCCGCAAACATACAAGTCATTGTCATCCCTAGCTTCAATGTTTAGTGGTGTTGGCAACCCAACTGAGAATGGATTGGAGTCATCATACTTATCATAGTACTCTTCTTCATCTATAGGATCTTCAATGAACTGTCTTTTACCATGAAGAACAACCGACCATTTATCATTTGCAGGATCATCGATATAAATTACTTGTTTTGCCTGTGATGCCAATATGAATGGTTCACCCTTCTCGCCAATCTTTTCAAAGTTCACTAACGGGAAACCCAATTCATCCACTATAACTCCTTTGTTGTTGTCAACCCAATTACATTTAAAGAGCGGAATTCTGAAATCTACATAGTCAAACTCCCATATGTCTTCAATGACACCGTAATATGACATTTTAGCTTCACGTGGACTTTTATCCTTTGTACTTGCAAAATACATAGTCGATGCTTGAAGGGTGACCCCACTATTTGGATGACACTCTTATCATCTTGACGCTTTGTGTAATATGAGAAACCATTTATGTCAAACCCTTCATAAGACATAACATTCAATTTTGGTTTAAAGGCGAGGCATTTGATGGTTTCATTAACATTATCTGGTGTTTGAGATAGTTGATGTAAGACTTTATCTTCAAACCACTTAATAAATGTCTTGTTATGCTCTCTAGAAAGCCACATTGAATTGGATTGACAATATTGTCTCTTGATGAAATTGGTATGCTCCTCGATATAAACACTCACTTCGTCGATGTTGTGTAAAATATACAAGTGACCTTGCTCCAACTGCTCACGGCTGATTACTTTCAACCGTGCTCCCAAAACTCCTTTGCAAAAATGCTCCTCAATATTCTCGTCATTCATGGGAGCGTCATTACCACTCAGAAAGTCATTGCAAAAATCCATAACCTCTCTCCCCACATAACCCTCAATAATACTCCCTTCAGGCTGATAACGGTTTCGAACATCACCTTTTAAAACATTCATGTATCGGGATACATTCAATGCAAGGAATCTGGTCCCAACATTTTCACTTCCCTAGTCAAGTAGACAACAAGATGTACCATGATATCAAAGAACTACAGAGGAAAATACATCTCAAGCTGACATAGGGTAACAACCACTTCTCTTTGCAAATTATCGAGAGTATCAGGGTCAATAACTTTGCTGCATAGACTGTTGAAAAAGAAACAAAGTCTAGTGATTTCAAACCTTACATGCTTCAGCAATATAGATCTAATTGCCACAGGCAATATTTGTTGCATTAGAATGTGACAATCATGAGATTTAAGACCTATCAACTTCATATCTTTCATTGATACCAATGTACGGATGTTTGATGAGTAACCCTGTGGCACCTTAACATTTACCAAGCATTCACAAAATGCTTTCTTCTCCTTTCTATACAACGTGTAACAAGCGAGAGGTAAGTATGTTCTTTTATTACCCATTTCACATAATTCTGTTAATTATGACCTTATTCCCATTTCACGTAGGTCCATTCTGGATTTTATCCCATCTTTAGTCTTACCTGGTATATTCAACAGAGTACCGATGACGCTATCACATACATTTTTCTCAACGTGCATGACATCGATACATTGCCTGACTGTCAAAGAACTCCAATAAGGAAGATCCCAAAATATCGACTTCTTCTTGAATAAAGACTTGTCACTCCTTATGGCCATTGTACATTGTGATCTCTTACCAAATTCATTGGCGATGTCTTTCACTCTTTCATAAACATCCTCCCTTGATATAGGTTTAGGTGCACTACGTTCCTCATTCCGTCCATTGAATGCTTTGCGCAACCTACGATACGGATAAAATTTTGGAAGAAACCTTCGATGAGCAAGATATACAGTCTTGCCGCCGTGTTTTAGTCATATTGAATCAGTGTTCTCTTCACATATAGGACACACTTTAGATCCTTTGACACTATATCTAGACAAATTCCCATATGCTGGAAAGTCATTCACAGTGCAAAACAACATAGAGTGCAAACAAAATGTCTCTTTTCATGAAGCATCATAGGTCATCACACCTTCACCCTAGAGTTTCTTTAAGTCATCAATCAGAGGTTCAAGATAGACATTGATATCATTTCCAGGTTGTTTAGGGCCCGATATCAACAACGACAACATAACGTACTTATTTTTCATACACAACCAGGGAGGAATATTGTATATAACAAGCATGACTGGCCAAGTGCTATGTTGGCTGCTCAATGTCCCCTACGGATTCATCCCATATGTACAAAGCCCAAGTCTTAGATTCCTGTCCTCTTCACCGAATTCAGGGTACAATAGATCAATCTTCTTCCACTGTGGGGAATCAGACGCATGTCGTAGGATCCCATCAATATTTTTCTTAACATCTGCATGCCACCTCAAATTCTTTGCATCTATAGGATTGGCAAACAAGCATTGAAACTATGGTATTATAGGTAGATACCACATCACCTTGGTGGGAGAACTAGTTTTGGACTCCCCCGAAGTCATTAATTTATACCTTGACGCACCACATTTCGGACAATCTTTCAAATTCACATAGTCCTTTTGAAATAATACACAATCATTCAGGCATGCGTGTATCTTCTTGGCCCTTATTCCCATTGGGCACAACAATTTCTTTAACCGGTATGTTGAGATCGGCAGCTCGTTTCCTTCAGGAAGAATTTCTTTCAACAAAGACAACAATGACGTGAAGCTTTTGTCGCTCCATCGATTGTTAGCTTTTAGTTTATACAATCTCAACACAACACTAAGCTTCGTAAACTTACAACCCGTGTATAATGGTATCTCATCATCATGCACAATGTTTCTAAACATGGGAGTGGATCAGTGTGCTCTACCCCACAACTATCCAGCATCGCATCAACGATGTCTACTGGAATTGGTTCATTCACATCTACGTCATCGGAGGCAATATCTTCTTCCACACAAGCACTGCTATCGACATCCATTGGTTTCAGGTTTGAAATCTCTCCATGCCAGTGCCATTCTGAATAGCCTTGTACAATCCCGTTGCACATGACATGACTTCTTATTTTGTCACCAGTACTGACTTTCAAGTTGTTACCGCAATGCCTACATGGACTGTAGAACCTATCTCCAGGTTGTTTCCTATGTTCCTCGACATATCTAACAAACTAATCAAGACCAGAAATAAACTCTGGGGTGCAGAGATTGCGAATGGACATCCATGATCTATCCATTCTCTGATCAAAGGGAAAATAAGTATATATTACAACAAGATTAGGGTCTAGGGTAAACAGATTAGAGTTTATGGTTAAAACTTTAGGTTTTAAACATGTGATTTCATTCTTAAATGTGTACCACCTATCCCATTCTTGAACTCCTAATCTCACTAGTAAGTGTATAATGTGTATTGGGTTTTCAAGAAAATTTCAGCAGCATTTCCCCACTATTCTCCAAGTACATATGTACTTAGAGAACAAACGGGGAAATGCTGCTGAAATTTTCTTGAAAACCCAATACACATTATACACTTACATCCTAAGTGAGATTAGGTTTTCAAGAACAGTCCCAAACCGGGGACTATCCAAGATTTACTCCTAATGAGTAAATCTTGGATGGGTTTCTAGGCCAACAAATACAACACCAATTCCTTGTTCACAACCCCATTCGACACACAATTTCTTATAAAAACATTTGTGGACAACCATAACAACATATCAATGCTTCCTAAATTAATCAACATTAATAGCTTATGAATGTTTAGATGCATTTAAATATAAAGCCCTAAATTTAAATAATGTGATGAATAAAAAATCATTAGATGAACGAGTGGATAAGTAAATACAAATCAGTATTTAAGTAAATACAAATAAGAGGGTGAGACAGAGGGCTTTTGGGGATGTTTACCTCTGTTTGAGCCCAGTCGGGCGTCTTGCTCTAGAGCAGGGAGAGAGGCGAGATGGATGGGTGCACGTGGAAGCTGAACGGGCAGGCAGAAGGCCGGTGAGCTCCTGAACCGTAATGGAAGTGATCATTGAAAACATAGTTATAATAAGGATAAAAGAACATTTATAATGAAATTTATCAGTAATTTGTAACATTCAATAACCAAGCCAATCATCAATTCAGTTAGAAGCATTCATGTAGCAACTTTTAGTTCCATTCATTAATCTCTTTTTACATCCACACACAGGGGTTGGTGTACCCCTAAAAAGTAACTAAACAATGGGGTTGGTGTACCTCTAAACATGTCCATAATTAAAATAACTATTAATACAGACAAGTCTAGATAGATAGACAACTAAATACTACACCAACATGGTCCCGCATCAGTAACTTCGAGGACTTATCATTGTGGTGATCTTCTCCTAAAGTTCAGAAAAGAAAGCAGCTATGAGTATTGATTGCTTTTAGACAAAAAGTGTAAACACAAATTTTTTGTCTTGACAATTATATTTGTTAATTGGACCTACCGTGGCCTTTTTGATGATGCTGTGTCGCAGAGCTCCTCACTATATTTAGATGAATCTGAATTGATAGGGGCCTCATAATCAAATTCGTCATAGATGATATCCTCCGCCGTGCGCTCATACCACAATAGATGATCGGGGGTCTCGTAGTTGATGTTGGTTATCCAAACGTTGATGGTATTATGGCCAACTGGACGGAGAAAAAGCCTGTCTCTACGGACCACAAGCATCTTTCCAATCCAATCACACCAAATGGATTTTGATACAAGATTTCCTACCAAATCATACTCAACCTCGATAACATGTGAATAATTGCCAAATATTAGGGTCACTTCACCAGGCCTGTAGTGTCTTCCTTTTAGAAAACGCCAATGTTTGGGTATGGCCAATTGATTTAAGGAACAATCATATAGGATGATGTTCAATTGTTCTTCAATAGGGAACGTGAACATTGACATAGAGGCCCAGTTCATAGTGAAAGTTTTGGGTGGACAGAGACTACATAATATTAGTAATAACAAAGTGTACGTAAGTAGATATAACGATGTTATATATTTTCAGAAAAAGTGTAAGTACATATATTGATGTTATAAATTTTTAGACTAGTATTTTCTATAATTTGATGTATCTTGGTATTTCATAAAATTAGGTGACACTTATTATCTATTTGTTTAATCAACACTCATATTTAGTTTTATGAGTACATGACACTATGTTTGAAATACTTTTTAAAAGGATAAAAGAACATACTTATAATAAGGACCCATGCACCTTCTAATCATTTTGAAGTGAATCAGAAAATGAACAGGAGCCTGGCTCCTATCTGCTAGTAACATCAAAAAAGTCAAACCTAAAACTAGATATGCACACTACAAATTTTAGCACGATCGTGTATGAATGCAAAACAATACTGAACTGAATTAGGATCAATCATAGGGATTGGTTAACTAAATTATCATTGACATCTACTGGTTTACAAAATAGGTTAAGACAAGGTCAACACACGTCAACAACACACATTAAAAAATAGGTTAAGCCAAAGATGAATTGAGGATGCAAACCTAGTCAATTGGAGGCTTTACCGCTAGCAGTGGCAGTGGTCACGATAATGGCAAGCTCTGGTTCCGGCTGCTGCTGTTGGCGCTGGCTATTGGCGTTGGCTCTGGTTCCGACTGCTGCTGTTGGTGCTGGCTACAGCTAGCACCGACGAGAGGAGGACCGGCTGGAGGAGAGGACCAACGACGGTGGTGGCTCTACGAACGGCGAGCTCCACAAACGCCGGCGAGCTCCACAAACGGCAAGCTCCATGGTGACGCTTCACGGCGGCGGCAAGGAGATCGCCGCTTCACGGCGGCGCTTCACGGCGTCGGCGAGCAAGGATATTGGCGGCGGCGAGAAAGGAGAACGTCGGAATTGCCAGGCCCTAATAGCTGATTGCAATCACAGAGAGAAAGGGGAAGAGTTGGGCTCTCTCGCGCGATATTAAGTTAACATTCGGTGTCGGTTGCTAACAAAACCGACAATAAAAACTTGAAGTGTCGGTTTGCAACACACCACCGACACTAAAGGGAGGTGAAAATTTTCGCGGTTATTCGTGCGAAAACACAACAACGTCAGTTATTGTCACAAAACCAACGATAAAAAGTGAGCAAATTTCTATCTCGCAGAAAACCTTTAGTTGTCAGTTCCTATCTTAAAAATCGACGATGTATGTCAATTTTTGGAGGCAATTTTTTTCCCTGGAAATTTTGGTTTTGGCGGTTACTTTTAGGTGTCGGTTTTTTTATTAAGGAACCGACATTGAATAAAAGCGATACCCGTGTCTGGTCGCCCTTAACAGATTGATGTTGACTTATTTTAAACACCGACGCTGTATGGTTTAGGTGTCGGTTTTTTATTACAACCGACAGCAGCAAAAGTGATGTTATAAGCCATTTCTGTAGTAGTGTGTCTAGCAAGGGACTGGAGGTAGATCCAATGAAGATTGAGGTTGTTTCCAAACTACCTCCACCGAATTCGGTGAAAGGGGTGAGGAGTTTCCTTGGTCATGCAGGGTTTTATCTCTGGTTTATCAAGGATTTTTCTAAAATCGCTAATCCATTATTGGAATTGCTTGAGAAGGATGTTGTTTTTGACTTCAATGATAAATGTATGCATGCCTTTGAGGTTCTCAAGCAAAAGTTGATCTCCACGCCGATTGTTCAAATACCGGATTGGACTAAGCCCTTTGAGCTTATGTGTGATGCGTCAGATTTCACTGTGGGGGCCGTTCTTGGGCAGCACCTTGAGAACAAACCCACAATTATTTTCTATGCATCTCAGACTTTGAATGATGCCCAAATCAATTACACCACCACTGAAAAAGAATTGTTTGCTGTGGTTTTTGCATTCAAAAAAATTTAGGCAATATTTGGTGGGGTCTAAAGTTGTGGTATGGATGGACCATGCCACCATAAAATACTTAATGGAAAAGAAAGAAGCCAAGCCTAGACTCATTAGGTGGATCTTACTCTTGCAAGAATTTGACATTGAAATTAAGGACAAGGCGGGCATTGAGAATGTGGTTGCAGACCACTTGTCTAGGTTGGAGCGGGTAGATGAGAGAGATACCAACATACCCATTACCGAGACCTTTCCGGATGAGAAAATCCTTTCCATTCAATCTAAGGACCCTTGGTTTTCACATATCATGAATTATCTCGCATGTAAAGAAATTTCAGATGATTGGACTTATCAAGAGCGTAAGAGGTTTTTCCATTCTTTGAGGTATTATTTTTGGGATGACCCTATTTTGTTGAGATAGTGTAGGGATGGAATTTTGCATAGGTGTGTACCTAAGAGTGAATATGATAGTGTGCTCAGACTCTGTCATAAATTGCCCACCGAAGGTCATCATGCGAGTAGGAGGACTGCGGTGAAGGTATTAGTGAGCGGCCTTTATTGGCCTACACTTTTCTGGGATTCCTATGATTATGTGAGGAGGTGTGATTCATGTCAAAGGGCAGGTAACATCTCAAAATGGCAAGACATTCCCCTCAATATATTTCAAGAATTTGAGGTATTTGATTTGTGGGGCATTGATTTCATGGGACCCTTTGTGTCCTCTATTTCCAATTTGTATATTTTGCTTGCTGTTGATTATGTGTCAAAGTGGGTAGAGGCAATACCCACAAGGACTAATGACACTGCCATAGTGTGTAGGTTCGTGAAGGAGCATATTTTTGTAGGTTTGGTGTTCCACAAATGATCATTAGCGATGGAGGCACCCACTTCACAAATAGGAAATTTGCTACACTATTGATAAAATATGGGGTCAAGCATAATGTAGGTACCCCATATCACCCACAGATCCAGGGCCAAGTGGAAGTGTCCAATAGGGAGACTAAGAAGATATTGGAGCGCACGATGGCCTCTTCAAGGAAGAATTAGAGTGCATTACTACCAGACACACTATGGGCATATAGAACCTTATTCAAGACACCTATAGGCACCACGCCTTTTAGGTTGGCTTATAGGTGGGCTTGTCACTTGCTAGTGGAATTAGAGCACAAGGCGCACTGGGCGCTAAGGAAGTTTAACTTGAGTACGGATGATGCAGGGAGAAAGCAAATGTTAGAGCTCAATGAGTTGGATGAGCTAAGGATGAATGCATATGAGAACTCAAGGATCTACAAGGAGCGGACAAAGCAAATACATGATCGCCATATTCAATTTCGAGTGTTCAAGAAGGGTGAGAGTGTCCTATTATTCAATTCGAGGTTGAAGTTGCATCCCGGGAAATTGAAATCCCAATGGAGTGGACCTTTTATTATAGAGAAGGTGTGACCCCATGGTGCTATCATGGTGAGAGATGGTGAAAGAACATTCTTGGTGAATGGTCACAGGTTGAAGCACTATTATGGGGAAGACTACACAAGGAAAGTGCATGAGATCAAATTCATGGCAATAAATGAGGAATGAGGAGCATGCATGCGTCTAGCCCAAGACGTTAAATGAGGTTCTTGTTGGGAGGCAACCCAACCTTGGTAGTGTACATGTTTGTTTCTTTAATTTTTTCGCATTCCTAGTTAGTTTTCATTAATTTAGCACTTAGTCTCTAAAAATGATACCCTGATGTGTTTGTTGAGTGTGCAGGCTGGGGAACTATCGAAACCATCAACATCTGGGTCGATGGTATCAAATTTGGAGCGTCTGACAAGTCTACCGAAATTTCATTCCGTCGATACCATCGACGGCCTCGTCAATGGTATCGAAACTGGAACAGGTTGAAAAAGGATCGAGCGTTGATTGTATCGACTTGTCGTCGATGGTAGCGAGTTTTCTGGAGATTTTCAGATAGAGTTTCTCAGTGATTTCGATACCATCGACACACTAGTCGATGGTATCGACATGTCTACAACAACATTGAATTGGTCAGACTTTGCGGGGATCGAATGAACATACATGTGTTGATACTATCGACACTTGGGTCAATAGTATCGACGACACATCAGCGATCCGAGGTCTTCATCGAGCAGTCCACAACGAGCCGTCAACAACTGTTGATTGCAGCGAGGGGCGGATTCCAACAACCATCAATACTATCAATGCATCGATAGCAGACCCGACCGTCCCTTATAAAACGGAGGGCAAATCTTCATTCTAATCACACAATCTCCTTGCCTACCCTCCACATCCGAGGCTTAGCATCCCTAAGCACCCAAGAGCAACCAAGATCACCACCGACGATCGTCTCCGAGCATCTTCTTCAGCATTGCGGATCTCAATCTTCTCCAAGTGCCCCGATCGTCTCCTCCGAGCTCCATTTTCTTTTCTTTTCCTCACTCATTTCTGTGCAACCATGGTGAGATGGGAAGCATCATCATCTAGGGCTGCACTACATGCCCTGCAGCAAGGATTAGTCCCTCGGCCGAGGCTAGTCCACCCATCAGTGGAGATAAAGAAGGTTTATGAAGAGTTATGGAAGTGCTCCATCGAGCCAAACCGGTATGGAGACCGGCAGTTGATCAAGGATCTGGGTTTTGAGGCCAATATGGCCTATGTGCTGCAGGGACAATTGGGCAAGTCCCCTAGGTTGTGCCATGACCATGCCGACGGTCATCCATTCTTCAGCGGGTGGCCCACTTACAAGGAGATCATCATCGAGTTCATGGCATCTATGGACATTTGTGTCATCCCCAATGAATTAGTACCAGCGTGCACAGAGTGGAAAGAGGGGTGCATTTCTTTCCGGCTCTACAACAAGGACTATACAATGAACCTTACGAGTTCAATGTGATTTATGGGTGGGCCCATAACGACCTCCGCCAGCCAACGCACAATGTGGATTATGACGCCATGGTTGCCAAGCTAGTTACTGTACTGGTGGGATACTCGATCAGCTGGCACAATGCCTCCATAGCTGATTTTGAGCATCCATTTGTCAAGATCTTGCATCAGATTCTCTCCAACACCTTCTGTGCAAGATCAAAGTTGTCTCAAAGCAAATTTTAAGAGACAGACCTGTTCTTCCTCTATAATCTGCTGGAGCACACCTATCAATTTTGGATATTTCTTCCTTATGCGTGTAATGGCGGTTAAGAGGAATGTTTCTCACAGGGCTCCCATTTATTTTGGGGGACTAATTACACCAATTAAAATGTACTTGGGCCTAGATTTGTCCGGGCTATCCAAGTTGGAGTGCAAGAACACGCTCAATTTGAGCCATTTTGTGAATGCATGCCTCATTGAAGCTCGTCATGGTACTATGTACGCCACCTTCCATGTGGCAGGAGTCTTTCAGAGGAGACAATTGCCCGAACCTGCTTTCAATGTCAGGCCAGGCCAAAGCTATAGGTGGCCAATCATTGATGTTGAGGAAGATGAGGAAGAAGAAGCTCAAGAGGCAGAGGCTCCAGAGGGCGACGATGATGAAGAAGGGGAGGAGGATGCCACTATTCCTCTTCGACGGCGAGTTGCTCTGAGAAAGTGTCCATGAAACTATGGAGCATCCTCTTCTTCCCAGCCACAGCCACCACAGCCCTCCCATGATGGAGATGACCCCTATTCTATGCAGGGGATGTATACCATGCTCCTGTCGATCCAGGAGTCTGAGCAGACAATGTTGCAGTCACATCAGATAGCTTTTGCAGGGATCCAAGATATGCAGAATAGGCTTTATGAAAACCAACAGGCGATCTTCGAGAATGAGCGTCAGCTCTTCGCCAACCAGCAGCAAGTCTATGATAGGTTGGGGAGGATCGAGCAGCAACAACAACCTTTCTACGATCATTACTGGAGCAAGCACTACTTTGGGGGATATCCACAACCACCGCCTATGACATCCTATGATCCCAACTTTTAGGGGCAGTATCCAGAGTGGAACCCCCATACCCACCAGTTTCCGCCGCACCCACCACCTCAGTAGTAGCAAGGTATCACTGTTCAACCTTCTGAGTTTGTTCTTGACTATGAGGCCATAGTCAAATTCAAGCTTTGGGGGGGGAGATGGAACAGTTTCTATCTTAGTTTTATTTTATTTTCTTCTGTTTGAGCATTTTTCTTAGCTTTTTGCAATTTTTCTTCTAGTTTTATAATTTGTTTTATTTATGGCTTTCTAGGACCCAATTTCTATCTGGTGTAATCCGTGGGTGTCTAATTTAAGTGTGTCATCTCAATGTTTTTCATAAGGGGCTGATGTGTGAATTGTTTGAAATTGAGCATATCACTTATGAAAATAATTGGGTAGGTCAACTTTAAAACATATGATGATAACTGTGTATCCTTATGGTTCAAGAAATGAGGACGGATATGGATGTTGAGCTTTAACTGACCAAACGGTAATGGGATCTTAATTTGAAGTGAGAAAGAGAAACCTCTTAGTTACCCTGTGCACATGTCAGTAAGGAGAGACATATAATCTTTTCCAGTTGTTCTGTCATTTAGTCTTGTGATCTATCCACCTCACTTCATTTACGCTCCACCAAAAGAACTGGGAGCACATTATAGTTTTTCATCTCTTGATTGCATGCCATTTAGATATGATTGCATTATAGCTAGATTTTGCATAAAAAATGAAAAATATTTTTTTTGTAGATCAGTTATGCATGCACACATTCTAGAGTGCATGCCATTGTAGTTTCATAATTACTTTCATGTAGTTGCACTTTGCATATTTTTTAGCATATAGGACATTATATGCCTTATTTCTTCTGAAAAATAAGAAAATAAGGTAACTTGTTCTATACTCTCTGAAAAGTAGATTGTAATGCATGAAATGTAGTAATTATGTGAAAATAAGCCGATTTTTTGTTTTTGCAAATATTTCTGTAGTCAATTGAGAAAATTGGGGCTTGAAAAGAATTGAAAAAAAAGAAAAAAAAGTAGAAATCAGAGGGAGAAAGGAACTTATTTCACTTGCATAATGGGAAGAATAAGCACATGATGTAGTTTTGTAGACATTCTATCTCACATTGAGATGAAATAGTAGATCATGCATCATTCCACCTAAAATGTAGGAATTAGGTCATTTTCATATGCATATGCAACATTTAGGTCATTTTTGTTGTTTCTGCATGTTAAACTGTATTGTGCTTTCTGTTCTTTCACAGCCGCCCATTCCATCCACCCGTTGCTCAAAATGGTCGTCCACCCATGATTATCTCCTCATTATTGTATATCAGGAGATCTGATTCCATTGTAGATGGTAGTTAGGATTTGAGCAACATAGATAGGAGATCTCAAGATGCGCCACACATGAACCGGAGAAATGTATTATATTATCTGCTTTATTTGATTGTGTTCATTGATTACGGGATGGACATCTCTCGATGATCATTGTCACCTTTAGGGTAGTTATCATTCTGTGGTTAGTGAGAGCCGATATGTGCCTAGCAGGTGGGAATCATAATGTGATGTCTTTTATGTGATTATGTTCTTTAGTTAACCCTCACAATTTTATTCTATAGTTTTGTTGCTCGAGGATGAGCAAAGTTCAAGCTTGGGGGAGTTTGATGCAGGGGTTTCGAGTCACTTGTATAGGCTAGTTTTACACTCATTTTATGCGCTTATTGGTCATTTTTGTGGTTAATATCACATGATTCAATTCCTTTAGCCTATTATCCTTGCCTACAACAAATTCATCTTGTTTTACATTGTTTTGCATAAATTATCATATTTCTCAGATTTGATTTGTGTTTTTCTCTCATTTTCAGGCAATTCACAATTCTGGATCCGTCGATACCATCGACGTTCTGTCGATAGCATCGATAGAGCAACAGTGATAGAGCCGGAGAGGAAGTAGATAGTTTGATACCATCGACACTTTGTCGATGGTCTCGAAAGTCCAACAGCGAGCCAAATATCATCCCTTCGATACCATCAACGGGAACGGTCGATGGTCTCGAGATGCCATCAGACGGCTTCCAAAAATTGAAGAAAGCATTAATACCCTAAGGTATCGACGCCATCGGATCAGAGTTTTGTCCAGCACAACTTCAATCGGATGATTGTGTTCTTTTGGCGGCTATAAGTGGTACCTATACCTAGAAAAAAGATGGCCCAAAGCCGTGATTCACGTTGGATTGCATTGCACAAGTCCCGAAGGAGGAGACAACGAAGAACAGAGCTGAGAGCTACGCCCTGGGAGATTCCAGAGATGCAAATAGAGTTTTCTAGTGCTGGAAGGCTGTAGAATGCTCATCCCATGCCAAGGATCACCCGATTCTTCTCCGTTCAGGGGTTACACCATCTCCATCCACATTTTCTCCATGTTTTCTCATTCCTTCATGGTGTTTTGCATTGAGATGAACATGCGGGGCTAATCCCCTTTGTCTCTAGGACCGGGAGTAGCCCGGGCAATCATTGTATGACTCTTTTTACATAGTTTATCATAAGTTGTCCCTCAAATCTGTGGTATGATATCATTTTCTCGATTTCTATCATTGTTCTTGATCACCATAATGGTAATCTAATAGCTTTAATTGCTTTTGACAAAGAATTAACGGTTGAAAAGAGGTGGTAATCACATTAACTAATAAATCCTTTGGAAAAGGAGATGTACAGTTAATGGTGCGAACCCAGAGACATGTTTTTCAAGCACCTAATCTAGGGCATAGGTTACTACTGGCGTGGAACCGACCTAGATTAAGGTAGTGGATTGTATCGCAGAAGTGAGCAATTCTGGCTACAGGCCACTATCCGGAAAGGGAGACGAGTTGTGATAATTGTGAATGAATTAATACAATGAGAACCTGTGGTGAAACTGCAATCCTAGAGATTTCTTTTGAATTGATTATACCAACCATTTAATCGATTGCTTTGTTTTCTTTTGTTTTTCTTTTTCTTTTTCAAAACATCTTCCAAACTTTTATAACCGGTCTAGCTGATCGCGAGTAGTTAGTAGTAGTCTATCGATAATTACATTTCCCTGTGTTTGACTCGGGCCTCACAAGGCCTATATTACATTGATGCGTACACTTGCATTATATGCACGATAAAGTCGTGTCACATAAGTGCACCAAATGGTTATGATGTAGATAGGTTTTAAATTTCTAAAACCACCATAGTGCAATGTGGTTATGGTTTCAGAGAAAATAACTATGGATAGGACTGCACCATAACTAATTTATAGAAATGTATATAAATTATGTTGAATGACATTCTAATCATATTTTTTATTTTTTTTTCTCACACTGTTACTAGATCTATTTTTGTGAAATAAATTTAGTGTATAAATAAGTAGGAACTTAATTTTTTTCACTATTATCATTCATGTTTTACTTATATATATTGCACTTTATTTTTATGTGCATTTTATAAACTTATAATCATATATATAATGATGGTAGATAGTTCTTTTCATTGGGAGAAACATGCAACAAGTATAAAATGGGAGATAATAATTCAGATGAGATTTGGTTTATTACTATAAGAGAACTGTTAGGTACCATTTGGGTAACCCCATTGAGATCCCAGTAGTACTTATGAGTGATGGGATTTAAACTCTAGATGTTAAGAAATACTAGAACTCTGAATTACTTTGCTTAGTAGACAAAGAAACAATACATATGATGAGATGATTTCCAGGAGGAACAATAGAAAAAATTCCAGCCACAGATAAAACTGTCTGCATGGGCAACAAGTTCCAAAACTAGATGATCTCTGTGAGGAAGAGGGGTTGGCTCAAGAACTCACCATGGATCATCACTCATCCATCAATCAACATTTGAATTACTACACATTAGCTTTTCCATATACCCAAAAAACAAATCCACTGGGGCCTACCAACTAGCCAACATGTGCCACCAACAACAGTAGAGCAACATTTGTAGGCCGCAATAGAGATATATGGTTGTCTACCAGTAGCACTAGGATCTTTGAGATCTTCTATATCATAGAAGGCTGAGGCCACATCACGAGCCTATGATGAAGGATCCAGATTCATGAGCGGCCCACACATCAGGAAAAAACTTCCTCTACAACCCATCCCAGCCCCTGCCTCTGTCTCATGTACTATTCACCATGCTCATAATGAAGCTTTGGCGGTGCCACCACCTCACGTCTTCCCAACAATAGGCTTCCATCGACAGTGTCATGCCATGCATGCATCATCTACTAGTTCCAAGGTTACTTAGTTGCCTTTGTATTCAGTGTTCTTGAGGATTCCATGCCAGGGGAAGTAACGTGAGGGATGTAGCTGGTGGCTTGACTGGAATTACCTCCACAGAATAAACATGATATGGAAGGAAATAATGAGAGATAGAGGCAGTTGTAGGAAAGGCGGAGATGGGAGGAGGAGAAAGGGGTTATTGTGGTAGGGTTCTGGGGAAGAAAGGGGATGTTGGGGTAGGATTTTAGGGGGAGAAAGGGGGTGCCAACGTATTGGGTAGGGTTTTGGGTGGGAGAGGAGAGGCATGGAGGAGGATGGAAGAGGATATGAATGTGGGGGGAGAAGATGATCAAGAGAGGAGACGTGACTGGTGGAGTCATGAGAGCGGCGATTAGTGAAAGGTGATGGGGGGAGTCAGTGAAAAACCCTTATTAGATGAATTCTAAATCTCACCAATTTTGGCATGATTTGGGAGGTCCATCAAAAGAATGGGGGCGAAATGCTCCATTTAGAGTAAAAACACACAACTACCCAAACAACATAGTTATCAATACAATAGTTAGAATACTGAAATTAAATACAATACCACTGCTAGTTACCTCACTCAAACAACCCCTTATGAGTTTAGTGATGGATGTAGTTACCAGTAGACATAAACAAAATTTAATAAACAAAAAAAATATGAAAATTAAATTTAAAGACATAAAAGAGAGAAAGAGAGAGTAAAGAATAGATGATTACATTAATTATTACTAGTCATCTTATTCTATAATTATTATAATATTTTACCATCCTTCAACACAAAAGTTTTGACTTTCCACTCTATCTCATAAATATACCATTGCACTTAATTTTAAATCTAATTTTACTTTAATGACTTTAAAAATAAATACATATAGGAAAATCATAACTTATATGCTTGTAATGAAAAAGAGAGTTAATAGTGAAGAGAGACATGAGAACCATTTTAAACAGGATAACATGTTTTGAAAAAAAAATATTATATATTAGTGGGGGTGGGACTTAATACATTTTCTAAGATATAATGTTTGAACTTCAAATGAAAAATTATATATGTAATTGTAAAATATTATATTTGTGTTTACTTATTTAAAAAGGTTAGATTGCATGTTCACATAAATTGAAAATTTAGTATTTCTTATAATGCAATATGAACATGACATTATTGATCCATATTCCTATATTTTTCTTATTGTGTACTATTTCATGAAAAAAATTATGTACAATGTTATTAAGAGCAATGGACAATTTACTCCCAATGTGATGTGCTGTGGTGTAGTTAACCATGATTTTTTGACAGTGCGGATATGATTTCTCATACCGGACACCACATCAAATATGGTGAGACTATGGTGCTCGATTTTCAATCATGGTGTGGTTATCATTTTGGCATAGATGGCACCATATCCACACAACTTCATCCATATGTAAAGGTAAGAGAAGACCTGACATTACTGTAGAAAAACTTTATGTGTCACGATGATGTGGTTTTAACTTAGGTCATATAGTGTTTTGAGGTATGTTTTTGATGAATCAACTTTTATAAAGATGCCTCATGTCATACTCAAAGTATGCATTATAATCAAAGGGTATTTCCTTTTTTTATTTTTTGTTTTATCCAAACCTCATATTAAGATAAATCAATTTATCTAAACCCTGATTGGGCGATACTGAATTTAGTATCTTTTTGCTGGTATCTCCTATGGGGTCAAATTATATATTAATTTAATCAAAGTTTTGAGAGTCAACCATTGAGATAGGTTAGCAATCATGATTCTAACTCTGGTTTCTTGTATATTAAGACTTGTTCTAAATAGGGTTTATAAGAGAGTAAGTAGAGTTAGGGTTATAATGATAGGAAAAATGAAAGATTTGGGACCAGGATCTTAGGAGCAATTTGTTCCTAATGAATTAGATAAGTGGTCCATGCCTTGGGTTTTGCTGTACTACATTGTTCAAATTTGTTTGCGTAATCATGTTTAAAGTTAATATAATAATGCTATCATGTGGACAATAATGAAAGAAGATGTATTTATCATATGCATATCTTATTAAGGTTTACTACATACATGTTATATGTTAAGATTACATCAATTAAAGGAATATACCTCTTCATGTTTAAGATGAATTACGGGTGAAAACCCTATGTAAGATAAGATAAGTTCATATTAGAATAAGAAATAAATAATTAGGTAGGAACCCTACTCATGAATATTTTATGGAAGGTTGGTGCATCATGATCCCCCTTTGTTTATGGGTTCAAGCCCAAGCCTATTCACTTTCACTGCGTTTATTATGTTTGTGTTTATTGGATTCAAGCCCAACCTTGTTCACTTCTAGTGTGCTAAGAAGACTACACATCTGATGTTTATTGTGAGATCACATTAGATAAGGTTCATTGAGTAGGTACCCTAACAACAATGCTTAATTAAGCTAAGAATGTATCTGTAAGTCATTAATAATGATTAAGTATATTCAAATTAATATTAAGTTTTATTTAGGCTATGTTTATATTATTACTGAAACCCAACCACTTGCATGTAGATGCACGTGGGTGTCTACAACATGGAATAGCTCTAAGGATGTGGATATACATATGAGTCCAAGACTCAATGGGATGCCATCTATAAGATCCTGGGAGGTGTAACTAGTTCACCAGTTTTATCATGTATTATGTTGTTTGTTGTAAACTTTGTGAAAATAATTTGTATATAAGAATAGATGTAATCATATTTTGTGTAAAGGTATTTATATTATTTCAATGAATGATATAAGCTATTTTTGACAATCTCCAAGTGTAATCTTCATGATCCATGTTTCTAATGTTATTATGTATGGGTTATACTTGGGGGTTTCTACAAAAGTGGTATCATAGTAATAATATAGATGGCCACCAGGAAAGATTCTCAAATTATTATAGTCTTCACCTCTTAAGTGAGTCCTAAGTGTAAGACTTGGTGAAGTTAGAACAAGTATTAGTAATAAGATCCTCTTAAAGATATAGGTTCATATTATCATAATACTCAAATTTAATGAATATGGGAGTTGTGGATATGGAATATCCTAGCTTGTTGGTTTTTATACCCAAGGTTAAGATTTACCTTTATAAGAAGATAATGAAGTGTAGATCAAGGTGGATATTAGATTTGATGATGATGAAATACTAAATAACTTGATGAGGACTATATCTTTTATTTAGGTAATGATCCCTCATCTTTGATGCATGGCTAGCATTAATGTACAACTATTGATTTATGTTTTCCCAAATAATGATTTGGATGCAAATTTTATGACTATTTTAGCATTTGTCCTAAGAGTTTTTTTTATGATTGAAAAGAATATATATTTTACTATAATTATTATATCATGAATTATTTTAGTTTTTTGAAGCTTTTAAGTCTCAAAATCATTAAAAGAAGGAATGAAAGAAATGTTTTATCAAGACTTCATGTTTTTGAAAATTGAAGGTGTTATGTACAGAATCCAAGAGCCATAGAGGGATAAGTAACCTTCAGTTTATATGTCTTATGTTATGCATTTTAAGTATTGACTCCCTATCTCATATCATGTTCTCTTTCTTTCTCAATAGTTTGTGGTATGGGACACAAATAAATTGAGAACCTAAGAGGATATATAATAAGACACATAATATTTTTACACTAATCTCCTCCCTACTGGTTCTTGTAGAATGGGAAACTTGTAGTAGGGGGCGATGGAGATGAGTGTAATTAGATCTGTCATCTCTATATACATATATTCATGAGTATGTGTCAAGAGATGACATAAAGGGTTAATGCTAGGAACCCACACGTGGTCACTAGAACCTAAGTGTTCTAGAACTATTCACAAGTTCACAAATCACAACTGATAGTGACCTATATGACATAAAGAATTGAAAAATAGGTTTAGAGTAATAACTTTCTTGGGGACCCAAAGTTGCAACAATAAGACTCTTTAGTTATACATCTTTACTTAGTAATGATCTCTCTTCGTTATTGCGAAATGGTTGAGGAATGTTGAGAATTAAGTAATTAAAAACATGTTTTAAAGTATATTTCCTCTAAAGGTTAGGGAATGTGTGCAAGGGTAATAATTAATGATGTTTATCTTAATGGTTTCTTATTAAGTAAGATGTTAATTTGTAACATGCACAAGTATTTTGAGACTTATAGTTCATAACTAGGAAGCCTAACCTTGAAACAAATGATATAATATTTTCTTAAGGAGGAATACCCTAATACTTATGTGTATGGAGATTTAAGGTGTTGAAAGGATTATGAAATTCCCAATGTCAGGGTTGAGTTAAGTTCAAATAAGATTCTTACTTGTAGAAAATAGATGTACATATATTATGGATAATGTTAAGGTAATTAATCTCTAAACTAAATGAATACAAATAATTTTATGAATAAACATTTTCATGTACATATTTAAATTTTAAGATCAGGATGGTGTGGCACACATCTACATCAAGTTTTATGAACGTAAAGGCTTATGTGGATGAAAATCATTGAGTTTAAGTAAACAAAGAAAATTTTCTTTGGAACTCCACCCTAGATATCAGGTATAGAACTATGTGGTAGGACTAAATCTTTGTGGCCGTTGAAATCACTATATTTAAGGTGGCTCATATTAGAGGATGGAGACCTACTTATGTTTATGTGCACTATATAATATATCAGATCAATCCTGTATCAAGTGTAGACATCCATGCATGTAATTCAGGTAATGAATAAAGGAAATACATCCTTGAATCTTGTTAATAAGACGTGGTCATAGAGGTTTTATGATTTTGGTGTTTTTAAGTGAAACTTTCTAATTAAGAATGATAAGTGAGGACATATTAAGCATTGTGATAGTTTAGAGCCATACTTTGAATGATTAGATCTCATCCTTATGAGTATTAGTTTAATGATTTAAGGTAATCAACTATTTCCTAAATAGGTATGATGAAGATTAGGAATCTCTTAATGCATTTGAATTTTTGGTTCCAAGGAGGGACATATATCTTAAGTTGAATCACAATTTATCTTTTCTTTTGGAAGTATTTGAGAAAAATATGTATCTTGTTATGAATCGAGCTTATGATTTAATGTGGTAGTATGATGATGAATAAGAGTATCTGTAATGACCTCGCCTCCCAGTAACCCGCAATCAAGGGAGACCAAGAGGTCAGAGCCATTATCCCAATTAACAGGATCAAAGGTTCAACAATTAATCAGTAATAATTATGAAATTCTACTGAACTAAACTGAAATCTGGTATAAAATAAAACTTTGCATACCTTTTTCGAAAACATGGATATCTACGGATATCCAAATATGGAGTCTATTCTAACTAATCCTCCTTTGTACTTTAATTCTTAGTTAATTCCACTTATGCCACTATATTGTTTGTCCTTTTCAATATTACACCTAAAACGCCGACAAACAAAATGTCGGTCAACATATCAAAATATTTTGGTATGTGGGGACAACCAAAATTTTTCAAATATGGCTAACAATCTAAATATCACAATCAAGTTAATTAACAAGCCAAATTACACTTTCAGTGTGACATTCTCCACTATTTTTTCCCTAACCCTGGCATACCCCCCTTCGGGTTTCTCTTTTGCCAATGACTTAAGGCCACCTTCTCAATCTCGAGATTGGTGCCTGGGGTCACCTCTCATGGTTCCCATTAGTCATTCTATAAAGACTACCTTCTTAATCCCGAGCTTGGTGTCTGGGGTCACCACTCATGGTGCCCATTGGTCTTCCCTCCTGGGCTTGACCTTTTTGCATCATCCATCAGGGTGGCATGTAGGTGCGAGAATACACACTCATTTATAATTGTGATAACCATAGTGACTTTATAAGTTTGCAAGTATGAACATCCAAACTGATAGGTTGCATCCAATGCGATTAATCTTCCAGAAAACCTTCAGGAAACTAATGTGATTAACCATAATTAACCACATACCTGTCAAGCTGACTTGAGTGCAGAAATAATTCAACCGAGCAAGAAACCAATCAAGTATACAAGTTGATCCTGAAATATGCACCCAATTTCCTATCATTGATCATGCCATCAGGATCTATTAAACCTAGCTCGCTTCCTAGGGTTTCTAGTCCACTTTTAGGGTTTCAATTGCAATTAGGGTTCCTCTTCATTTTCATTCTTTTAATCTCTAATTTTATACAATTAGTCACAAACCCTAATTATCTCATCTATTCCTCAAGAAAGATATTAAGGCTACCTTTCAACACATATAACCTTAATTTTGGATTAAAAGCACAATTAAACATCAATTTAGTGCATTATTCCTCTTTTACATTAAAACTAACATTTTTATCCTTTAAATTCATGATAAGATCATTAGGCCTAATTATCATCTTTTCTTCCTTATGAATTAACAACTCATAGTTATTTATGATCTAATTCACATATGAACTCTATTTATCATTAATTCCACCTTTATTCCTTAGAAAACCCTAATTACCATATTAAGGGTATTTATCCACAATTAGGAACTCTTATACTCAAAATAGCTTAGAATAATCATATCTCAGCTTTATACATGAATTTAAACAATTAAAGCCATTAAAAACATAATTACTAACATTAGGGTTTCAAGTCCCATTAAAGCTCATTTATGTACATGGAACCCTTTTCTCAAAAAAAATGTACATGGAACCCTAAATTACACATAAAGATCATCCTTTTAGATCTAATGTGTCTTTTATAATCAATAGGTTAATATCAACTTTAAGCATCCATATAACCCTTCCTAATTCATTAGTCATCAAAGATTATGGTTGTTCATCAATTGAACCATTAAAGCTAGCATCTTTACGTACTTTTTGAATTGCAAGTAGAATTAGGCTTCAAATACAATTTTTTTTTGTGTTCCTCTCATTCTGAGGATTAATTTTCATGTATAATTTGTCACAATTAGAGATAGGAATAATTAATTACAATTTTTGTAAAATACTCACCTCTCGGCCAATGGGACACCGCCACATCAGCAGAGAAGGTCACTTTTTATTTTTCATGCGGGTCAAGCTCGTCTGAGTGGTTGATTACTCTTTTACCCTCGATCCTCTTCATAATCACCGGGGGTAGGGGAGTCCTTTCTCCCTCTCTCGTCTCCCTCTATTCTGTCCCTCTCCAACGAATGTCGCTCACAGGTCGGTCAACCCGTCAGTTGACTATGGCCGCCAGGGCCGCACTCTTTTGGGCGAAGGCACGGACGCCACCGCCACCACCCACCAGACTCACTGGTGCACTCAACTTGGCTAGTGCTAGCCCCTAACAGGCGGATGACAAGGGGGGTAAACTCCCTTGTTCTTGTGGAAAAATAGAGCAGGGCACGGAGGCCTCTCTACTTCGTCCTCTGGTCCACCTCATCCTCCCAAGCCCTCTACGTAGGCACCCAGGAGTTCCGTCTCTCTCTCCCAAGAAGGTCTGAAGTCGCTGAGCACCCCGACTGCACCTCTGGGGGTCGGGAACACCACATGTGCATGGCAGTCTTGCCCAAACATGGTATCAGTTGGGCAAGAGCGAACGTCCAGATAACTAGTCCTAGGGCAAACCTAGTGGTAGGGGCGATTGGCTAGATGTCGCATGCCTCGTGGAGGAGTCCACAACCTTGCAGAAGGGGGAATCATCCCCTCTTCTATAGACCAGTTGTAGGACAGGTCCCATGGAGTCCGACTCCATTGGGGAAGCCCCCAATCCCAGCTGATAAGAGAGGGTTTTGGGGTTCATCAAGTGCGTCTCCCTCCCCTGATCTTAATGGAGTTTTTTCCAAACACTCCCGTGCAGAGACCATCAAGATTTCCCATTACAAAATCTCATTTCCCTATTCATTTCTAAAAGAAGATTGTGAAGAATGACCACTATAGGATCTAAATCCAACGACCCTCACCAAGTGCCAAGAACACTATTTTCGGATTAATAAGATCAATGTGGCATTTAATATGTATCTTTAGGATAATTTGCAAAAACCATATCTCTCAATTCGAATATCCTTTTTCAACCAAAATTTAGGGAAACCTTTCTCTTGGCCTTATGTACTCGTATATGAAGTTTGAGTCCCAAATTCCAAAGGAAAAGGCATTATCTTCATGTGCAAGTTATCTTTTAATAAAGCTTATTTTAAGCATATTTTCTATGTCTTGATCTTTTATTTTCTCTATTTTGATTCTTTGTGACATTAGAAACCATGTGGAGTCAAAATCTCATTCATAGTGATTCCATTATCTGTATTTTCACATATTTCTTGTAATATTATCATTATCTCACATTTCTTCTAAATAAAGTAATATTTAATTAATCCTTTCTCTTTCTTGTTGCATTATCTTTGCAATTTGGACTCCTTGGAACCCAAGGAACCTAAGAGGCACGAAATCCCCCTTTGGGAATATTCCTTTGACTTCTAGAGGCTTCTACCTCTTTCTTTTCTCTATTTCTTAACTATTCATTTACTAATTGAATTTCCTTTTTCTTGTTATTGGGCCCAATAGCCAATAAGGCCCACAAAACAAATAACAAGGCTACTGTAAACGAAAAACTTTTATTCAAAACAAATTATATCATTATTTGTTCAAATATCTTTAATAGGAGAAATTACATTTCTCACCAAAAGAACCCAAAAATTGGGGTTATAACATCCTTCCCCTCTTATAGGAATTTTTCCCTAAAAATACAAACAAATAGGATAAAGCTTCCTCATGTACATCATGTCTCCCATGTAGTTTTACCCTCTCCATGGTACCTCACAAGAACCTTCATTATCTCATATTCTTACATCTGAGTTCTTTTTCACCTTGGTACCTTATACCCTCATAGGTGACTCAGGACATTTCAGCTCCTCTCAAAGCTAATTGGGTTCATGGCTCAACCCATAGCTTGGGTACCTCACATAGCGCTCTTGATCGGATGCATGGAACACATAATGTTATCCTGAGGGGTAAGGTTGAACATGAACATCTCCACTAATCCATCTCAAATGGACCCATATATTGGGGACTCAGCTTTCTCAGCTTTAGCTTAGAGGGGTCGGATTTTCACATCACATACACTTCCACAGTGAACTGCATGTCAGTATTCTTTGCATCATCTGACGACTCATGTCACCCCTGGGCTCTCTCTCAGCCATTGTACATCAAAGCGACTTCATCTGCACACACTGTGGTTCTTTCTTGACCTTCACGAGGTCCCTACACCAACATCATCTTAATGAAGTTGTGACCGGCACAACCTCCCTTACAGAAATTCTTTACATCCCAACACTGGCTATGGTGGTTATCATCACATCTTATAGAGGACAAGAACTTTCTCCATGTATTACCCTGAACAAGCACACATGCTCTCATCAGACCCTCTAGTCTGGATCATACTAACCATTAGTTAGGGGAGATAAACTGTACTAGCATCGAGTTCATCTACTTCCACCTCATGGAAGTGAATCTTTAGGTTATAAAGAACTTTTGAACTCACATCATGGTGTAGTTGAACCATCTATCTCTCATATGTAGTTCAACCGGATCCGTCCCTTGATAGTATTATTTCTTTCTCATGTCATCTAGGTAAGGTGATCGACCATAACCCATATTGTATCTTGACCTTCCTTGGTCTAGGGGAGACTTACCACAACATCCATAGTGATGAATTCCCATTCCCTCACGGGGACTCTTTATCCTCTACATCAAGTCTTTGGGTTACTGGTGTCCGTCCTTCACCTCCTGGATTGCATGTCGACAAACCCCATGCAACATCATCTTAAGCATCCAATGTACTACTACAACTTACTATCTTAGTAGTACCATGATGTATGATGAACTTAAAATCATGATTTCTTGTAGTCATGATTCCTCAATCTTAGTTCCTCAGAAACCCTAAACCACTCTAGTCACAGTTTCATCATCTTCCTTTCCATAGAAGTGCATCTGAGGTTCTACAACCATCCTTTTATAGCATCAAGGCCTAGGCTGGCTAACCAAACAACTACTAACTTGTTCAATAGATCTCGTTACATCTGAGTGTTAGCCCAAAGATATTTCCTTCAAACTTAGGGTTAACCTAACAACCTCTTCTAGCCTCTAGCTAACTAGGTAGATGCATCTCAACCACTTCACATCCTTATGTGTAAGGAAATGTTGAAGACATACACCTCCATCTATTCCACTTATCATCTCATCTTATATTCTAAGCCTATCTTCATCAAGGGAACTCAGAGCTCATTCTCTTAGTTATCAAACTCTACCTTGTATAGTTCATAAGTTCCACGTAACTCATGATAAAAGCATCCTCATAAGATGACTACCTTAGTTCTCCTGATGTTTGTACACCATCCACATATGCTCACTCCACAATGGTATGTTATCATCTCTGTCCTCATACCTCATAGCAACGTTCCAACTCACATCATCTTTATCCTTGGTGTATGGCATGCGTACTGTCCTATCTCTCACTCCCATAACAAGAGGAAATAAGCATTTGGCTGTAGTCCAAATACATAGTTCTTCCCATTCCAAGAGTAGAGATGGTACATCCCACCTTGCCAGTACACCTTCAAATCTAAGTTGAAATGTACAACATGTGTCTCTACATCACAATCATCTCGATATCACAGTTACTTCCATGGGAAATGATCTTGAACCTACTTGGGTCCACACACAATCCTTGGTCATCTTCTCTAGGTCTGTAGGGTGATGACACTTTTGGACTCATCCTTCTTCCCTTATTCATCCAGAGAGTTCCCTCCTCATCTGCCCTTTGGGTCCCATGAGTTCATGAAGGTGATCAATCTCCTAACCCATGGCCCTTAGACAATGATAGTTGTTACCTCCTGACCCTATGGTCATGTGCAACTAGGTAATCAGGCAACTCTTACTTCTATCGATCTTATACCTACATGACCCTAGGATAGACTTAGGATTCTATTATAGTACATGTCAAACTTAGAACCTTACCCAAGTCTCCATCATCTCTCTCTGCATTCTTGGGCCGACTTTCATCCTTTCATTGGGGTCATGGTGACCTGCTTACCCTGGTCATGCCCATACCGGTTACCTCCATGGTAACACACCCACATGCACTTATAGATGGTTATCTATGGGTCTACAACTTCATTCTCTTACTATGTACTTTTCACTTAGCTTCACAAGATCCTATGAGACCTCCTTTGGTTACTTCAAAACAAACAAAAACTGGTATACACCCTACAAAAGGGTCCCTCTCCCAAGATGGGAGAAAACTATCTCTTAATAGAAAAAATGGTCACAAACATCCTTTTGTCTAGGGTTTACATAAGGCTTAACCCTAGAAAGCTACTAAGGCACAAGAATACCACCTACTAAACCATGGTAGATCATACTTGTTCTCATTCCTCAACATTGGACCAAGAACATACCTTCCCATGTCACCAACTCAGCTGTGAGGGGTTCATCAAACATTCCTTAGACTTAAGGGGTTTCCTTTTCCTCTCAACATGAGGAGTACCATGCTCGAATCTATAAAAACTCAAATATCGTCATGAGCATCAGGTACACAACTTCCCCTCTTAGGCCTAGGAACCCTAGGTTCACTTTTTAGGTATCCAACAGCACGCTCAACCTCTTAACCAGGAACCAAACATGTACAAGGTATGGCATGCACTTCCTGTCATCCTTATAATCGATCAACACTTCAGAGTGGAGTCCTTCTCAAGGACAACCAACTAGGTATAAGGCCTCACAACCTATTACGAAACCTCTTCAAATCTAAGGAACTCTTCTTCCTAACTCAGAATGTAAACACCTATACCATAGGCAAAGAGGTACCAACAGTCTCATCCTCTCTCTAGGGTTTGGTTCCTCCAAAGGCAACCAAGATATCATCAGCCTCTAGGGATCATGGATGAGGCAACCACTACCATCCACGTAGGTCGCATCATCATCAACTCCCCATTGTTCCTCATATCTCTGAGTCTAAGCTTCCAACCTTCTTGATTGGGTCATGATCTCTCTCTCTCTCTAGAGCTAACCCTATGAACAACCTTACTACTAGATGTCCTCCCCCATGAAGGATCAAACTCACAACATACCCCTACATGGGTGAATCCTATGTTCAAGCTTATGTTTGCTCAAGATTATCCATATCCCTTTATGTTTATCTGATAGGCTATCCATCGTACTCTCATGGATAGGGTTTCAACCTACCACTCGTACTATTGACGTACTCTAGGTGCATACTATTCCATACCCATATAAGCCCATAGGGTTTCTGTAATGACTGAATCACGAAAATAGGATTAGCTAATGCGGAAGCGATTAACTAGCAGCGGAATATTAAAAATCACTAAAACTTAAAACTTTTTATAAAGAGATCTACAAACGGTAAAACTCTGTCATAAAGAAAACATGATAAGTTATTTACAAATTGATCCATCATTACATTTCTGTAAATCACATCTCGAGAGTCACAAACATCAACTGCCCTGTTAAACTGTACATGAGCAGTATACAAAAATCTCGAGGCATTAAGCCAAAAATCTCAGATCTACTTTAAACATCTAGTGACTCCTAGGACCTGAGAGTACAGAGATGACACATAGGACATACTATCTACAAGACTTGACAGACACTGTCTCCACTTGAGAATCACTGTTGTCCCTAAGGTTGCTGCTGCTGCTGTTGCTTACCCACTGATGGGTTCCTTTGTCCTCGACGTCTACCTAAAAAGTCAAATCCCACGGGGGTGAGACAATTGAATAATTGTCCCAGTGAGAGTTATAACTCTCCGCCAGAAGCTTTGTTATTACAATAATGGAATAACCTTGAGCAGTAGAAATATAGTTATTCAACAGCAGGTAAAACATTATATAAGCTAAGTTAAGCAACATTCTTTTAAGCAATCATTTCAATTATAAATTAATTGAATGACTAACCATATAACAATAAAGAATATGAAGAACATGTATACTAGTTATTCAACTAGAGCACTATAAACAATGTATCATCAATCATTATTTTTCGTAGTTCAACCTAAGCAATTATGCTATACGGCTGATTACATTTTTCAAACATATTTATGCCCTGAGGAGATGAGTTACACCTCTCATACTCCAACCGACCATTACGAAATCGCAATCAGTACCATACATAGGTCATCAGAAGAGCTGGATTCCTATGACCTCATCTTCCTCAGTCTGTATGAGGATCAACATGCAGGACATCTTGTGTCTCTGCTATAATAACTTTCCAGGGTATTCTGGCAACTTCGCTATTAGAGTTACAGTGGCGTGTTGTACTCTCTTTGTCATTGAGGGATTTCTTGTTTATCACTCATCGATGTGGCATTAACAATATCATCGGGAGATTGGTGATACATCATCCTGAAATAAACATATAATGAAGGATTGATATATTAAAGGTACATCTCACATCAAATCCTACATTAGGATGTAAGGATATTCGCGTCCATAACCCCCACATACTCAAAAGTATGCTCTCCAGGAGTTCCCTTAGGAAAACCTATTTCACCATCATTTAATTTCTGATAATGATGGATCTATGGTCAGGGCTCTATATGATATCATTATACTTGATTATTTAAGTACATTATGGCATTCTTTTAGCATCAGACATGTTTTCAAACATAAACCAATAAGACAATTGCTATGAAAGAGTACTAATCATATCAAGTTTATGTCACATATTGTTAACTCTGGGATATCAATCCCTAACCACCTCACCATTATGATTCAAGAATATGGGTGTTCAAACCCTTAGATCATCAAAACACTTGTTACCAAGTAGCATAGTGATATCAAGTCATTTAACATCATGACCTTGATTGTAGCAATGCAGATGTTTCTCATAGCTCATACAGCCTACCAATCTCATATGTTACCTCTCACTAGGCAACATAGCTTATCATTATTCTTAAAGCTTATAAAGTGCTTTCAATATATATGGCATCATAACCCTTACCTGGCTATGCTTACCTCTTTATAAAAACCTACATGGTTAACACAATTGATATCATGCACATTGTATCTATATCAGCACAATACAAGTTCTTTTCAAATTAAATATAAAACACCACGGCCGTGCTACATAAGTTCACCACGACTGTGTCACAATACCACGGCTGGTTTCTAGGGTTAGGGTTTCTCTATTCAATTCAATTAGGGTTATTCAACCCCTTTAGCTTAATAAAGCATAATGATTCCTCATTTCAAACTCAAGTATAGAGTTTCATACTTAAAAGCATAACCAAAATTAGGGTTAGAGTATCCCTCCTTTCATTAATTAGGGTTTCCTGCACAAATTATTAGCTCAACCCTAATATATTGCTCCACAACTCTTGGAAGAATTCAAGGGTATCATAAGTATTTGCTTTTGACTATTATTCTCATCATATGTCATTAATGATCATCAATTCTAAATATTAGTCCATTTCTCATCCTTTTCATGGTATGATTACATCATACTCAATGATTTGGCTTATCCCATTCTCAAGATATATTAGTCAACATTTATCGAGTACATTGAGTCCATTATATCTTTATTGTAATCAATTACTTATCATACACTCCATGTGTCTATTGTTTAAGTATAATGGTTTAGAGGTTCATCAGGGTATGTTACCCTGAATTGTTGAATGTGATATCTATCAGATCTCGATGTATCACTTTCTTCTTGTTTCCATCTTACTTGAGTTAATTAACTAACTTTGTATTAAGGTATTTCTCTTTTAATACTTTATCCACTAACTTGTTACTTTCATCATATGGTGCATGGATCATATATTAGAATTGTCCAATTGTCCTTAATGATACGACTTATCCATTTGATAAACATTGTTGATATAGGATAAACCATCATCAACTATTCTAGGTATCTCTATATTCAGGATGTTATCCACATCATTATTTAGTATACATCATTTCTAAAAGTTTCATGTCCATTATCATTGTATGGTGTAAAAGCTATTACTCATTCATAGAGATGTTTGTACAAGGATCTAGGCATCATCTTACCTCTCAAATCCTTATTCATTAAAATTACCACATTTATCATTCACATGGTTCATCAATCGTATCCTTTATGTTTATGACATAATCGTCCTATTTAATTATTTTAGCCACACCTCTATTTGGTGTACTGGCTAATAAACCATCTCTAGGGTTTCATATATCATTACTTGACATTACCCTGAATTGAGTCTTAGACCATATCATAATATTAGGGTTTCACATAACATTACTTAAAACTAGGGTTTCATATTCAATAAACCATAATTAAGCTTACTATTCATCCTCATTGGGGTTTCTCATGACATCACTCCCAATTAGGGTTTTTATTCATATCACATCCCCCTATATTAGGGTTATCATTAATATACCACCATTAGGGTTTACTATTTCACATCATGACAGTTCCCTAGATTAGGCATTACTATTCATGATGCATCACATTACCCTAGATTAGGGTTTACTATTCATATTACATCACATTACCCTAGATTAGGGTTTATAATTTATAATACAATGAATCAAAGATCATGCTATCATCATGTATGAGAATTATTTCCATTAATTCCCTCAAATTAGGTTAAGAATCATTAACCATCACAATTAGGGTTTCTATGATCTCATTATGATGGATCATACCCTAATTAGATATATTCATTCATATTGAAAGCTTATTACTTGATTCTAATTTATATAAGGAGTCTTCTCTCTCCACTTTCTATAAGATGATGATTACATAACCCTAGTTAGACTAAGTCAAATCAACATTAACATCAAGGGTTAGGTTACTACTAATGTGATCATTAGGGTTCACTTGTTCAAAGAGTATTATTCACTCTATCCCATCAAGGGTATCTTGGTAATATTCACCTACTTGATCATGACATGCACTAATCCACTAATTACTTAGTCTCTTAATCACCTTAGATATCTATGAGGTTTAGGTTAACCAACCACTAAACCATCTTGACTACTAAGGCATCAAACGATCTTGACCTTTATAGACCTCAAACGATCTTGCACACAAAACCCCCAAATGGTCTTGGAAGTACCTTGAAACCGTTTGGTGGTGTTGACCGTTTGGTCTAGTTTGACTTTGAAACCGTTTGGTAAAGTGCACACTCAAGACCATTTGCCCAAGGTGAGGTGAAGATCGTTTGGCCAACTTTGACTTTGAAACCGCATGGGCAAAACCGATCTTGAAACCGCATGAGATCAAATGGTTTGGGATCGTTTGGTCCCAAACGGTCTTGAGACCGTTTGGTCCAAACCACCTCAAAACCGCATGGACCAAAAAGTGTCTCAACCACTTCAATTGAGTTAGGGTTTCCAATGTTGAACCCCTCAATCAACCATGCACTTGTTAGCCACTCATCAATTGAGTCAATTAGGTCAACCCTCAACTAATTTGACACTCAATTGAACCTCAATTGATCACCAATTAGGGCTTGGATCAATTGTATTAGGGTTTGGGATCGATTACCCTTTAACACTCCTCAACATGAGTCTAATTGATTTGAATTCATGGAACCATCAATCAATTTGGTCATGACCTGACCCCAAACAGTCTTGGGATCATTTGGATGACCTCCAAACGGTCTTGAGACCATTTGCCCAAGTCAACATAAAAAACTAACTCAACCTATTAAAGTTTGACTCATTATTTTGATCATTAGGTCACAAATCAATTACTCTTCCACTTGTTACTTTTAGATTTGCAACCACTTGACCATAGTCAACCCTAGACCTCCAAACGGTCTTGGGTGACCCCCAAACGGTCTTGGGATCGTTTGGACATCCTCCAAACGGTCTTGAGACCGTTTTCCCATTATATCATCAAAAACCAAGTGATTCACTCAAGGGTTGAACCCTAGGTTTAATCACCAAATCAGCAATTAATTGTTTATCAACTTGATATCTTTGGACCCTCAATTGGCCAACCCTACTTAACCCTATACCTCCAAACGGTCTTGGGTGATCACCAAACGGTCTTGAGACCATTTGGGTGATCCCCAACGGTTTTGAAACCGTTTGGGCCACTCAACCCAAACTTCAACATGATTAAATTATTGAAATCAGCAATTAACCTGATTAGGGTTTAGGTGATAGTTGGGCCTTCAATTGGTGATTTACTTTGAATTAGTTGGTGATTTTTGGTAGGTGATTAGTCCACATTATTTACAACAGACCTCCAAATGTTCAACGCCTGGTCAATGCATCCAAATGGTCTTAGACCATTTGCTTCTATGCGGTCTTGTGAAACCATTTGCATTCAAACAGTTTGAAACTATTTGCTCCCAAACGGTTTGGGAAACCGTTTGTGCAAAAATGGGAGACCGTTTGCTAAAGTGGATTTTGGATAAACATTGGAAATAACTTCATCTTTTTCTACCTCAAGAACAGGGGCTGTTCTTCACGGAAATACTAGCAAGAACACTTAGAAGTGTCTAAAGGAGAAGTATAAGCAACTATTCTAAGAGAAGAAGATGAAAAAGCAAAGCTTAAGGTTTAGAGTTATAAAACCCGCCTTTAGATCTGATCTAGAGCTCCAAGCTTCGTATCTTTAATGGTGGATGAAGCTCCAAAGTTTGTCCAAGGTCCATTCTTCAAGATTTGGATGGAGAAGATGGCTAGAAAGAAGAGTTGTGTAAAGAAAACTACTAAACCAACCTTATATTAGAGTTTCCACCATGAATTCGAGCTAGGTGATGATCCATACTTACCGACTTAGCTTGGTCATCCTCCTCTATTCCAGAGATTCCTATTGGTCGGTCCAAAGCAAAAATATGAGCGGAAAGAACTAAAGGAATGATCCTTTGCTTTGAGGAAAAAGGGTGCTTATATATTTTTGGGTATTATTAAGGCAAAGAAAAAGATAGTTATTTCTTTTATTTCTTTAACCCATACTCTCATGCTTGCTCCACCCTTGGACACGTTTCTTAATCCTTTTCACATGCAAAAACTCTATCTTATCCATGGTTAAAGGAAAAGAAACCGTATATCTTAATAGGCTATATATATATATGTAAGGGCCATTTTGCTTAAATCTTGGTTATCAAAATATCAAGGTTATCTTTCTTACTTGATCATTCAATTGAGGTGCCCCTCTCCTTTTATTTGCTCTAATTGATGCCAAGAAACATGAGAGATACTCTAGAGGGTATATTTTACATGTTGCACCCTTGGTTTTGGGTAAATTGCACTTTACACCAAAACTAGGTTTTAAAGCACAAGGATTGCTCTCCAAGCTATATCTTGGTGCCCAAGCTTGTGGAATCCATACCACTACATTATATTCACTCTTATGATGTATCATCATCAGAGGAACATCTTAACATGTGCAATTTTCAAGTTAACCCCTCTACTTGGGTAATTTGCACCTTAGTCCAAAATTATCAAAACAAAGTTGCAACATTGTTCAAAAAGGACTGAAATGAAAATATAAGTTCCTCAAAAGCTTTAATTACATTTCATAAGATAACCACAAGCATCTAATCAAATATATAAGTAAAACACCTAGGGTTAGTTCATAACCCAGGTCAGGGATGTTACAATTTCTATAGGTTCTTCACTAACCTCATCATTAAAGGATCTGTCCTTCACTCTAACATGCACGACCCTTCACAGGGTTAGGTCTCCAAAGGCACTAGGTCATCCAACCTCACATGGCTCATAACATAATGGGCATCCAAAAGCATGTCCACACACCTGGTCTATCATGACACCTAACTCATTGTGTCATATTACTCTCTAACCACCACTCAGGGTTAGGGTTAGCATCATCCTCAGAGGATGTGCCAGGTCTCTACCTTTAATGGAGGTCTCTACCTCCAAGACTAACTCTCTCTACTCATCCTCCTGACAAGGAGGTCTAGCCTCAGGTCTCTCATGAGTGCATGCCAACTCATGTCACACGACCTAAGCATGTCTCTATTCTTTAGTTTACACTTAAACTATTAAGCTTATGTCCATGACATCTTATTTACATGATTTTCATTAATTTGGTGGAGGATTCCTTAAACCTTATCAACTTTACCCATAACTCAAGAGGGTGAGGAAAAGAGAAAAAACCCTAATCCTTAAAATCCTTAACAACATTCAAGTTGAGAAGGGATGAACAAGATGAGAGCGTCCTAAAGGTATCTTATTTCGAGTCAAATCCTAAGACATTGGCCAGGAAGTCACACAGATCCGGGAGTCCTCATATTCTGACTAGCGGTGCGGAGGAAAATCTTGCCAGCCCCCAGGCGTGATCCTTTTCTAGACACCTTTGTCTTTCAAAAATCCTCTAATAACTCCCTTGGGTACTACATAGTTTGTAAAATTTAATAATTATTAAAGATTAAATGAGGAACGTATGCTGTGATACCAAATGTAACGACCCTGCCTCCCAGTAACCCCCAATCAAGGGAGACTAAGAGTTCAGAGCCATTATCCCAATTAATAGGATCAAAGGTTCAACAGTTAATCAGTAATAATTATGAAATTCTACTTAAGTACATTCCCAGGAGTGGCTTCCTCATCCTTGTCCTATACACCGCTGATTTAGCATCGCCATACGGCCTTCACCCGAAGGTCTATAAGTTGGCGAGTCTTTACCTGGGATTCTGATTGGGAGAAGACGCTCTTGTGAAAAGCTTTCTTATCAGGGTTAGAAGCCCAACTATCAGTACAAGAAGGCGAACTAAACTGAAATTTGGTATAATATAAAACTTTGCATACCTTTTTCAAAAACATGGATATCTACAACTATCCACATCTGGAGTCTATTCTAACTAATCCTCCTTTGTACTTTAATTCTTAGTTAATTCCACATATGCCACTTTACTGTTTGTCCTTTTCAATCTTGCACCTAAAATACCGACAAACAAAATGTCGGTCAGCATATCAAAATATGCCGGTATGTGGGGACAACCAAGAATTTTACAAATATGGCTAACAATCTAAATATCACAATCAAGTTAAATAACAAGCCAAATTACACTTTTAGTGTGACATTCTTCCCCGTTTTTGCCCTAACCCTGGCATACCCCCTTTTGGGTTTCTCTTTTGCCAATGACTTAAGGCCACCTTCTCAATCCCGAGCTTGGTGCCTGGGGTCACCTCTCATGATGCCCATTAGTCATTCTATAAAGACCACCTTCTCAATCTCGAGCTTGGTGTCTGGGGTCACCACTCATGGAGCCCATTGGTCTTCCCTCCTGGGCTTGACCTTTTTGCATCATCCATCAGGGTGGCATGTAGGTGCGAGAATACACACTCATTTATAATTGTTATAACCATAGTGACTTTATAATTTGCAAGTATGAACATCCAAACTGATAGGTTGCATCCAATGCGATTAATCTTCCAGAAAACCTTCGGGAAACTAATGCGATTAACCATAATTAACCACATACCTATCAAGCTGACTTGAGTGCATAAATAATTCAACCAAGCAAGAAACCAATCAAGCACACAAGTTGATCCTAAAATATGCACCCAATTTCCTATCATTGATCATGCCATCAAGATCTATTAAACCTAGCTCGCTTCCTAGGGTTTCTAGTCCACTTTTAGGGTTTCTATTGCAATTAGGGTTCCTCTTCATTTTTATTATTTTAAACTCTAATTTTATACAATTACTCACAAACCCTAATTATCTCATCTATTCCTCATGAAAGATATTAAGGCTACCTTTTAACACGTATAACCTTAATTTTAGATTAATGTTGGTATGTATGCCCTGAGATCCAATCATGTGATGATTGGTGGGATACAATAAGATTGATTTGATAAACATCAAAGGCAAGCTTCCAATTCTTTCTGGTTCAGTCATACGAGATAGTGATAGAACAGATTGAATGTCTAGAGAATGACAGTACTTAATGACGTATGCTTTTAGGTTGAGGACCTGAACGATGAGATCATACGGATGCTAAGAGTTTGTACATTCTTGTTATGTACCTAGTCGGATGTCATTGTGGAAGGTAGATAGACAACAATGACACACAAGACTAGATTGTGGTGTTGGTTGATGATAGAATCTCATTAGTCATGATATAGAGATATCAAACCAAACACATAGGTACTTGTTAGAGAACAAGTGTATCAGACAGACCCACCGTGAGTTTGACACATGGAACCATGAGATGGTAGTCACAGTTAGTACTCACAGTGATGGTGGTGAGTGTGATTCTTAGACCTGAAATCACTGCACTCAACACATGTCATTGGGCACACTTTGACATCATCAAACGCAGTCCTGAAACATGGGTTGTTATAAAGGTGATGATTGGGTGGCTTTGATAGATGGGGCTTTTGAGGGGCGAGTGATAGATATGGGATTTGTCCCTCCCGAGGGAGTTTGATATCCATGGCCACTTGATGAGTAGGATTGAGAAAGGCGTGCACGCATGTGTGAATCAGTATGTGATACTGATGTCATACATATCTCTTCTAGTCTACTCTGAGATCAAGGAAGTGAATGAACGTTGACAGGATGACTGTTCCATGCCTCGAGTTCATTCGGGATATCAGTGACAAAGGAATTATACATTCGCTGTAACACCATTCACGGATTGTAGGATGAAAGTTGTTCTCCAACTTTCTACTTTCACTTGGGTAGCACTGATGTGTGACTAGGCACCACTCTTTGCTTGTGAAGTCATAAGTGTTATGGACTTTCACTGCCAACGTGAAATGGACCTGCAGGGTCACACACATAGGATTTAACCTGGAAGAGGAGTTTTGTCCACAAAGCAATGTTTAGATTGATTACTAAAGGAGTTTAGTAGTTCAATTAAACACTCAATCAGTCGATAGCTCAATATCGTATGGTTCAAGGTGTTGGACGCATTGATTGGAGTATCAGATTGATTGAAATCACAATTGACTGATTTTGCCCAACCTGTGCTCCCAACCGATCGGCTCATGTGATGAACCGGTCAGCTGAGGTTGCTGAACCGGTCAGCTGGTGTGTCCAGGCCGATCGGCTCATGCCCAGGTTGAAATGACCGGTTCAAGAGTTGAACCGATCGGCTCAACTGGTGCAACCGACCAGTTGGGAAAGTCATGTCGGCAAGGATTTTCCTTTGGTTTCAAATTGCCCAATTCGATTGGGAATAATATTGGTATTCGATACCAATTGGGAAAGAAACAAGGAAAGTCTTTTTGAGCCGGATTAGGACCATGAACCGATTGGTTCAGGGCACCAACCGATCGGTTGGAGTGCCCCAAACGATCGGCTCAGGTCCAACCGATCGGCTCAATGGCCAAACCGATCGGTTTAGTTGTGAACCGATCATTTCAAGTTGCGAACCGGTTGCTTTTTTGTGGAAAATTCTCGAACCCTTCTACTCCTGCTTTAGTCCCGCATTTCCTGGGATGGAGAACCCTGTCCCATGACTCTCCTATATATATAGGGGTACTTGGGGCTTCTCACAGTACAACTCATTGCAACCAGTTGCTCTGCAAGTTGTCGTTCTCTCCGGTTTTGGTAACCGTGAGAGAGCCCGAGCAAGTGCTTCCCGCAAAAGGGAGGTGCAGCAAGGGAAGGACAACTGCAGTTGCAATCGGAGGCAGGAGAGCGTGTTGGCGACTAGTACGTCAATAGGAGGGTGCGACTCCTTCCACTTCCTTGTGGGACAAGGAGAGTGGAGTTCCAGGTGGTCCGTGTGGACTACTACAGAGGCGGGAGGACACTGCCGCTTAGGAGGACAACTGTCATCCGACAGTCCGGTTCGAGTAGGAGTTGTCAGTCCCGGTGCGACCAGGAGCTGCACAGACACCGTCGAAGTCCGGAGTTGAAGACCGCGCATTGCGCGAGGTATTGTCGCCGAGCAAGCCTCGGGACAAGGTATGATTCCACAAACCATCCTTTCCTATTATATAGACGTTGACACGTTTCCTCGGTATGGGTTTGGGGAGAAAATTTTTGTTTCCGCTGCCTTCTCTGTCTCCCCTAAAACCCAACAGTGGTATCAGAGCCACGTCAGCTGTTCTATATTTTAGGAATATCGATATGATCGATTTTGGTTTGTCGCCTTTATTTATTGCATACGATGCGAATAATATCGGCTTTATGCATGTCCAATCCTAAATCCACAAATCCCTAATTGCATATATGATATGTATTATTAATGCACTCGATACGCGTCGCCCTTAAACGAGTTTTGTGGTGGATGTGTGTAGCGTGATTATGGCCTATAAACCCCTTTCTGTGATTGGTTGTGTGTGGTTTCTTGCATCTCAGTCTGCGCACCGATCTTCCCTCTCTTTTTCCTGATGTAACTCGAAATAATTCGAGATTCTTTCCTACCTTTGCTCCCCCCGAATGTAACTCGGGGTTTCCTTTTAAAGCAATGTAATAAATAGGATAGATTTTTATTTCCTGTTATGTCAAAGACCGGCGGACATCAAGACGACTGCTCAGACGGTCGGTTCAAGGAGTGAACCGATCGGTTGACCTTCCAGACGGTCGGTTCAAGGAGTGAACCGATCGGTTGATGACCGGTTCGAGGAGCGAGACGAGCGGGTGGCAGACATGATGAGATGCACGACGACCAGGTGAACCGATCAGTTGAAGGAGCCAACCGATCGGCTGGTGGCACCCAGACGACCGGCTGGAGAGTACAGATCATTCATGTGATGAGTTGATCAACTCGGATGGCAAGGCACAAATGTTCATCTTGTACAGGTTGCATGTGATGTAGACCTAGATGACCGTGATTCCTCTTGGCTTGAGGAATCACATTAGGATGGTCATAATCATCGCTTTTTATCGTTTGTGCATGTTTTCTGTGGGATATAGCATGTATATGATACGTACTATGTATTGTGGTGATTGGATATGTATATGTATATAAAACCAAATCCCTCATTAAAATATTAAGTTTTAGATGCCTTCCAAATGCGACACACGTGAAAAGCTTGATCAACCAAGTGTGGGCACGCCCTAGCGTGGTGCACCGTCTACCTCGTGGAAGCGTGAAGGATGAATGTGTGGGTCTGCCCTAGCAGGGTGCATGTTCATCGTGTTTGCTTTGGGTCAGACTTAACAAGGTGACCTAGATATGATCTAGCGCCTTGAGGCATGGAGATGATCATTGCAAGGAGTTGTAGATGACATATTATCAAGAGTTGCATATGATGCAATTGGCAAAAGTTGCCTACCTGAGAGATCTATGTTGTGGGTGACAGCCCTAGCTGGTCCATGGCTTAGAGGATTTCAGGATCTTGCCCACTAGAAGGTTGTACGCTGCAATCTTCCGAATTGATGGTGAGGGCTATCAATTTGAACTAAAATAGTGGGAGCAATAATTAATTAAAGGCCTAATTATATCGTCAAACTTTCAAATCAATCAAATAAGTCAAAAATGAGTTTTGGACTAAAATTGCATATTTTCCTTTTGTAGTTCAAATGGCAACAAACAACAACAACTTTTCTTTGCGATCGGTCCTTGACAAGAACAAGCTAAATGGGACAAACTTCCATGACTGGTATCGGACATTGAGAATTGTTCTCACTCAAGAGCGTAAGCTCTATGTCCTGGATACTCCAATTCCAGAGGAACCCGCTCCTAATGCACCAAGGACAGAAAGGGATGCTTACAAGAAGCATTCTGATGATGCCATTGATGCAAAGTGTTTGATGCTATGTTCAATGAACCATGAGTTGCAGAGGCAACATGAGAACATGGGTGTCATAGAGATGATTCTGCATCTCAGGAACATGTATGAAGATCAGGCACGGAAAGAGAGGTATAATGTTTCTAGGGCGCTGTTCAAGTGCGTCATGACAGAAGGAGATCCAGTTGGTCCTCACACACTCAAGATGATTGGGTATGTGGAGAACCTGCAGAGACTGGGATTTCCACTGAGCCAAGAGTTGGCTACTAACGGGATACTGCAATCGTTGCCAGAATCTTACAGTCAGTTTGTGATGAACTACAACATGAACAACTTTGATAGGCCACTGTCAGAGTTGTTGGGCATGTTGAGGACAACCGAGTTACAGATGAAGAAGGACAAGACTAAGTCCATGATGGTGATCACAAGCAAGAAAGGCAAGTCCAAGCGCAAGGGCAAGGGCAAAGCTAAGAAAGGTTCTGAATCTAGCCAGGAGTCCAAGCCATCTTCAGCTCTCAAGGCCAAGGGAGGCGTGACAAAGAAAGGAAATTGCCACCATTGTCAAAAGCCAGGACATTGGAAAAGGAATTGTCCTCTCTACCTGGAAGAACAAAAGAAGAAGGAGGCGACTGAAGCCTCTACTTAAAGGTGTCATGAAAGTAAACTTGTAACACTTTTGAGATATATGATATCAAGATGTAAAGTGTAAAGCATTCTTAATTGGGGCAAGTGTTGCCTATATATATAGGAATACTTTAGTTTATTTTCAGTCAATAAGGCATGTAATACAGTTATGAACTGTTATTTCATACTTGCCAATAGATAGAAACACTTTATTTTTGCATATTGTATGAAAATGATGGCAATTAATAAAGAGACGTTTCAATTTATAAAGATGTGATCTTTGTGGCAATACCTTATTTATCTTGTGATATTTGATATGCATAAGATAAGATGATACCTAAAAGTTATAGATAACTCAAACAATTTAATTAGCATTAATCATGAGAAATTCATTTCTAGTTTCCATGTGATGGATAAATCTAGACTCTTTTGGTTATAGAACCAGTAAGAGACATGAATATCTTGGACATGATTAATCAATCTTCACTAATGTAGTGGGAGAGTGATTATCCTATTAGGTATAATACATGTGATGTATTTACATACCTATTGGAATAAATGCTAATACTTCAAATGGTGTTTAGAGAAATACCAATATGAATATCTTGAAGTGTTCAAGATTATCATAAATGAAGTACAAATTTGGTAAAGTATTAATTCTTGATGAGATCAAGGAATGAAATACTTGGACCAAATATTTGAGATCCTTATGAGTGATTATGATAGTGTATCATAGTGAACTCATGATTAAGGCATGGTGATGTCTGAATCAAGAAGGAATCATACTCTAAGGAGTTAGAGAATGATTATCAAATAACTGAATTCTTCTTAATAAAAGAATACCCCACACTAATAAAAGAAATTAAGAATCACAAGGGTTGTGAGTTCTTATATCTTTAATAGACACAACTCAATTATCTATGTGATGAGTTGTTCATGTGATGAGTCAACTATCAAGATGAATATGAGGAACTGAATCTTGAGTTATGGTTTATGAAACCATTACATCCTAAATGACTTCCATGTGAACCATAAGGTATGCCCTTGATGGTAGCACTCATTGGATCATATCCATAAGTGCAAATAAGTCTTAAGTGTTAAGACACATGGATAACATTTTGACAAGGATGATGCTTGTTGATTGCAACTTAATGACTAAGACATTTGGCATATGGATACTAAAACCGCATTCCTATGAGGAATAAAAACAGGATGTGTACGTGACACAACCTATAAGGTTTATGAATCCACTAATGCAAATGAAGTCTATAAGTTACAATGGACCAATCAATGTGATTGATTGAGTACAAGCAACTCAAAATTGGATCTTTACTTTGATATAGTCAAATGGTTTGACTGATATGTCAAAGATAAAGAAGGGATCTGTGATTTAGTGGGAGCGTATTCACATTCCACATATTGATGTGAAATGGAAATGTTCTAGATTGGAAATCCGAATGTGGAAATTATCTTTAAGGAAGATAGAGATGTTTCCTATGTGATAGGAATAGAGATCTATAGAGATAGTTCTCGAAAATCTCTTGACCTGGAAAGAGAGAGCATACATTGGCAATCTGTACTGAAGTATTCAGTATGCACAGATTCAGTGGGAGAAAACTTGTCCATATTACATGGAGTTAGTATCCCAAGGCCAAGTGTCCAATTCTTATGAAGAATGGGAACACTAAGAATAGATATGGATCTATCATGTATGTAATCATCCCATTATCTTGCATGTATGACATGGCAAGAATAAAATGCATTCATCATCTTGTATGTAGGACATGGCAATATGATGTGCTCATCCTGATAACTCGTATGTGTGACATGACGAGTGGATGTCTGTCTATTTCCAGTAAGGGTTACTGGAATACCATGAGAACTTGATAAGTGCTTGTGAAGTACTAGTTCTATGGAGATAAGGAAGAGTTTGATGTAAAGAGTTACATTGATGCGAACTTCCGAAAGGACAGAAAATTAATCGCAAAATATACAAAAGATGTATAAAAGGTGAAAGTTTGTTGATAATTGGAAGTGTTCCAATAAAGCCATTTAAAAGGGAAATGCCGAGTATCTAGGTGTTAGTGAACAGTAGTGGATACTATATGGATCTGAAAGTTCATGAGATGAACTTGTATTCCACTCATTGATGACAAGTCTGGAATCCTTGATCATTCAATGTGGCTAAAGGTTAGCAAATGGAATGCAAGATCGCATATTACGGCAACTCCATCTCATACGTATGACGTACAACGAAGAGATGTGAGACATGCTATTTGTACAGACTTTGGCAAGGTGTTGTCATTACTCACTATGTTGGCACTAGAGCACAGTAACATGTGAGACATATCTGAAGATCACTATGAATATGATTCAAGGGTGATTGGCTCGCAGTGCAAGTGGGAGTCTGTTGGTATGTATGCCCTGAGAGCCAATCATGTGATGATTGGTGGGATACAATAAGATTGATTTGATAAACATCAAAGGCAAGCTTCCAATTCTTTCTGGTTCAGTCATACAAGATAGTGATAGAACAAATTGAATGTCTAGAGAATGACAGTACTCAATGACGTATGCTTTCAGGTTGAGGACCTGAACGATGAGATCATATGGATGCTAAGAGTTTGTACATTCTTGTTATGTCCCTAGTCGGATGTCATTGTGGAAGGTAGATAGACAGCAATGACACACAAGAATAGATTGTGGTGTTGGTTGATGACAGAATCTCATTAGTCATGATATAGAGATATCAAACCAAACACATAGGTACTTGTTAGAGAACAAGTGTACCGGACAGACCCACCGTGAGTTTGACACATGGAACCATGAGATGGTAGTCACAGTCAGTACTCACAGTGATGGTGGTGAGTGTGATTCTTAGACCTGAAATCACTGCACTCAACACATGTCGTTGGGCACACTTTGACATCATCAAACACAGTCTTGAAACATGGGTTGTTATAAAGGTGATGATTGGGTGGCTTTGACACATGGGGCTTTTGAGGGGCGAGTGATAGATATGGGATTTGTCCCTCCTGAGGGAGTTTGATATCCATGGCCACTTGATGAGTAGGATTCAGAAAGGCGTGCATGCATGTGTGAATCAGTATGTGATACTGATGTCATACATATCTCTTCCAGTCTACTATGAGATCAAGGAAGTGAATGAACGTTGACAGGATGACTGTTCCATGCCTCGAGTTCATTCGGGATATCAGTGACAAAGGAATTATACATTCGTTGTAACACCATTCACGGATTGTAGGATGAAAGTTGTTCTCCAACTTTCTACTTTCACTTGGGTAGCACTGATGTGTGACTAGGCACCGCTCTTTGCTTGTGAAGTCATAAGTGTTAAGGACTTTCACTGCCAACGTGAAATAGACCTGCAGGGTCACACACATAGGATTTAACCTGGAAGAGGAGTTTTGTCCACAAAGCAATGTTTAGATTGATTACTAAAGGAGTTTAGTAGTTCAATTAAACACTCAATCAGTCGATAGCACAATATCATATGGTTCAAGGTGTTGGACGCATTGATTGGAGTATCGGATTGATTGAAATCGCAATTGACTAATTTTGCCCAACTTGTGCTCCCAACCGATCGGCTCATGTGATGAACTGGTCGGCTGAGGTTGCTGAACCGGTCGGCTGGAGTGTCCAGGCCGATCGGCTCATGCCCAGGTTGAAACGACCGGTTCAAGAGTTGAACCGATCGGCTCAACTGGTGCAACCGACCAGTTGGGAAAGTCATGTCGGCAAGGATTTTCCTTTGGTTTCAAATTGCCCAATTCGATTGGGAATAATATTGGTATTCGATACCAATTGGGAAAGAAACAAGGAAAGTCTTTTTGAGCCGGATTAGGACCATGAACCGATCGGTTCAGGGCACCAACCGATCGGTTGGAGTGCCCCAAACGATCAGCTCAGGTCCAACCGATCGGCTCAATGGCCAAACCGATCGGTTCAGTTGTGAACCGATCATTTCAAGTTGCGAACCGGTTGCTTTTTTGTGGAAAATTCTCGAACCCTTCTACTCCTGCTTTAGTCCCGCATTGCCCGGGATGGAGAACCCTGTCCCATGACTCTCCTATATATAGGGGTACTTGGGGGCTTCTCACAGTACAGCTCAGTGCAACCAGTTGCTCTGCAAGTTGTCGTTCTCTCTGGTTTTGGTAACCGTGAGAGAGCCCGAGCAAGTGCTTCCCGCAAAAGGGAGGTGCAGCAAGGGAAGGACAACTGTAGTTGCAACAGGAGGCAGGAGAGCGTGTTGGTGACTAGTACGTCAACAGGAGGGTGCGACTCCTTCCACTTCCTTGTGGGACAAGGAGAGTGGAGTTCCAGGTGGTCCGTGTGGACTACTACAGAGGCGGGAGGACACTGCCGCTTAGGAGGACAACTGTCATCCGATAGTCCGGTTCGAGTAGGAGTTGTCAGTCCCGGTGCGACCAGGAGCTGCACAGACACCGTCGAAGTTCGGAGTTGAAGACCGCGCATTGCGCGAGGTATTGTCGCCGAGCAAGCCTCGGGACAAGGTATGATTCCACAAACCATCCTTTCCTATTATATAGACATTGGCGCGTTTCCTCGGTATGGGTTTGGGGAGAAAATTTTTGTTTCCGCTGCCTTCTCTGTCTCCCCTAAAACCCAACAATTAAATGCACAACTAAACATCAATTAAGTCCATTATGCCTCTTTTACATTAAAACTACCATTTTTATCCTTTAAATTCATGACAAGATCATTTTGCCTAATTATCATCTTTGGTTCCTTCCAGATTAACAACTCATAGTTCATTATGATCTAATTCACATATGAACTCTATTTATCATTAATTCCACCTTTATTCCTTAGAAAACCCTAATTACCATATTAAGGGTATTTATCCACAATTAGGAAATTTTATACTCAAAATACCTTAGAATCATCATATCTCATCTTTATACATGAATTTGAACAATTAAAGCCATTAAAACATAATTACTAACATTAGGGTTTCAAGGCCCATTAAAGCTCATTTATGTACATGGAACCCTAAATTACGCATAAATATCATCCTTTTAGATCTAATGTGTCTTTTTATAATCACTGGTAATATCAACTTTAAACATCCATATAACCCTTTCTAATTCATTAATCATCAAAGATTAGGGTTGTTCATCAATTAAACCATTAAAGCTAACATCTTTACGTACTTTTTGAATTACAAGTAGAATTAGGTTTCAACTATACTTTCTTTGTGTTCCTATCATTATGAGGATTAATTTTCATGTATAATTTGTCACAATCAGAGCTAGGAATAATTAATTACAATTTTTGTAAAATACTCACCTCTCGTCGAATGGGACACCGCCACATCAGTAGAGCAAGTCGCTTTTTATTTTTCATGCGGGTCAGGCTCGTCCGAGTGGTTGATTACTATTTTACACTCAATCCTCTTCACATTCACCGGGGGTAGGGGAGTCCTTTCTCCCTCTCTCATCTTCCTCTGTTCTATCCCTCTCCAGCGAATGCCGCTCTTAGGCGGGTCAACTCGTTGGTTGACTATGGCTGCCAGGGCCGCACTCTTCTGGGTGAAGGCACGGACGCCACCGCCACCACCCACTGGACTCGCCGGTGCACTCAACTCAGACGATGCTAGCCCCTAACGGACAGACGACAAGGGGGTGAACTCCCCTATTCTTGCGGCAAAATAGATCAAGCCATGGAGGCTGCTCTACTCCGTCCTCTAGTCCACCTCATCCTCCCAAGCCCTCTGCGCAGGCACCCAAGAGTTCCGTCTCTCTCTCCCAAGTAGGTCTAAAGTCGTCGAGCACCCCGCCTACACCTATGGTGGTCGGGAACACCACTTGTGCGTGGTTGTCTTGCCCGAACAGGGTATCAACTGGGCAGGAAGGAACAACCAGATAACTAGGCCTAGGGCAAACCTAGTGGCAGGGGCGATTGACTAGATGTCGCAGGCCTCGTGGAGGAGTCCATAGCCTCATAGAAGGGGGAATCATCCCCTCTTTTATAGACCAATTGTAGGCCAGGTCCCATGGAGTCCTGCTCCATTGGGGAAGCCCCCAATCCTAGCCGATAAGAGAGGATTTTGGGGTTCATCAGGTGCGTCTCCCTCCCCCGATCTTAATGGAATTCTTTCCAAAAACTCCCGTGCAGAGACCATCGAGGATTTCCCATTATGAAATCTCATTTCCCTGTTCCTTTCTAAAAGAAGACCGTGAAGAACGACCACTGTTGGATCTAAATCCAATGACCCTCAACCAAGAGCCAAGAACACTATTTTCGGATTAATAAGATAAATGTGGCATTTAATACTTATCTTTAGGATAATTTGCAAAAATCATATCTCTCAATCCGGATATCCTTTTTCAACCAAAATTTAGGGAAACCGTTCTCTTCTCCTTATCTACTCGGATACCAGGTTTGAGCCCCAAATTCCAAAGGAAAAAGGCATTATCTTCATGTGCAAGTTATCTTTTAATAAAGCTTATTTTTAGCATATTTTCTCTCTCTTGATCTTTTACTTTCTCTATTTTGATTCCTTTTGACATTAGAAACCATATGGAGTTGAAATCTCATTCATAATGATTCCATTATCTTTATTTTCACATATTTCTTGTAATATTATCATTATCTCACATTTCTTCTAAATAAAGCAATATTTAATTAATCCTTTCTCTTTATTGTTGCATTATCTTTGCAATTTGGACTCCTTAAAACCCAAGGAACCCAAGAGTCACGAAATCCCCCTTTGGGAATATTCCTTTGCCTTCTAGTGGCTTCTACCTCTTTCTTTTCTCGATTTCACAAAACAACCAACAAGGCTATTGTAAACGAAAACCTTTTATTCAAAACAAATTATATCATTATTTGTTCAAATATCTTTAATAGGAGAAATTACATTTCTCACCAAAAGAACCCAAAAATTGGGGTTGTAACAGTATCCATAAAACCTTTCAGATTACACATGAGCAATGCTATTTTTAATTTATGATACATGATATGTGGTGGTATAAGTTATATGTTTGTTATGGATCAATGGTTTAGGATCATAATAATACGAGGTTCTACATGATGTTGATATAAGGTATATCCTAGAAAAGGTGATTTAATTAATGTCACATTAAGTACTCCAGGGTTAATAATAGTTATATGGTAAGTCCAAGATAGGGCACCCTAGTGGTAAGATCCTTGGTTTGTTACCAAGAGGTCTCAGGTTCAAGCCTCGATGATGGCATAAATAGAACATTCAATTCTTTTTTCTCTGTTAAAATAACAGTTATATGGTAAGAAGATAACTACAAGTACCTTGTGCCATTCTAGCTGAGATCACCGTGGTATGATGGAAAAATTTACTAAAAGTGATCTTAAGAAAGTAATGTTAATATGGTGATCCTCCATGGTTAATGAACACTTGGTTGCAATGAGCATTTGGGTGTAATTAGTACTTGAGTGTGATGAGTTCTTAGGATCAATGAACACTTCAATACAAGCTTATGTGAATAAATTACTTTTGTTGACTCACTCATTACAATTAATAACATCATGCTAATGATAACAAACCATGAGATAATACTTAATGCATATTCTAAGTCAAGAAGGCAAGCTCATCGGTGACCAAAGGAAAGTTTACCATAGGGCTGTGAAGAAGAACCATATGCGTGATTGCATACATTCTCTCTTGAAAGAGGATGGATTGGTGACGAAAGGACCTTCTGAGGTGGCTGAAGAGGTGGTTAAATTTTTCAAGCATCTTTACAATCATAATTTCCCTTATGTTTGTGACTCTGTTGCTCATCACAGAGTAACTGAGGCAATGAACCAGACTTTATGTGGTTCAGCTAGTGAAGAGGAGATCAAGGCTGCTGTCTTCTCCATTGGTTCCTCTAAAGCCCCAAGGCCGGATGGTTTCAATGGGAAGTTTTTCCATACCTTTTGGCATGTTATGAAGGAGGATCTTTGTAGGGCTATCTGATGGTTCCATGTGGGTGGCTCTATGGTGAGAAAGGTAAACCATGCTTTTTTGAGACTAATTCCTAAGAAGAATATGCCAGTTTCTCTTGTGGACTACCGTCCTATCGCCTGTTGCTCTGTTTTGTACAAGGTCTATCCTTAGTACTTCTTTCTTATCTAATAGAGTCTTCTGCTCCTCAGGAGAAGAAGATAATTAAGGATGTCTGGACCACAGGAGGAGTACGAGGCCGAAAGTAGTGTTGCTGCACCTCGAGAAGGTGCAAGGAACCTAGAAATAGAGCAACCTGCACCTGAGCCACCTGTGGAGCCACCTCGGTTTGACCCAGCTGACATGGGAAACCCAGCTGTTCAAACTATGCTTGGGCAGTTTATGACTGCCATGACACATATCACCGACAGGATGCCCATGCCTGCACCTAGGGCACCTGCCCAGCCTGAAGGACAAGGTATCGGTAAGACGTTCGAGCGACTTCGTCGTGTAGGAGCAACCAAATACTTTGGAATAGCCGATCCTGCAGATGCTGATCTATGGTTAACCGAGTTGGAGAAAGCTTTTAGAATCCTCAACATCCCCGAAGGTGAGAAGGTTGTACATGCTGTCTATTTTCTCAAAGGTAGTGCTGGTCACTGGTGGACCATGGAAGAGCAGAAGAGGCCTGGAATAGAGATATCGTGGGAAGACTTTCGTCGGGAATTTGTCCGCAGATATTTTCCAAAGACCTTCCTGGACGAGAAGATCTCTCAGTTTGAGAGACTGAGACAGGGTATGATGAACATTAGCGAGTATGAGGCTAAGTTCATGGAGTTGTTGCGATTCTGTCCGCATATGGCTACCACAGATGAAGAAAGGATTAGGAGGTTTGAGAAGGGTTTGAATGCCGACATGACTACTCCCGTGTCTGCACTAGAAAACCGGGAGAGATTCTCTACCTTTGTTGAGTCAGTTCGAAGGATAGAAAGATCCGTAGTCGAGAAAAGACAAACCCAAAAGAGATGTCCACAGTTCCAGGGATCTTCATCTAGAGACTTTAAGAAGCCTAGATTCTCTGCACCTACACCTCCACCACCCAGATCGAGTTCTCAGACTCAGTGGTCCCCAAGTAGAGGTAGAGGACGAGGTTTACCACTACAAGAGACTCACAGTTCAACATCAATGTCAGTCACAGGACCACCCAGACCACAACAACTGGAAAGAAGCTGCTACAACTGTGGGAAGGTGGGACACTTGATGAAGGACTGCAGGTCTAGGCCTGTCAGTATGACACAGTCTCAGAGGAAGAATCAACAAGGATCACAGAGAAGGCAATCTCAAGGAGCAGCTCGAGGACGTGGACAAGCGTCTCAAGCTGGATCATCAGCACCACCTCAACACCAGTCGACAGCGAGGTTCTATGATATGAACCCACCAGAAGCAGTAGTCAATCCACGGGTTGTGGCAGGTCAGATGGAACTTTTATATTCTGATATGTCTAAATCCTGTGTGGTATCTGTTTTGATCGACCCGGGTACTACACACTCTTTTGTCACTCAAAGAGTGATTCGTAACTGCAATATGACAGTTAGACCTAGGGCAGATAGCTTGTTGCTTGAAACTCCATTGGGAGGATCTGCCGTTTTGCAGGAGGTATGCTCTCCCTGCATCCTCTTCTTTTCTAATCATCGCATTCAAGTGGTTCTTATACCACTTGATATGCAAGGATTTAATATAATCCTGGGGATGGATACCTTGGAAAGGTGTAGAGTTGTCTTGGATTGTGAATCCAAGCAGGCTGTGTTTGCTGATGAGAGCAATACATGGATCTTTCAAGGAGAGATAAAGATTCTACCCACCTGTCTTGTGTCAGCTATGGTTGCTAACAAGCTGATGAGGCAAGGATGCTATGCATTCCTGGCACATGTAGTAGATGTTACAAAAGAAGGTCCCAACCCTGCTAAAGTTCTTATAGTCAGGGAATTCAAGGACTTGTTTCTTGAAGAACTTCCAGGTATACCACCGCCTCAGGAAATTGATTTTGAAATCAATTTGGCCCCAGATACGAAACCTATAGCCCAGACACCGTATAGGATGGCGCCTGCTGAGATGGAAGAACTCAAGAAATAGCTTCAAGAGTTACTTGAGAAAGGTTTTATCCGATCGAGCATTTCACCCTGGGGTGCTCCGGTTTTGTTCGTTAAAAAGAAAGATGGGTCAATGCGGTTGTGCATTGATTATAGACAACTCAATAAAGTAACGATAAAGAATAAGTATCCTCTACCGAGAATTGATGATCTTTTTGACCAGTTGCGTGGTGCAACCGTCTTCTCGAAGATAGACTTGAGATCAGGATATCATCAACTTCGTATTAAGGACAGTGACATACCCAAGTCTGCTTTCAGGACAAGGTATGGTCACTATGAGTTCACAGTTATGTCGTTTGGACTAACTAATGCACCAGCTGCATTTATGGAACTTATGAATAGAATCTTCCGACCTTTCCTCGATCAGTGTGTTGTTGTCTTCATAGATGACATTCTGATCTATAGTAGAGATGCACAACAACATGAACAACATCTTCGTCAAGATCTAACCTTGCTAAGAGAAAATAAGCTATACGCTAAGTTTAGCAAGTGTGAGTTTTGGTTACCAGAAGTATCTTTCCTTAGTCATGTGGTATCTGCCTCGGGTATTCAAGTTGACCCTAAAAAGATAGAATCTGTTCTACAGTGGGAACAACCGAAAACACCGACGGAGATTCGAAGTTTCCTAGGGTTAGCTGGCTACTACCGAAGGTTCATTAAGAACTTCAGTTCTATAGCCTTACCCTTGACTAAGTTAACCCGGAAGGATATTCCTTTTGTCTGGAATGATAAGTGCCAGCAGTCTTTCCAGTTGCTGAAGGAGAGATTGACAAGTGCACGTGTGCTTATTCTACCTGAGCAAGGCAACAAATACATAATTTTCTGTGATGCCTCCAAGAATGGACTCGGGTGTGTGTTGATGCAGGATAAACAAGTGATTTCTTTTGCTTCCCGACAGCTTAAGAAACACGAAGAGAATTATCCGACACACGATTTAGAGTTAGCTGCTGTGGTTCATGCCTTGAAAATCTGGAGACATTATCTTTACGGAGAAACCTTCCAGATTTTCACAGATCACAAGAACCTTAAATATATCTTTTCTCAGCATGAACTTAACATGAGGCAACGTCGTTGGATGGAGTTAATCAAGGACTACGATTGTACAATAGATTACCATACAGGAAAGGCCAATGTAGTTGCAGATGCCTTGAGTAGGAAATCAGCAACATCAACTTCTGATAGGACACAACTAAACTCTTTAGTATGCCCTAGGAGAGATATGCTTATCTCCTTAACGCAAGACAATGTACAGATGAAGGTGTCATGGATTGCCGGGTTGTTGGCTGAGATGCATATTAAACCCACCCTAAGAGAGCAGATTAAGGAGGCACAGCAAGTTGATGTTGCAGTTCAGCAGATCATATCTGGGTATGGTGATGAGAAGCGAGAAGGTTTTCATGAATCAGATGATCAAGTGGCATGCTATCATGGGAGGATGATAGTACCAGATGTAGATAACCTAAGGAAGTTAGTCCTGGAGGAAGCTCATTCTTCAATGTATGCTATGCATCCAGGAAGCACCAAGATGTATCGAAACTTGAAAGATATGTATTGGTGGCATGGGATGAAGAAGGACGTAGCTGAGTTTGTTCTGAGGTGTCCAGTCTGCCAGCAAGTTAAAGCTGAACACCAGAAGCCTGCAGGAACAATGCAACCTTTACCCATACCACAGTGGAAGTGGGATCATGTAACCATGGACTTTGTTGTTGGTCTACCTAGAACAAACAAAGGACATGATTCCATTTGAATAATTGTTAATAGGTTGACTAAGACAGCGCATTTCTTACCTGTCAAAACAACCTATTCTGCTGAAAGGTTATCCCAGTTATATGTTCAAGAGATAGTGCGTTTGCACGGAGTTCCTGTCACCATAGTTTCTGACAGAGGTCCTCAGTTCACAAGTCGTTTTTGGGAACAGCTTCATAGGGCACTCGGCACCCAGTTAAGGTTTAGTACAACCTTTCATCCACAGACTGATGGATAGTCGGAAAGAACCATACATACCTTGGAAGACTTGTTGAGAGAATGTGTTCTCCAGTTTACCGGAAGTTGGGATCTACACCTAAGCTTGATAGAGTTTGCCTATAACAATAGCTATCAGCATAGTATTGATATGGCACCTTATGAAGCCTTGTATGGCAGACGTTGTAGATCACCCTTATGTTGGTATGAGACTGGTGAGCATCAGTTGATATGACCTGATCTTGTACAGCAAACTACAAAAAAGATTAAGGTAATACAACAACAGATTAAGACTGTACAGGATAGGCAGAAATCTTATGCTGACAAGCGTCGTAGACCTTTAGAGTTCCAGGTTGGAGACAAAGTATATCTCAAAGTCTCGCCTTGGAAAGGAGTCCTTCATTTTGGAAGGAAAGGGAAGTTAGCTCCTAGATTTATGGGGCCTTATCCAATCATTGAACGAATTGGAAAAGTGGCCTATAAACTAGAGCTGCCACCAGAGATACAAAGGTTACACCCTGTGTTTCACATTTCTATGCTAAGGAAATGTCACCCTGATACTGAGTCAGTTCTACAACCTATGGAGGTAGAATTGAATGATGATATATCTTATGAGGAAGGACCAGTGTCGATCCTTGATAACAGAATTAAAAAGCTAAAGAAGAAAGATATAAGCCTTGTGAAAGTCCTCTGGAACCACTGTGGTGTTGAAGAAGCCACTTGGGAACTAGAGGACGAGATGAGAAGGAAATACCCTGCTCTTTTCTCTTAAGATGTTTTATCGATTTCGGGGACGAAATCCTTGTAAGGGGTGGATAATTTGTAACATCCCTGACCTGGGTTATGAACTAACCCTAGGTGTTTTGCCTAAGTGTGTAATAAAAATCCTTGTGATTATCTTTTGGCATGTAATTAAGTTTCTAAGGAACATATATTCCTTTTTCTGTCCCTTTTGAATAATGTTGTAATATTGTTTTGTAATGCATGGACCTTGTGAAAATTACCCAGTTAAGGGGTTAACTTGCAAATTTCACAAGTTAAGATGTTCCTCTGATGATGAGACATCATATGAGTAAATATGATGAGGTAAGATGGATTTCCCAAGCTTGGGCATCAAGATGCAGCTTGTGGAATGATCCTTGTGCTTAAAAACCCTAAATTGGATCAAAGTGCAATTTACCCAATTTAAGGGGTGCAACTTGTAAAATACATCATCTAGAACATCTTTTATGACTTTTGACATCATTTAGAGTAATAATGATGAAGAGGGCACTTTCTTTAAATAATCATATAATAAGGAACACCTTTGTAATTAAATCATCAAGATGTAAGTAAGGAGACCCTTGTGTACATATGTACCTTAGTGATAAGTTGACCTTCCTTTCCTTTAGTTCTTGGTTTTAGAAGGAGTTTTACCTTAGAAAGAAGAGGAGGGACGTGCCTAAAAGAAAGGAAGGACCTAGTTGTGAAAAGGAGAAACTAGTTGTCCTTATGTTGGAAATGACCCCAAGATATATATACACCCTTCCTTTGTTTGTAAAGGAACGTTTCCTTCCCTTCCTTTCTTATTTACTTGCTTAGACCGACTTAGGACAGAGCTCTGGAGAAGAGGAGAACGGCCAAGCAGTTCTAGGTAATCTTTGATCATCATCTTGCTCAAACTCATGGAGGATATCATGTTATAAGGTTGGTTTGATAGTTTTCTTACTTAGGTTTCTTGTTCTAGCCGACCATCCCCATCTTTTTCTTGAAAGATTGACCTTGGCCGACCTGTGGAGCTCAAGACACCATTAAAGACTTGAAGCTTGGAACCTTGGAGCTCAAGGAACGACCTTAAGGCGGGTTTTATAACTTTAACCCTTAGCTTTGTTATGCATATCTTTGTTCTTGTTTTCTATGATTAGTTCTTCTCCTTCCCCATCCTTCTTTGCACCCTTGCAAGCTTTTTCGTGAAGAACAGACCTTGGTTTCAAGGTTGAAGACAAGGGGCATTAATACCTATGTTGGTCCTTATCCAACTTTACTAAACGATCTTGGACCAATAGGTCAAACGATCTCACACCCGTTTCAATCCAAACGGGCTCAATAGGTCGGTTTGGCCAAATGGGTTCCAACCCATTTGAGGGCGTTGAACAAGCATTGACCATTTGGGTTTTCTATTCACAATTATGTAGGCTAATGACCCACAAAAATTGAGGGGTTAACTCCAAAGGAATCGTAGATTGAAGGTCAATCAATTAGGTAATTGAATTGAATTAAGTGCTGTTTTCTAAACTGATTTACTTGAATCTTTGGGCAAATGGGTTCCAACCCGTTTGAAGGCGTTGACCAAGCATTGACCATTTGGGATTTCTGTTCATAATATATTTAATTTCATTTCTACCAAGAATCATGATCTAATTCTTAACCAATTAAGAGTTGAAGGCATTTCAACACCTTAACCCTAATCGGGTTAAATTTGCTGATTTTCATATAGATTGTGGTGAGTGTTGAGTTGAAGGGCCCAAACGAGTTCAAACCCATTTGGGGGTTCATCCAAACGGGTTCACACTCGTTTAGTAACACCCCATGACCGTTTGGAGGTCTAAGGCTAAATAAATGTGATGGTTTGAGGGTCCAATCACAAGATATTGATAAATTGATGAAAAGTGCTGAATTGTAATTTAATTAGGACTCAACCCTTATCCAATCAACTTAATTTTTGGTCAAACTTTGGGAAAACGGTCTCAAGACCGTTTGGAGATCATCCAAACTACCTCAAGACCGTTTGAGCCAAGTTTGGGCCCAATTGGAGGTCAATTGATAGGTTCAACTCTGACTTGACTTACATTGTTGAACATTGATGATTAACCGATTGAAAACCCTAATTGAGTTAAACTTAACCCTAATTGGTTTTCAATTAAAGGTCAAATTGGTGCCCAATTGGTTGAGGCTCATCCTTTTTGACTCAATTTGTAAAGTGGTTAACATGGTTTGGGCCAATTGAAGGCTTCAACATAAGAAACCCTATTCAAATATAACCTATGTGTCACCTTTATGTTCATGCGGTTTGAACCCAAGTTAGTCCACACTCGTTTGAGTCCAAACAAGTCCACACTCATTTGAGTCCAAACGAGTCCACACTCGTTTAAGCCCAAACGAGTCTACACTCGTTTGACCTCAAACGGGTCCACACTCGTTTGAACTCAAACGGGTTCACACCCGTTTAGACTCAAATGGGTCTACAACCGTTTAAGGTCAAGAAGGTCCACACTGGTTTAAGGCTCAAATGGGTCCAAGGTCGTTTGAGGTTAAACGAGTTCAAGGTCATTTAAGAATCAAATGGGTCGAAGATTGAAGGTTAAACCCTAAACCAATTGGAGACCTTCAAGGTTGATTATACTTAATCACTTGAAAGTGTAAAAGGTTCAATGATGATCTAATCTAAACCCTAATGGTAACCTAAGATGTTAAGGGACCAAATGATTAATGAATTGACCCATGATGATGGTCAATGGGTAAATTACCAATATGCCCTTGAAAGGTTCAATTGAGTGATACTTTGTTCTAACCAAATCCTAATCACTCAATAGTGGTGAATTGGTCTATGTTAATCAAAGAGGACTTAATCTAACCAAATCTAGAGTGGTGTAATCACCATCTACTAGTATGAGGAGAGAGAAAGTACCAATTATGATGGAAACTCAAGTAAAATACCTTCAATATACATGAATGTGCATGATTAGGGTATGATCCTCCAGATGAGATCATGGAAACCCTAAATATGATAATTGATGAATCTTAATCTTATCTGAGGACTTTAATGATGATGTTTCTCATACATGGTGATGTTATGAGATCAATTCACCAATAGGTGAATAGTAAACCCTAATTTTAGGGTGATGACATGTATTATGAATAGTAAACCCTAATTCTAGGGTGATGACATGTATTATGAATAGTAAACCCTAATTGATGAAAATCAGGGAAACCTAGCTCTTGTATGAACATGGAGATACAACTTCTTTAAATGAGTTATTTATTGTTATCAGTTGATTTAATCATGCAAGTTCCTATATGAGGATAATCATATCCAGGTATGTATGATGATACTATATTCATTAAAATCATGTTTTTAGCTTTATGAATAGTGACATATATCCTGATGCCTTGTTAATAGCATCTTATGAGATTGAAAGGCTGTGAGAGCCATGAATACCATCAAGGTCATGCTTTAAGAGATGACTTGTGATGAGAGTATTGAGAAATGATAATTGATGAGAGTTAGGCTTGTTACATTTAGTATTCTTCCTTCCTAGCTGCTATGTCAATGATTAATGTTTGAGAACTTGTATGATGATAAAAGAATACTAAATTGTACCTAACTAATCAAGTATAATCATACCATGTAGAGCCTTGATCATAGATCCATCATAGTCAGAAGTTATATGATGGTGAAATAGGTTTTCCTAAGGGAACTCCTGGAGCACATACTTTTGAGTATGTGGGGTATATGGATGTGTAAAACCTTACATCCTAGTGTGGGAATTGATGTAGATGTATCTTAATCTATCAATCCTTCACTATGTGTTTATGCCGGGGTGATGTAACACTAATCTCCCGAGGAAAACTTTTATACCGCATCGATGAGAGATAAACAAGAAATCTTTCGATGGCGAAGAGAGTACAGAATGCCACTGTGACTCTAATAGCAAAGTACCAGAATACCCTGGTAAGCTATAGTAGTAGAGACACTAGATGTCCTGCATGTTTATCCTCATTCTGACTGAGGTGGTTGAAGGTCATGAGAATCCAGCTCTTTAGATGACCTAGTATGATACCGATGCGACTTACTAGTGATCGGTTGGAGCATGAGCGGTATACCTCATCTCCGCAGGGCATAATGATGTTTGTAAAACATAATCAACCGCGTAGCATAACTGCTTAGGTTGAACTATGAAGAACATTGATTGATATTATATTGCTTATCCTGTTCAAGTATTAGTATACATGTTCTTCATATTCCTTAAATAAAGATGAGCATTTGTTAGTAAACCTGCTGTGAGTAACCTAAATTATCTTCTCATGATATTTCCTTTAATTTCTTTTAACAAAGTTTCTGGCGGAGAGTTATAACTCTCGCTGGGACAATTATTTAAAATTGTCTCACCCCGTAGATTTCTACCTTTAGGTGGACGTCGAGGTCGAAGGAACCAATCTGCAGGTGGACAACAGCAACAACAGCAATTTCAGGAGCAGCAGTGACTCCAGGTGGAAACAATGTGTTGTCTAGTCTTGTAGTCAGAATAGTCTTATGTCGTCTCTGTACACTCAGGTCCTAGGAGTTTGTTGATCTGAGAATTTTGGAATCTTGAGATTTTGTATCATGACGTACATAATCACTCGAGAAGTGATTTATCAGAGATGTAAACAGTTCATCTTACTTTTATAAAAGGAGTTTCAGGTTTTTAAGATCTCGATTTTGAAAAGTTTTAATTTCTCGTGATTTTCGTATTCCGCTGATTAATCGAATCGCTTCCTCTATGTTTATCTCGTGTTTTGGAGATCAGAGCCCACAATCACGATCGTGTGAGTCCAGACGGGGCAGGTTGAACACTTCCATAGGATTGGATGAGGGTGCTTTCCCCGCTAAGTATCTTGATATTCCTATCTCGGGTGGACGCAGATCAAGAAGGATTTATGTTTCGTTACTGGATAACATGTGTCAGGTGGTGGATCGTTGGATGGGGCTGAACCTATCTCTTGCGGGAAGGGTTGTTCTTGTCAGGATAGTTTTGGCGGCAAAGGTTTCTTTCTGGTGTAGGCAGGAAGAGCTGCCGACTTTCATCTATGGGTCTACAAGTTCCTTCTCTTACTATGTACTTTTCACTTAGCTTCACAAGATCCTATGAGACCTCCTTTGGTTACTTCAAAACCAACAAAAACTATTATACACCCTACAAAAGGGTCCCTCTCCCAGGATAGGAGAAAACTATCTCTTAATAGCAACAATGGTCACAAACATCCTTATGTCTAGGGTTTACATAATGCTTAACCCTAGCAAGCTACTAAGGCACAAGAAGACCACCTACTAAACCATGCTAGATCATACTTGTTCTCATTCCTCAACATTGGACCAAGAACATACCTTCCCATGTCACCAACTCAACTGTGAGGGGTTCATCAAACTTTCCTTAGACTTAAGGGGTTTCCTTTTCCTCTCAACATGAGGAGTACCATGCTGGAATCTATAAAAACTCAAATCTCGTCATGAGCATCAGGTACACCACTTCCCCTCTTAGGCCTAGCAACCCTAGGTTCACGTTTTTAGGTATCCAACTGCATGCTCAACCTCTTAACCACGAACCAAACATGTACAAGGTATGACATGCACTTCCTGTCATCCTTGTACTCGATCAACACTTCAGAGTGGAGTCCTTCTCAAGGACAACCAACTAGGTATAAGGCCTCACAACATGTTACTAAACCTCTTCAGATCTAAGGAACTCTTCTTCCTAACTCAGAATGTAAACACCTATACCATAGGCACAGAGGTACCAGAAGTCTCATCCTCTCTCTAAGGTTTGGTTCCTCCAAAGGCAACCAAGATATCATCAGCCTCCTGGGATCATGGATGAGGCAACCACTACCATCCACGTAGGTCGCATCATCATCAACTCCCCGTTGTTCCTCATATCTCTGAGTCTAAGATTCCAACCTTCTTGATTGGGTCCTGCTCTCTCTCTCTCTCTAGAGCTAACCCTATGAACAACCTTACTACTAGAGGTCCTCCCCCCATGAAGGATCAAACTCACAACATACCCCTACATGGGTGAATCCTATGTTCAAGATTATGTTTGCTCAAGATTATCCATACCCCTTTATGCTTATCTCATAAGCTATCCATCGTACTCTCCTGGACAGTGTTTCAACCTACCACTCGTACTACTGACGTACTTTGGGTGCATACTATGCCATGCCCATATAAGCCCATAGGGTTTCTATAGGTTCTTCACTAACCTCATCATTAAAGGATCTATCCTTCACTCTAACATGCACGACCCTTCACAAGGTTGGGTCGCCAAAGGCACTAGGTCATCCAACCTCACATGGCTCATAACATCATGGGCATCCAAAAGCATGTCCACACACCTGGTCTATCATGACACCTAACTCATCGTGTCATCTTACTCTCTAACCACCACTTAGGGTTAGGGTTAGCATCATCCTCAGAGGATGTGCCAGGTCTCTACCTTTAATGGAGGTCTCTACCTCCAAGACTAACTCTCTCTATTCATCCTCCTGACAAGGAGGTCTAGCCTCAGGTCTCTCCTGAGGGCATGCCAACTCATGTCACACGACCTAAGCATGTAGCTATTCTTTAGTTTACACTTAAACTATTAAGCTTATGTCCATGACATCTTATTTACATTCTTTTCATTAATTTGGTGGAGGATTCCTTAAACCTTATCAACTTTACCCATAACTCAAGAGGGTGAGGAAAAGAGAGAAAACCCTAATCCTTAAAATCCTTAACAACATTCAAGTTGAGAAGGGATGAACAATATGAGAGAGTCCTAAAGGTATCTTATTTCAAGTCAAATCCTAAGACATTGGCAAGGAAGTCACATGGATCCAGGAGTCCTCATATTCCAACTAGCGGTGCGGAGGAAAATCTTGCCAGCCCCCAGGCATGATCCTTTTCTAGACACCTCTGTCTTTCAAAAAGTCCTCTAATAACTCCCTTGGGTTCTACAGAGTTTGTAAAATTTAAATAATTATTAAAGATTAAAAGAGGAACCTATGCTCTGATACCAAATGTAACGACCCCACCTCCCAGTAACCCCCAATCAAGGGAGACTTAGAGGTCAGAGCCATTATCCCAATTAACATGATCAAAGGTTCAATAGTTAATCAGTAATAATTATGAAATTCTACTGAACTAAACTGAAATTTGGTATAAAATAAAACTTTGCATACCTTTTTCAAAAACTTGGATATCTACAACTATCCACATCTGGAGTCAATTCTAACTCATCCTCCTTTGTACTTTAATTCTTAGTTAATTCCACATATGCCACTTTATTGTTTGTCCTTTTCAATCTTGCACCTAAAATGCCGACAAACAAAATGTCGGTCAGGATATCAAAATATGCCGGTATGTGGGGACAACCAAAAATTTCGCAAATATGGCTAACAATATAAATATCACAATCAAGTTAATTAACAAGCCAAATTACACTTTCAGTGTGACATTCTTCACCGTTTTTGCCCTAACCCTGACATACCCCCTTTTGGGTTTCTCTTTTTCCAATGACTTAAGGCCACCTTCTCAATCCCGAGCTTGGTGCCTGCGGTCACCTCTCATGGTGCCCATTAGTCATTCTATAAAGACCACCTTCTCAATCTCGAGCTTGGTGTGTGGGGTCACCACTCATGGAGCCCATTGGTCTTCCCTCCTGGGACCTTTTTGCATCATCCATCAAGGTGGCATGTAGGTGTGTGAATACACACTCATTTATAATTGTGATAACCATAGTGACTTTATAATTTGCAAGTATGAACATCCAAACTGATAGGTTGCATCCAATGCAATTAATCTTCTAAAAAACCTTCGGGAAACTAATGCGATTAACTATTATTAACCACATACCTGTCAAGCTGACTTGAGTGCTGAAATAATTCAACCAAGCAAGAAACCAATCAAGCACACAAGTTGATCCTAAAATATGTACCCAATTTCCTATCATTGATCATGCCATCAAGATCTATTAAACCTAGCTCACTTCCTAGGGTTTCTAGTCCACTTTTAGGGTTTCTATTGCAATTAGGGTTCCTCTTCATTTTTATTATTTTAAACTCTAATTTTATACAATTACTCACAAACCCTAATTATCTCATTTATTCCTCATGAAATATATTAAGGCTACCTTTTAACACGTATAACTTTAATTTCATATTAAATGCACAACTAAACATCAATTAAGTCCATTATGCCACTTTTACATTAAAACTACCATTTTTATCCTTTAAATTCATGACAAGATCATTTTGCCTAATTATCATCTTTGGTTCCTTCCGGATTAACAACTCATAGTTCATTATGATCTAATTCACATATGAACTCTATTTATCATTAATTCCACCTTTATTCCTTAAAAACCCCTAATTCCCATATTAAGGGTATTTATCCACAATTAGGAACTTTTATACTCAAAATATCTTAGAATCATCATATCTCATCTTTGTACATGAATTTGAACAATTAAAGACATTAAAACATAATTACTTACATTAGGTTTTCAAGGCCCATTAAAGCTCATTTATGTACATGGAACCCTAAATTACGCATAAAGATCACACTTTTAGATCTAATGTGTCTTTTTATAATCAATAGATTTAATATCAACTTTAAACATCCATATAACCCTTTCTTATTCATTAATCATCAAATATTATGATTGTTCATCAATTAAACCATTAAAGCTAGCATCTTTACGTACTTTTTGAATTACAAGTAGAATTAGGCTTCAACTATAATTTCCTTTGTGTTCCTATCGTTCAGAGGATTAATTTTCATGTATAATTTGTCATGATCAGAGCTAGGAATAATTAATTACATTTTTGTAAAATACTCACCTCTCGGCGAATGGGACACCGCCACATCAGCAGAGCTGGTCGCTTTTTATTTTTCATGCGGGTCAGGCTCGTCTGAGTTGTTGATTACACTTTTAAACTCAATACTCTTCACATTCACTGGGGGTAGGGGAGTCCTTTCTCCCTCTCTCATCTTCCTCTGTTCTGTCCCTCTCCAACGAACGCCGCTCTCAGGCCGGTCAACTCGTTGGTTGACTATGGCCGCCAGGGCCGCACTCTTCTGGGTGAAGGCACGGACGCCACCGCCACCACCCACCGAACTCACCGGTGCATTCAACTCAGCCGATGCTAGCCCCTAACGGATAGACGACAAGGGGGTGAACTCCCCTGTCCTTGAGGCAAAACAGATCAGGCCATGGAGGCTGCTCTACTCCGTCCTCTAGTCCACCTCATCCTCCCAAGCCCTCTACGCAGGCACCCAAGAGTTCCTTCTCTCTCTCCCAAGCAGGTCTAAAGTCGTCGAGCACCCCGCCTACACCTCTGGTGGTCGAGAACACCACCTGTGCATGGTTGTCTTGCCCGAATAGGGTATCAGCTAGGCAGGATGGAACAACCAGCTAACTAGGCCTAGGGAAAACTTAGTGGCAGGGGTGATTGGCTAGATGCCGCAGGCCTCGTGGAGGAGTCCATATCCGCGCAGAATGGAAATCTTCCCCTCTTTTATAGATCAATTGTAGGCCAGGTCCCATGGAGTCTGGCTCCATTGGGGAAGCCCCCAATCCTAGCCGATAAGAGAGGATTTTGGGGTTCATCAGGTGCGTCTCCCTCCCTCGATCTTAATGGAGTTCTTTCCAAACACTCTCGTGTAGAGACCATCAAGGATTTCCCATTACGAAATCTCATTTCCCTGTTCCTTTCTAAAAGAAGACCGTGACGAACGACCACTGTTGGATCTAAATCCAACGACCCTCAACCAAGCGCCAAGAACACTATTTTTGGATTAATAAGATAAATGTGGCATTTAATACTTATCTTTAGGATAATTTGCAAAAATCATATCTCTCAATTCGGATATCCTTTTTCAACCAAAATTTACGGAAACCTTTCTCTTGGTCTTATCTACTCGTATACCAAGTTTGAGCCCCAAATTCGAAAGGAAAAAGGCATTATCTTCATGTGCAAGTTATCTTTTAATAAAGCTTATTTTTAGCATATTTTCTCTCTTGATCTTTTATTTTCTCTATTTTGATTCCTTTTGACATTAGAAACCATGTGGAGTTGAAATATCATTCATAGTGATTCCATTATCTATATTTTCACATATTTCTTGTAATATTATCATTATCTCACATTTCTTCTAAATAAAGCAATATTTAATTAATCCTTTCTATTTATTATTGCATTATCTTTGCAATTTGGACTCCTTGGAACCCAAGGAACCCAAGAGGCACGAAATCCCCCTTTGGGAATATTCCTTTTCCTTCTAGAGGCTTATACCTCTTTCTTTTCTCTATTTCTTAATTATTCATTTACTAATTGAATATCCTTTTCCTTGTTATTGGGCCCAATAGCCAATAAGGCCCACAAAACAACCAACAAGTTTATTGTAAACGAAAACCTTTTATTCAAAACAAATTATATCATTATTTGTTCAAATATCTTTAATAGGAGAAATTACATTTCTCACCAAAAGAACCCAAAAATTGGGGTTGTAATAGTATCCATAAAACCTTTCAGATTACACATGAGCAATGTTATTTTTAATTTATGATACATGATACGTGGTGGTATAAGTTATATGGTTGTTATGGATCAATGGTTTAGGATCATAATAATACGAGGTTATACATGATGTTGATATAAGGTATATCCTAGAAAAGGTGATTTAATTAATGTCACATTAAGTACTCCAGGGTTAATAATAGTTATATGGTAAGTCCAAGATAGGGCACCCTAGTGGTAAGATCCTTGGTTTGTTACCAAGAGGTCTCAGGTTCAAGCCCCGATGATGGCAAAAATAGAACATTCAATTCTTTTTTTTCTTTTAAAATAACAATTTTATGGTAAGAAGATAACTACAAGTACCTTGTGCCATTCTAGCTGAGATCACCATGGTATGAGTGTGATGAGTTCTTAGGATCAATGAACACTTCAATGCAAGCTTATATGAATAAATCACTTTTGTTGACTCACTCATTACAATTAATAACATCATGCTAATGATAACAAACCATGAGATAATACTTAATGCATATTATAAGTCAAGAAGGCAAGCTCATCGGTGACCAAAGGAAAGTTTTCCACAGGGCTGTGAAGAAGAACCATATGCGTGATTGCATACATTCTCTCTTGAAAGAGGATGGATTGGTGACCAAAGAACCTTCTGAGGTGGCTGAAGAGGTGGTTAAATTTTTCAAACATCTTTAGAATCATAATTGCCCTTATGTTTGTGACTCTGTTGCTCATCACAGAGTTACTGAGGCAATGAACCAGACTTTGTGTGGTCTAGCTAGTGAAGAAGAGATCAAGGCTGCTGTCTTCTCCATTGGTGCCTCTAAAGCCCCAAGGCCGGATGGTTTCAATGGGAAGTTTTTCCATACCTTTTGGCATGTTATGAAGGATGATCTTTGTAGGGCTATCTGATGGTTCCATGTGGGTGGCTCTATGGTGAGAAAGGTAAACCATGCTTTTTTGAGACTAATTCCTAAGAAGAATATGCCAGTTTCTCTTGTGGACTACCGTCCTATTGCCTGTTGCTCTATTTTGTACAAGGTCTTTGCTAAGTTGTTGGCAAGATAAATGAAGAAGGTTCTACCTGATATTATTTCCCCGAACCAGTCTGTGTTTGTCTAGGGGCGTTCAATATCTGATAGTGCTCTACCAGCGGGGGGAATTCCTTATGGAGTTCAATTGCAAGAACAAGTCGAATAGGGCTTGTATGAAGCTGGATCTGGACAAGGCCTATGATAATGTGGTCTAGGATTCGTTGTGGGATATGATGGATTCCATGGGGTTTTCACCCAGATGGATCAACCTTATGAAGCAATGTGTTCAAGGTACTTCCTTCTCTATTCTAGGGAATGGGGTTCCCAAAGGTTTGTTTCAAGCCTCTAATGGGCTCCGACAAGGGGATCCCCTTTCCCCCTTGCTCTTCTCTTTCATCATGGAATCCTTGTCCATGAGGATTGACTCAGCTCAGCACAACAATGAGTTCAAAGTTTTCAAGACGGTGGGTGTTCCTATCCTATCCCACATCATTTTTGTTGACAACGTGCTCCTTTTTGTTGCTGGACATATATGCCATCTCTCCAAGCTTAGATGCATCCTCCTTGGATTTGGGAAACACACTGGGCTGTATATGAGTGTTATTAATTCAAAACATTTTCTATCACAATCGTGTGAGTCCAGACGGGGCAGGTTGAAGACTTCCATAGGATTGGATGAGGGTGCTTTCCCCACTAAGTATTTTGGTATTCCTATCTCTGGTGGACGCGACTCAAGCAGGATTTATGCTTCGTTACTGGATAGCCTACGTCAGGTGGTGGATCGTTGGATGGGGCTGAACCTATCTCTTTCAGGTAGGGTTGTTCTTGTCAGGACGGTTTTGGTGGCAAAGGTTTCTTTCTGGTGTAGGCAGGCAGAGCTGCCGACTTTCATCCTCGACAAAATAATGGCAGTTTGCAGCTCCTTCCTTTGGGGAGGCAAGGGCCATGTCGTTGCTTGGTCCACCATCATGCGACCGTTGTAACAAGGAGGTCTCAATAATCCTGACCCTCATGCCATTGCACTTTAGGATACTAAAAGAAGGATTGAAGTGTTCATCACCAAGCGGACCTCACCGTGGGTCTGCTGGATGAAGGAGAGATATGGGAGCACCTTGATGCTTGGCCCGACGGGCTGCTCTAGAGTGTGGAATGCCATGGTGAGGTGTTGGGGTCCAGTGGCACATCACTATGCTATGGTGAGCGATCACAGTTGTAGGCTGACGACCCAGCCATAGAAATGGGTGTTCGACGGGACACAAGTTCCATGGTACCCGATTTTGTGGAACAAATTCCATGTACCTAAATATAGTTTCTGACTTTAGAGGGGGCTTTTGAGGCGCTTGCCTACTCTGGATAGAATGAAGACCTGGGGTTTGTCCCCCCTTTCATGCTACCTTCTCTGTAAAAAAGATGAGGAATCCCACCTGCACCTTCTCTGGGCGTGCCCCTTCTCCAGGTACATCTGGTTTCGTGCTTCCTTGAAGTTGGGTTGGGGTGGTTCCCCCCTGGATAATCTGGACGGTGCTGTTCGATGGATCCTGGATAGAACCGCTTCAAACCACTCCTTGAGATGTCTGCTGGGTTGTGCCTCTCAGCTATGGTGTTTTTTGTGTGGAAGGAAAGGAATATCAGGTTGCACACTGGTAGGGAGAGAGACAACACAGACACTTTTGATATGATCATGGACAATGTAAGGGCTGCTTGTAAGACCCGACCCCGCCTTTATAAGGGGTTGGATGATATTGTGGTGGAACATTGGGGACTTTTGTAGAGTTACCCCCTTCGTTCTGAATATAGGGTTTGTCTTGTAATCCCTTTGGTTTGTGAGTAATATTTTAACTTATCCAAAAAAAAGAAGGCAAGCTCATCCCCAGTAGATCTTAACCTAACACTTAAATTTTTGGTGGAATCATAGCTTAGTTACTTGAGAGGAAGGATATGATAGGGTCTTAATTATACCATTAGGAGAGTTGGTAACCCATAGAATGATGGTCAATGATTCTTACTACCTGTGAAATAATTAAGATTTTCAAGATCCTAACAACACCACAATTCATTTTAAAACAAGTCTCTAAGTATCATAAGGTTAGAAGATAAGAAAGTGGTAAGGAGTTGAGTATGGGATTTTATACAAACTAATTTGGGTAATATGTTAGATAATATGATATTATAGACCTTATGTGGAGGTTTAAGACTAAGTTTGAGAGTGGAGGTTTGTGAGGGAAATCATTCATAGAAAGGGTATGGTGCATCGTAGTGATTAATTGTGATATTAATAGACAAAGTGAATTTTGAGCTCAGAACGAAAAAAATATACTTATACTTGTTCTCCATGATGTATGTCTCATAATTAGGCAAGAAAAAGATAATGTACTTATGGATTAGTATCACCATTGATTCTAGGGTGAATAATGGAGAGTAATGGTTTCTCATAATTTAAAATGATAATAATGGAAACATGGGTGGATTATAATGTTAGCACTGTTGGTATGTATGCCCTGAGAGCCAATCATGGGATGATTGGTGGGATACATTAAGATTGATTTGATAAACATCAAAGGCAAGCTTCCAATTCTTTCTGGTTCAGTCATATGAGATAGTGATAGAACAGATTGAATGTCTAGAGAATGACAGTACTCAATGACGTATGCCTTCAGGTTCATGACCTGAACGATGAGATCATACGGATGCTAAGAGTTTGTACATTCTTGTTATGTCCCTAGTCGGATGTCATTGTGGAAGGTAGATAGACAACAATGACACACAAGAATAGATTGTGGAGTTGGTTGATGACAGAATCTCATTAGTCATGATATAGAGATATCAAACAAAACACATAGATACTTGTTAGAGAACAAGGTACCGGACAAACCCACCGTGAGTTTGGCACATAGAACCATGAGATGGTAGTCACAGTCAGTACTCACAGTGATGGCGGTGAGTGTGATTCTTTGACCTGAAATCACTACACTCAACACATGTCGTTGGGCACACTTTGACATCATCAAACGCAGTCCTGAAACATGGGTTGTTATAAAGGTGATGATTGGGTGGCTTTGACACATGGGGCTTTTGAGGGGTGAGTGATAGATATGGGATTTGTCCCTCCTGAGGGAGTTTGATATCCAAGGCCACTTGATGAGTAGGATAGAGATAGGCGTGCGCATGCATGTGTGAATCAGTATGTGATATTGATGTCATACATATCTCCTTCAATCTACTCTAAGATCAAGAAAGTGAATGAACGTTGACAGGATGACTGTTCCATGCCTTGAGTTCATTTGGGATATCAGTGACAAAGGAATTATACATTCACTGTAACACCATTCACGGATTGTAGGATGAAAGTTGTTCTCCAACTTTCTACTTTCACTTGGGTAGCACTGATGTGTGACTAGGCACCGCTCTTTGCTTGTGAAGTCATAAGTGTTATGGACTTTCACTGCCAACGTGAAATGGACCTGTAGGGTCACACACATAGGATTTAACCTGGAAGAGGAGTTTTGTCCACAGAGCAATGTTTAGATTGATTACTAAAGGAGTTTAGTAGTTCAATTAAACACTCAATCAGTCGATAGCTCAATATCATATGGTTCAAGGTGTTGGACGCATTGATTGGAGTATCGGATTGATTGAAATCGCAATTGACTGATTTTGCCCAACCTGTGCTCCCAACCGATCGACTCATGTGATGAACCGGTCGGCTGAGGTGCTGAACCGGTCGGCTGGAGTGTCCAGGCCGATCGACTCATGCCCATGTTGAAATGATCGGTTCAAGATTTGAACCGATCGGCTCAACTGGTGCAACCGACCAGTTGGGAAAGTCATGTCGGCAAGAATTTTCCTTTGGTTTCAAATTGCCCAATTCGATTGGGAATAACATTGGTATTCGATACAAATTGAGAACGAAACAAGGAAAGTCTTTTTGAGCCGGATTAGGACTATGAACCGATCGGTTCAGGGCACCAACCGATCAGTTGGAGTGCCCTAAACGATCGGCTCAATGGCCGAACCGATCGGTTCAGTTGTGAACCGATCATTTCAAGTTGCGAACCGGTTGCTTTTTGTGGAAAATTCTCGAACCCTTCTACTCCTTGATTAGTCCCGTATTGCCGGGCACAGAGAACCCTATCCCATGACCCGCCTATATATATAGGGGTATTGGGGGCTTCTCAAAGAACAACTCAATGCAAGCTGGTTGCTTTGCGAAGTTGTCATTCTCTCTGGTTTTGGTAACCGTGAGAGATCCCGAGCAAGTGCTTCCCACAAAAGGGAGGTGCAGCAAGGGAAGGACAACTGCAGTTGCAACTGGTAGCAGGAGAGTGTGTTGGCGACTAGTACGTCAACAGGAGGGTGCGACTCCTTCCACTTCCTTGTGGGACAAGGAGTGTGGAGTTCCAGGTGGTCCGTGTGGACTACTACAGAGGCGGGAGGACACTGCCGCTTAGGAGGACAACTGTCATCCGACAGTCCGGTAGGAGGAGGAGTCGTCAGTCCTGGTGCGACCAAGAGCTGCACAGACACCGTCCAAGACCGGAGTTGAAGACCGCGCATTGCGCAAGGTATTGTCGCCGAGCAAGCCTCGGGACAAGGTATGATTCCACAAACCATCCTTTCCTATTATATAGACGTTGACACGTTTCCTCGGTATGGGTTGGGGGAGAAATTTTTTTGTTTCCGCTGCCTTCTCTGTCTCCCCTAAAACCCAACAGTGGTATCAGAGCCACGTCAACTGCTCTATATTTTAGGAATATCGATATGATCGATTTTGGTTTGTCGCCTTTATTTATTGCATGCGATGCGAATAATATTGGCTTTATGCATGTCCAATCCTAAATCCACAAATCCCAAATTACATATATGATATGTATTATTAATGCACTCGATACGCGTCGCCCTTAAACGAGTTTTGTGGTGGATGTGTGTAGCGTGATTATGGCCTATAAACCCCTATCTGTGTGTGGTTGGTTGTGGTTTCTTGCATCTCGGTCTGCGCACCGATCTTCCCTCTCTTATTCCTGATGTAAATCGAAATAATTCGAGATTCTTTCCTACCTTTGCTCCCCCCGAATGTAACTCGGGGTTTCTCCTTTTAAAGCAATGTAATTATTAGGATAGATTTTATTTCCTGTTATGTCGAAGACCGGTGGACATCAAGACGACAGCTGAAACGATCGGTTCAAGGCGTGAACCGATCGGTTGACGTTCCAGACGGTCGGTTCAAGGAGTGAACCGATCGGTTGATGACCGGTTCGAGGAGCGAGACGAGAGGGTGGCAGACATGACGAGATGCACGACGACCAGGCGAACCGATCGGTTGGAGGAGCCAACCGATCGGCTGGTGGCACCCAGACGACCGACTGGAGAGTACAGATCATTCATGTGATGAGTTGATCTACTCGGATGGCAAGGCACAGAGTTCATCTTGTACATGTTGCATGTGATGTAGACCTAGATGACCGTGATTCCTCTTGGCTCGAGGAATCACATTAGGATGGCCATAATCATCGCTTTTTATTATTTGTGCATGTTTTCTGTGGGATATAGCATGTATATGATACATACTATGTATTGTGGTGATTGGATATGTATATGTATATAAAACCAAATCCCTCATTAAAATATTAAGTCTTATATGCCTTCCATTAGCGGCACACATGAAAAGCTCGATCGACCAAGCGTAGGTTACGCCAAAGCGTGGTGCGCCGTCTATCTTGTGGAAGTGTGAAGGGTAGACATGTAGGTTCTGCCAAAGCAGGGTGCATGTTTACCGTGTCGGCTTTTGGGTTAGACTTAACTGGTGATTCTTAGAGCGTCTAGGCCCAGAGGCAAGAAATGTTCATGGCAAGGTGTTGTGCATGTTCATTCAACAAGAGTTGCATATGATGCAATTGGCAAGAGTTGCCTACCTGAGAGATCTAAGTTGTGGGCGATCAGCCAAAGCTGACTCATGACTTAGAGGATTTCAGGATCTTGCCCACTAGAAGGTTGTACGCTGCAATCTTCCGAATTGATGGTGAGGGCTATCAATTTGAAGTAAAATAGTGGGAGCGATAATTAATTAAAGGCCTAATTTTATCGTCAACTTTTCAAATCAATCAAACAAGTCAAAAGAGTTTTGGACTAAAATTGCATATATTTCCTTTTGTTAAAATAAATGGTTAATCAACAAATCACTTTATTTGCGATCGGTCTTTGAGACCAACAAATTAAATGGGAATAATTCCACGACTGGTTAGGATGATGAGAAGTGTTCTCAATCAAAGAGCGAAAGCTCTAAGTCCTAGTTATACCAGAACCAGATGAACTCGATCCCACCACATCAATGGCTGAAAGTATGCTTATGGAAGCATACTGAGGATGACATTGATGAGGAGTGCTTGATGTTGTGTTCTCTAAACTATGAGTTGCAGAGATGAGACATATGATGTCTCCAAGATACTGTCCTAGTATGTCATGACAGAAGGAGATCCAGTAAGGTATTCACACACTCAATGTGATTGGGTATGTGGAAAACCTGACTAAGAAGGATTCCCTCTGAGCCAAGAGTTGGCTATTGGTATGATACTGCAAATGTTGTGAGAATCATACAATTCATGATAAGCTACAACATGAACAACTTTGACAAACGTTGATAGAGTTGTTGGACATGTTGAGGATAGTAAAGGCAAAGATGAAGAAAGACAAACCATAATCTTTGATGTGATCAAAGAGAAAGGTAATTCTTAAGGGCAAGGGCAAGGGCAAAGCTAAGAAGTGTTCTGATGCTAGCCAGAAATCCAAGCCGTCTTCATCCTCAAGGCACATGGGGAAAGGGTGTATGAGGGAACTGCCCTCTATATCTGGAAGAACAAAAGAAGATGAAGGAGGGGATGGAGATCTCCACCTAAGGTATCATGAAATGAACCACTTCTTTATCCGAGGTATATGATACCAAGATATGGATCTGTCATATATGATATGCAATATCCACAAAGAAGTGATGGCCTTTGTGAAAGGACCAAGAAAGAAGTACCCATCATTGGAGCAAGTGTTGCTGCCATAGATAGGAGTATCTTTCAGTTTATTTCAGCCTAAAGGGCACGAAATAGAGTTGAGAACTGCTATTTCATATATTGCCAATAGATAGAAACACTTTATTATTTCATATTGTATGACAATGATGGCAATTAATAAAGTTGATGTTTCAATCTCAAAGATATGATCTTTGTGGCAATGCCTTGTTTATCTTGTGATACATGGTATGCATAAGATAAAATGATACCTAAAGTTATTGATAACTCAAACAATCAAATTAGCATCAATCATGAGAAATTCATTTCTAGTTTCCATATGATGGATAAATCTAGACTCTTTTGGTTAGAGAACCAGTAAGAGACATGAATCTCTTGTACGTGATTAATCAATCTTCACTAATGGTAGTGGGAGAATGATTATCCTATTAGGTATAATACATGTGATGTATTCACATACCTATTGGGACAAATGCTAATACTTCAAATGGTGTTTAGAGAAATACCAATATGAATATCTTGAAGTGTTCAAGATTATCATAGATGAAGTACAAATTTGGTAAAGTATTAATTCTTGATGAGATCAATGAATGAAATACTTGGACCAAATGTTTGAGATCCTTATGAGTGATTATGATAGTGTATCATAGTGAACTCATGATTAAGGCATGGTGATGTCTAAATCAAGAAGGAATCATACTCTAAGGAGTTAGAGAATGATTATCAAATAACTGAATTCTTCTTAATAAAAGAATACCCCACACTAATAAAGGACATTAAGAACCACAAGGGTTGTGAGTTCATATATCCTTGACAGATACACCTAAATCATCTATGTGATGAGTTGTTCATATGATGAGTCAACTATCTAGATGAATATTAGGAATCAGATTTTGAGTTATGGTATAGAACCATTACATCCTAAATGACTTCCATGTGAGCCATAAGGTATGACCTTGATGGTAGCACTCATTGGATTGTATCCATAAGTGCAAATAAGTCTTAAGTGTTAAGACACATGGATAACATTTTGAGAAGGATGATGCTTGTTGATTGCAACTTAATGACTAAGACATTTGGCATATGGATACTAAAACCGCATTCCTTTGAGGAATAAAATCAGGATGTGTACGTGACACAACCTATAAGGTTTATGAATCCATTAATGCAAATGAAGTCTATAAGTTACAATGGACTAATCAATGTGATTGATTGAGTACAAGCAAATCAAAATTGGATCTTTATTTTGATGATATAGTCAAAGGGTTTGACTGATATGTCAAAGATAAAGAAGGGATCTGTGATTTAGTGGGAGTATATTCACATTCCACATATTGATGTGAAATGGAAATGTTCTAAAATGGAAATCCAAAAGTGAAAATTATCTTTAAGGAAGATAGAGATGTTTCCTATATGATAGGAATAGAGATCTATAGAGATAGTTCTCGACAAATCTCTTGACCTTGAAAGGAGAGAGCATACATTGGCAATCTGTACTGAAGGGTTCAGTATGCACAGATTCAGTGGGAGAAAACTTGTCCATGTTATATGGATATTAGTATCCCAAGGCCAAGGGTCCAATTCTTATGAAGAATGGGAACACTAAGAATAGATATGGATCTATCATGTATGTAATCATCCCATTGTCTTGCATGTATGACATGGCAAGAATAAAATGCATTCATCATTTTGTATGTATGACATGACAATATGATGTGCTCATCCTGATAACTCGTATGTGGGAGATGATGAGTGGATGTCTGTCTACTTCCAGTAAGGGTTACTGGAATACCATGAGAACTTGATAAGTACTTGTGAAGTACTAGTTCTATGGAGATAAGGAAGAGTTCGATGTAAAGAGTTACATTGATGCGAACTTCTGAAAGGACAAAAAATAAATCGCAAAATATATATAGGATATATAAAAGTAAAAGTTTGTTGATAATTGGAAGTGTTCCAATAAAACCATTTAAAAGGGAAATGTCGAGTATCTGTGTGTTAGAGAACAACAGTGGATACTATATGGATCTGAAGGTTCATGAGATGAACTTATATTCCACTCATTGATGGCAAGTCTGGAATCCTTGATCATGCAATGTGGCTAAAGGTTAGCAATGGAATACTAGATCGCATATTACGACAACTCCATCTCATACGTGCGACGTACAATGAAGAGATGAGAGACATGCAGTTTATACTGACTTTGGCAAGGTGTTGTCATTACTCACTATGTTCGCACTAGAGCACAGTAACATGTGGGACATGTTTGAAGATCACTATGAATATGATTCAAGGGTGATTGGCTCGCAGTGCAAGTGGGAGTCTGTTGGTATGTATGCCCTGAGAGCCAATCATGGGATGATTGGTGGGATACATTAAGATTGATTTGATAAACATCAAAGGCAAGCTTCCAATTCTTTCTGGTTCAGTCATATGAGATAGTGATAGAACAGATTGAATGTCTAGAGAATGACAGTACTCAATGACGTATGCCTTCAGGTTCATGACCTGAACGATGAGATCATACGAATGCTAAGAGTTTGTACATTCTTGTTATGTCCCTAGTCGGATGTCATTGTGGAAGGTAGATAGACAACAATGACACACAAGACTAGATTGTGGTGTTGGTTGATGACAGAATCTCATTAGTCATGATATAGAGATATCAAACAAAACACATAGGTACTTTTTAGAGAACAAGGTACCGGACAGACCCACCGTGAGTTTGACACATGGAACCATGAGATGGTAGTCACATTCAGTACTCACAGTGATGGTGGTGAGTGTGATTCTTTGACCTGAAATCACTACACTCAACACATGTCGTTGGACACACTTTGACATCATCAAACGCAGTCCTGAAACATGGGTTGTTATAAAGGTGTTGATTGGGTGGCTTTGACACATGGGGCTTTTGAGGGGTGAGTGATAGATATGGGATTTGTCCCTCCTGAGGGAGTTTGATATCCAAGGCCACTTGATGAGTAGGATTGAGATAGGCGTGCGCACGCATGTATGAATCAGTATGTGATATTGATGTCATACATATCTCCTTCAATCTACTCTGAGATCAAGAAAGTGAAAGAACGTTGACAGGATGACTGTTCCATGCCTTGAGTTCATTCGGGATATCAGTGACAAAGGAATTATACATTCACTGTAACACCATTCACGGATTGTAGGATGAAAGTTGTTCTCCAACTTTCTACTTTCACTTGGGTAGCACTGATGTGTGACTAGGCACCGCTCTTTGCTTGTGAAGTCATAAGTGTTATGGACTTTCACTGCCAACGTGAAATGGACCTGCAGGGTCACACACATAGGATTTAACCTGGAAGAGGAGTTTTGTCCACAGAGCAATGTTTAGATTGATTACTAAAGGAGTTTAGTAGTTCAATTAAACACTCAATCAGTCGATAGCTCAATATAATATGGTTCAAGGTGTTGGACGCATTGATTGGAGTATCAGATTGATTGAAATCGCAATTGACTGATTTTGCCCAACCTGTGCTCCCAACCGATCGGCTCATGTGATGAACCAGTCGGCTGAGGTGTTGAACCGGTCGGCTGGAGTGTCCAGGCCAATCGGCTCATGCCCAGGTTGAAACGACCGGTTCAAGAGTTGAACCGATCGGCTCAACTGGTGCAACCGACCAGTTGGGAAAGTCATGTCGGCAAGAATTTTCCTTTGGTTTCAAATTGCCCAATTCGATTGGGAATAACATTGGTATTCGATACCAATTGAGAACGAAACAAGGAAAGTCTTTTTGAGCCGGATTAGGACTATGAACCGATCGGTTCAGGGCACCAACCGATCGGTTGGAGTGCCCCAAACGATCGGCTCAGGTCCAACCGATCGGCTCAATGGCTGAACCGATCGGTTCAGTTGTGAACCGATCATTTCAAGTTGCGAACCGGTTGCTTTTTGTGGAAAATTCTCGAACCCTTCTACTCCTGCTTTAGTCCCGTATTGACGGGCACAGAGAACCCTGTCCCATGACCCGCCTATATATAGGGGTATTGGGGGCTTCTCAAAGAACAACTCAATGCAAGCTGGTTGCTTTGCGAAGTTGTCGTTCTCTTTGGTTTTGGTAACCGTGAGAGATCCCGAGCAAGTGCTTCCCACAAAAGGGAGGTGCAGCAAGGGAAGGACAACTGCAGTTGCAACTGGTAGCAGGAGAGTGTGTTGGCGACTAGTACGTCAACAGGAGGGTGCGACTCCTTCCACTTCCTTGTGGGACAAGGAGTGTGGAGTTCCAGGTGGTCCGTGTGGACTACTACAGAGGCGGGAGGACACTGCCGCTTAGGAGGACAACTGTCATCCGCCAGTCCGGTAGGAGGAGGAGTCATCAGTCCCGGTGCGACCAGGAGCTGCACAGACACCGTCCAAGACCGGAGTTGAAGACCGTGCATTGCGCGAGGTATTGTCACCGAGCAAGCCTCGGGACAAGGTATGATTCCACAAACCATCCTTTCCTATTATATAGACGTTGACGCGTTTCCTCGGTATGGGTTGGGGGAGAAATTTTTTTGTTTCCGCTGCCTTCTCTGTCTCCCCTAAAACCCAACAAGCACTTGACCTATGAGCTCAGTTCTTAGTGACATTAAGGTCAACTTATGTGATTTATAGAGTCATCTAATCAGGCAAATGGTAAAATATGGACATGTTGGATTCCTAAGTATGCTTGAATCAATTTTAGCATGTGATAGTTTTGGAAAGTTGTGTGACCCAAAGTAGTTATCACCCTTTCTAAGTTATTGTTAGAGTTTATCCTCTAAATTATGTAATGAAAAAAAGAATCATGTTTGATGGGTTTTATATAATATATACCTAGAGTTCTTCAATTCATGAAATTTCTAGGAGGAAACTTTTTTAAGGAGAGGAGGATTGTCACATACTGAATTTTATAGGTATGTGTTCTCAGTTGTTAACAATTACACCCCATTACTACATCAGAATGCCTAAGGTATTATTTTTGCCTTTTGGGGATATAATAGGTGATGAAACAAACTTAATATTAAAGAGCAGGGTGGGATAAGCATCATTTACACCTTTATCAAGATAATGTTATTCCTATGATTTATTAAGAATTATGAAAGTATAAAGATAAATAAATTCCTTAGGGTTTTTGGATGAGATATTTGATAATCTAAGCCCACAATAATGATGTACATGGTAAATGGAATCAATGGTTGAAATTGAAATACTTTTGATGTTGTTTGACCCCTAAAATGATCCTTGGAAGTTTCCGTATGGTTGGGACTCAATAACCTTAATATTTGTTTAATTTGTGGAAATTTTATAAAGTTTATAAATTTCAATGCCACATGGACATTATTCATGGATTTCTAATTCTTTCCCATAGTGCCTATTCATTTGGTCTGTCACACGCCCTATACCTAGAGTTAATTGGTTTTTGTGGCCCAAAAGGAGTCCTGAAGCTCGCAGACTCATCCAATAGCTCAGAGACTTCCTTATTTGCCCAGTTCTCAGTTCTCAAGGGACTCTACAACATGCTAGTTGTACCCCCTCCATCGGTCTCTCTCCCACTAAATCCTTAGTGAAATCCAACATTGATTTTGCAATCATCGTGGGAGTTTGATTGTGCGGACCCTAGATTCATGTGAGGGGCGTGACCTAGCCACCTTGATTGACAAACAACTTTGACCTTCTCCTATTTTGACCCCTTCATCAAAGTACAACCACCAAGGATCCCTATCCTATAAATCTATGACTCTAAATGGTATCACTAGACTGTCAAGAACTCAAAACCACAACTACCTAGCCCTCTCACACTGCCACAATACTAATATGTAGTCCAACTTGGTTGGGTCTCTGGAGGCAACTCGTTAAAGCAACCCGGGGCATCGCAACTTCTTAGGTTTGCCTGGACCATTTAAACATGTCTAACAAAACATTCATGAATGATCATAATAACCAATTCGTATAAGTTTCTGTAGTCCGTCTTTAACCTGGTTTTATCGGCTTGGTGAAATATCGGATTCTGACCCACGATCTTTTTTTTTTTTTGAGTCTTAGTTCTTCCTTCAGGTTTTGAAAGTTTCCCAAACCCTCGATGGGTCACACACACATCTTTTTCATCATTGACACCTACCCCTAGCATCTTTGATGCATGAACTTAGCACAGGAAGTCCCTAAGCCCATCCTTGGGCTTGTATCATAACCAATTTGTATAAGTTTCTGTAGATGGGCTGCGCAAATATGGAACATCATGTGTCTCAGAAATGGCTGGGGTCAGGCTGTCCCTAACAATCTCATTGACGCCATAAACTGGGATGAACAAATTTTCAAGAATGATAAAAGTTTGAGAAGCTATGTTGTGCTTTGCTTCACTGGATTGAGCTATTTTATATGGAATGAAAGAAATAGGAGACTGCATGACAAAAAAGAGACCAGCCAGAATGCTTTTATAAACAACTTTGCCAAGGAACTCAGATGGCATGTAAAGAGTAGAAAGGACATTTTGTATAGGCTTAGTGCTAGCACTCGAACATACTGGGGTTTTTGTAGTGAATCCCCTTGTATAGTTTCCTTTGGGCCCTGCCTATGGGTGCCATGCGTTATTAGTATAGTTCCTAACTATACTCCCTTTTGGTCTAATATATTTACCTTATTCCAAAAAAAAAAAATTGACAGGGAGGGAAAAGGATATCACATCTCCATTTTGGGTTCCTGTTGGTTGTATGTGTGGTGTTTTGTTTCATTCTTGGCTGTAAGGGGGAGCTTCTTAATCCATGATTAATCTCCTAGAGGAACAAAGAGCCTAGAGTCAGGGTGAAGGGAAGAGAAGACCCACCATTACTATCTCAATATTCTATGCATCACGATGATGTGGTTTTAACTTACGTCATAAAATGTTTTGAGGTATGTTTTTGATATAAGAGTTATATATTATACGCACATCTTATTAAGGTTTACTGCATACATGTTATATGTTAAGATCAAATCAGTTAAAAAATATACCTCTTCACGTTTAAGATCAATAATGCAATTATGGGTGAAAATACTAAGTAATATAAGATAAAATCGTTCAAAATATAGTAGGGAAATATGGCATCAAGATAGTAAGAGGAAACAAAAATTTATCTATCATATTCCCCTTTAATAAATGACCGCGTCAGTAACTATGTGTTGGGAAGGATGGTTTCTAGGTAATATTTGGTCCTAGAGCAAGTCCAACGACAATTCCCTCACTGTGGTATGCAACTTTCTTTAAGTTGCATCTAGACAAGGCCTGTAGTAGATCATGATTGATCACCACAGATGACACTTGACCTTATCCTCCTAGTGTCAGGAAACAACCTCCTCGTCTGTAACATCCCCGGATTCTGTCATCTCGAGACTTAGAAGGCACGAGAGGATGAATATGAAAACGTTAGGCAATCATTCCAGAGTGCGATGCGGAATCGAATTACGCATACATGAACACACACATATAACATACACCATAACATTTCTCAACGATTAACATGTATATTAATAAAAGATGACTTATTACAACATGAATTACATTTACATATTAAAAGAAGATTTACAAGTCTATGAACATGTATGCTAATCAGGATCTACACAATAGGTACAACCTAGACAACTGCTCACTTCGCTTCTTTTGTCCCACGTTAGCTCTGAACCTAAAACATTCATGAAATAGCGAATCAACACACAAGGTGTTGTGCACGCGGGTAGAAAGATACATACTATTATGCTTTTATAATTGAAATAACTAGAGAAAGAAAGAGTAAAAGAAAAAATTATTTTAAGTGATAATCAGGTAAACACATATTTTTATATTTCTTTTGATGCGTTTGTACTACTAAGCAGTGTCACACTTCATTTTTACCTACCCCTTGGGCTATGGGGACCGAGTGCCGACCTTATATTTAGAGGGGAGGGAGAGATGTCACACTTCATTTTTCCCCGCCCCTTGGGCTATGGGGACCGAGTCCCAACCTTAATTTAGAGGAAGAGGGAGATGATTCAGAGAAAGAGAGAGAGAGCATATATCCACTTGGGAGCTACAAACCATCTATATTATTTGTTGTTCTTATTGACATGGTGAAGATACTATAGTCATAGCACATCCGAGCAATATTCTCAAATAAAAACAAGCAATACATCATAGCTATTGCACACAAGAAAACTAGTCATATACTTAGATAAAGCCCACATACATGAGTCCAGAGATTCCTAAATAATCCTTGATCATCTAGATATCTGGTCATCACCTAATTAATAACATATAATATTCATTAATACAATGTTCACCAGTATTAATGATAATTAGGTCCAAATTCGGGTTTTGGTCGAATCTAGGTTCAAACTTCGTAGAATTTGTGTTTGATATTTTTATACTGATCAGTAAGTCATACTAAGGGTCTGATACAATTTTCATATTTTTCTGATGCTTTATCTATTTTCGAAAATTATTAGGAGACAAAAAGCATCATATAAGTCATTAATGGAGAAAGACCTATTATTTTGGCAATATAGTTCTGATCAGGTTCAAAATATTGTCTCTACATGATATTAGGGTCTGGAATAAAATTTCTCTGAATTTATGTCAATACATATCATTTATTACATTTAATATGTCCTAACAAATGCCTCATCTTGTAAATTAAAAACTAGCAAGAATACTGCTTCAAAGGTATGATCTAAGGATTCATCATAAATAGGGCATTTTTCTGAATCTGAGGGTATTTTTGGGGCATTTATTGGCCAAGGGAGCTATTTATAGGCTATTTTCTATTAATACATGTATATCTGAGATTGAAGAAGGTATTTACCTATTTATTTGATTTGCTGTCGGATCATTGAGTGGATCTGCCTCGTCGTCAACCCACACACCCGCCTTGTAACATCCCTGACCTGGGTTATACTTTAACCCTAGATGTTTTGATTAATAAAGATGATTATATGCTTAATCTCATCTTGTGAAAAGTAATTAGGGCTCAAGAGGAACTTATGTTGCAATTCTAGTCCTATTTGAATAATGTTGAAGCAATGTTTGCTTGTTGTGGACTAAAGTGCAAATTACCCAAGTTGAGGGGTTTAAGTGCAAATTGTGCATTATAATATGTACCTCATGTGTTGAAGCATCATGAGAGTGAAAATGATGCTGATGTATGGCTTATACAAGCCTCAGTATCAAGAAAGAGCTGATAAAGCTATGTTTGTGCATGAAAACCTAGTTTTGGTGTAATGTGCAATTTACCCAAAACCTAGGGTGCAATATGCAAAATAGCACTTCAATAAGGTCCCTAATGTTTCTTGGCATCATGTAGAGCAAATAAAATGAGAGGGGTGCCTCATTTGAATTAAGTTGGAGGAGAGAGAATCTTGATATTAAAATAATCAAGATTTAATCCTAATTGAAACCCTAATTCAATTTAGTGCAAAAATAAATGTATTAATTAAAGGGACTTCAACCAAAAATTAAAATGGTTGGATTCAGATGTGTGTGGACGTCCTTGAGCTTTGCAAGGACCACAAAAATATCCAAGGGAGTGGATAACTCACTCACAAATTTATAAGGAAAAGAAATATCCACTCACATATTGATATTAGTATAATATGATTTGAGGTGCTTAATTTGCTTTTCTTTAAAACATGGATAATTGAGAGTAATAATAGGAAAACAAGATAGCCTCGTACCCAAGGAAGTTGATGGGGAAGAGGCGGCCATATTTTTGGGATTGAATGAATTTTTATAAAGCATATTCTCTCTCATTGAAATTTTTATAAAAAGACTCTTTACAAGCCAAATGAAAGGCTTTTTCGACCCCACTTCTTCTCCTTGCTTGGGAAACGACCAAGGGAGCTTGGGAGGATAAGGAGGACGACCCCCAACCTGTTGGTAAGCTTCTTGACCCTTGTTCACCTTAAATCCATGGTGGAAATCACAAATCCATGCATGAATTCTTCCTAATTTGATCCCCTCTTCAATTCTAACCATTCCTTTTCACTCAAACCTTGAGGACGAGCCTTGGAATGGTGAAAGGAGTTGCATCGACCACTATTTCCGTGAGCTTGCAGATTTGGAGCTCAATTGGAGGTGGGTTTTACTTGAACCCTTGATTTTGTTATTGCATTCAATTCCTTATCAAATAATGATCATTTCCATATTCATGATAATTGATTTGGTTGATGGATGCAATCACCGTGGAAACCACATAAGGTTTCATGAGTTTAGAGCTTGAGGATGATAAGCACACACCTCTCCAAATATCCTAGGCAAACGGTTTCAAAAGAGTTGCTCAAATGGTTTCCCAAACCGTTTGAAGGGAAACAGTTTCACCAAACCGCATGAGGCCAAACAGTTTCAGACCATTTGGAGATCTGTTGATAATGATCTAGGTTAATGACCCATCAATTATGATTGATTAGTTCCAATTGGTTCATGAGTTGAAGGTCAATCAATCACCAAAACCGTAATCGGGTTAAGTGTTGATTTCTAATTTGATTAAGTTGGAAACTTGGGTTGATTGACCCAAACGGTTTGAAAACCATTTGGGGATCACCCAAACGGTCTCAAGACCATTTGGAGGTCACCCAAGACCGTTTGTAAGTCTAGGGTTGAGTATGGTTAAGCAATTGGAGATCCAAAGATTCTAAGTTGAAGTGTAATCATTTGCTAATTTGGTGATCAATCCAATGATCCAAACCTTAATTGGTTGACTTGGATTTTGATGTGACATGGGCAAATGGTCTCAAGACCGTTTGGAGGTCATCCAAATGACTTCAAGACCGTTTGGGGTCATGTCATGTACAATTTGGATGATGGATCAATGGTTTCAAAGTAACTAATCTTACATTAATTAATGTTGAAGGATCATCAATTCCAAACCCTAATTCAATTGATTCAAACCCAAATTGATGACTAATTGAGGGTCAATTGAGGGTCAAATCAGTTGAAGGTTGACCTATTTAACTCAATTGAAGTATGATGATAGGTCCAATTGATGATTGGTTACATGAATTCAATGATTGAAGGAATCAACATTGGAAACCCTAATTCAATTTGATTGGTTGAGACCATATTTGGTCCATGCGGTTTTGAGGAGGTTTGGACCGAACAGTCTCTAGATCGATTGGGACCAAACGGTCTCATGACCGTTTGGGACCAAACGGTCTCATGACCGTTTGGGACCAAACGATCCCAAATTGGTTGAGTTCATGCAGTTTCAAAAAGGTACTTTAGCAAACGGTATCAAGCATCACCTTTACCAAATGGTTTCAAACCGTTTGAACTTTGAAAGGCCAAGAGTGTTTGGGGCTCAAGTAGTCAAAATTGATTGAGGACTCAATTGATACCTAATATAATTGAGGACTCAATTGGTTAATCCACTTGGACACCTATTGTAATTTAAGATCCAATTGGTCTATTCATTTGGATACCTTATGTAATGGAGGTCCAATGTGATTGAATCTCTTGAGAATTAAGATGATGAATGATCCATTGATCCAATGATGATTAGTAATGATAATCAATGAAGGTACAAAGGTTGAAACCCTAATAGTACCTAAGTGATTAGTGCCAATTAAGGGATGAACCCTAATTGCTTATAGGAACAATGACTTGGTACACTATGTTAGTCATAGTTGTATGTACTTGATTGAAGGGTTGATATGACCTAATCAAGTTGAGAAGATGATAGCATGAAATTCATACATGAATATTATTCATGTGGTAATTAAGGGTATGATCCTTAAGTAAAGAGATCATGAAACCCTAATCATGAACATAAACCCTAATTGACAGGTCTATTGAACTCTAACCCTAATTGAGGGCAATTCTAAATGAAACCCTAATCCAGAGTAAGGATGTAGCCCTAATCTAGGGTAATAATATGTGACACTCTAATTTAGGGAAATGAGATGTAAAACCCTAATTGGGATGAATAGTGAATCTCTAATTATGGAACATTGATGTGGGGATGTGATATGAGAATCAAATTTAGGGTGATGTCATGTAATGATATATGATACCCTAGTTGAGGGTGATTCCATGTGATACCCTAGTTGAGGGTGATTCCATGTGAAACCCTAGTTGAGGGTGATTCCATGAGAAGCCCTAGTTGAGGGTGATTCCATGTGAAACCCTAGTTGAGGGTGATTCCATGAGAATACCTAGTTGAGGGTGATTCCATGAGAAGCCCTAGTTGAGGGTGATTCCATGAGAAACCCTGATTAAGAATTAACACCACATGAAGCCTTAATACTATGTTGTGATGATCGATAGGACCTAAAAAGGGTGAAGGTATGTGAGACTCTAATGTGGAGTCATAATACATAAATCCCTAATCCTGGGCAATATGACAATGAATCATACTCCTAATTTTAATTAAGGGTATAAGGAAACCCTAATGATGAGATAGAAGGAATGACCTTATAAAGGTGAAACATTCCAAGTGGTTGACTATAAGCAACCTTATTGTAAGCAATGTCTTTATCATTAGACAAGTCCATATCATTAAAAATAGTTGGACAATTCTAATGTGTGTCCTATGCATTATATGCTAAAGGTGAGAGATTAGTGATGGAATGTATTAAGAGGGAAATACCTTAATACAAGATAAGATGGTTAACTCAAGAGGGTATGAAATGATGAGAAAGTGATACATCAAGATATGATAGTTATCACATTCAGCACTTCAGGGTTATATACCTTGATGCACTTCAAATACAATATAATTGGGTAAGAAACATATGAAGTGTGTTTTGCAACTATTACAATGAAATGTAATGAGTTGATGCACTTTGATAAGTGTTATTTAATGTACCTTGAGAATGGGGTTAAGACAAATTGATGAGTATGATGTAGTCATACCATGATGAGGATGAGAAATGAACTCATACCTTGAATTGATGATCATTAATGCTTTATGATGAGAGTAATGATCTTGAATAATCATTTATGATATCTTTGAATGCCCCAGAGGTATGGAATAATGAATTAAGGGTTGGACAGATAATATAATCATGAAACCCTAATTAATGAGAAATGGGGAACCCTAACCCTAATTTGGGTAAAGGAAATGAAAAGCCCTATTTGATAGTAAACCCTAATTCCTAGTAAAGGAATAATGGTGTTACTATTGTGTCACATGATGTGATCAATAATTTGTATGACTGTCATCATGTCTAATAACCATGCAGGTATTAGGAGATGATGAATATAGCCAGGTTTGAGCTGTGACATTTATATAATAAATGTTGATTGGCCTTATGTGCCCTAATGTTGTTGTTGCTTAGTAAAAGTAACAATGTGCATGGATTTTATGAGTCATATGAGTAAGCTATTGCCTAAAGAGGTGAAAAGATATTTTGTTGCCTCGAGAGCCATGTGTGATGCTTGTATAACAAGTATCATGAATGCCTTGGTCAGATGACCTGAAGGTGATAGTTACCTAATAGATGGTAATGATGCTCAATGATGAGTTGAGGGTTTGAATACCCAGAACCATATGATTATGGTGATGATTGTGATGGGGGTGATAATTCCTAGTATTGAAATGAGGGTCTGTGTTCCCAAGGTCTTTTAAAGACTGATAAGTAATTGATGAAAGTAGTACATGTCTTTTATAGCATTGTTGTAATAAGTCATGTTTGAGAACTTGGCTGATGCTAAAAGAATATGAAAATGTACTTAATTAATCAAGTGAAATCTTTTCATGTAGAGCCCTGACCATAGATCCTTCATCGTCCGTAATAAGTTGATGGTGAAACGGGTGCTCCGCGGCAAAACCCGGAACACATATTTTAAATATGTGGGAGTAAATGGGCAAAATATATCCTTACGTCCGGTGAAGAGATTGAGGGAAGGTAAACATCAAACCTCTCAATCCTTCATGTGTCGGGATGGATGTGTCATAAATCTCCCGATGGTTGGGAAATATGTAACATTAATCACCCAATGATATTTAATGTCGGGTCAAGGAGATAAATATTAAATCTCTCGATGGCCGATGAGAGTGCAGTTGACGTTGTAACTCTATAGCGAAGTTCCAGTATACCCTGGAAAGCTATTTTGAGAACTTAACACAGTCCTACTTGTTTTCCCGCACTGACCGGGATGTGAGAGGTCATGGGAATTTGACTCTTCCATTGACCTATGTATGGTACCAATTTCAACTTCACAGTTGTCGGTTGGAGTATGAGCGGTATACCTCATCTCCTCAGGGCATAAGTGTGATTGTAAAATTAAATCAGCCGTATAGCATGTTTTCTTAAGGATTGAATACAAAAATTTCATTGGTTGATGTTACATTACTTTTATGCAATTCTAGTTCATTGATGTTATGCATATCTATTGTATTCATTGCAAGTAGATGGATGAACTATGATGCTACTATGAGTAGATTCAATGTTCTCCTTGGAAAAGTAGATTACTACTCTTTGCTCATACAGTGATTTACCTGCTGTTAATTATATATAAATCCTTCTGCTCAGTTTATTTTAATAAACTACTATAACAATGTTTTCGCGGAGAGTTATATCTCTCGCTGGGGCAATTTACAATTGTCTCACCCCTGTGGGATCCAACTTTTTAGGTGGACGTGGAAAAAGAAGAAAAAATCCTATTGCAGGGAAAGGACAGCAGCAATAATGTCAGGGACAGTAGTGAGATCTCAGGTGGAGATACTATCTGTCAAGTTATGTAGTTAGAAAGTACTATGTGTTGTCTCTATACTCTTAGGTCCTCAGAGTTTTATAGTTAATGTTTTTATTGAAATCAAATTGAGAATTTGGCTTGATGCCTCGAGATTCGTATGTTGTCTGTATAATGTTTATTAGGGAGCTGATGTTGTAGTCTCTGAAAAGAGATGGTACTGGTTATGTACGTTTGAACCAGAATGTAAATGTTATACAATGGTTCTTTATGGAAGAAATTTCCTATGTGTGGATCTCTTTGCAAAAAGTTTTAATTTTTAGTGATTTTCAGTAATCCGCTGCAAATGATTCGCTTCCACTTAAATTAATCTTGGTTTTTGTGAGTTGGATGCCACAAATTAGTGGTATCATAGCTCTAGGTTTGCTGAGTCTATAGAGACATAGGACTAAGGTAGTAGAGTCTATTCTGGTGTCACCTAGTGTATCTGATAGTGACTTCTGCTCGAATAAGAGAAGAAGAACTTGAAGATGATAGGGTCACATGAGGAGGTTTCTGTTGAAAGCATCAATGTTGCACCAAGAAGAGGTGCATGAGAACAAGCAAGAGAGAGGAAATTGCCTGAGAATCCACTAGAAGATCCAACTATAATAAGAAAACCATTCTTTAAGTATTACTGTTGGAAAATTTAGGGCAACAGTAATGTATATAGTGGATCAAACATTGGCAGTGTAACCTAGATTACCAGCCCCAATGATGCTGTTTTAGATATCAACATGATTTATAATTAGCATCAACAGGTTGAAGCAAAAAGGAAATGATGAATTTTGGGACTTAAATTGAGTCTGTGCTCAACCCTAACCTGTTGAACCAAGCATTGAGGCAGAGTTAGCCTGAGGCAGTGAATAATCCACGAATAATCACAGGTTAGACAAGATAATCTCATTTAAATATGTCATTTTATGATTCCTGGATTAACTGAGAAAGGAATTGATTCAACCTTCCTTGATTAGTCCTATGAGGAATTGTGTTTTGCATAGTAAAACATTACAAATGTTTTACATTGTTCTTACCTCTATAAGAAAAGATGAGGTGCATAAGGGATGCCTGAATGAAGTCCAGGAATGTTAAACCTTATGCTTGTGATAATATGCAAAAGAAGGAATATGATAGTATACAAAGTGAATACCACTTAATCTCAGTATTTATATACCCTGGCCAGGTATACAACTATTGATGATAAAGTGAGTATGGAAACTCTTAGATTGTTGTCTTTTTGATTGCTCTGATCAAGCAGTCATTCTGAGACAATCTAATGAGTATCATGACATCAGAAATATGGAATGAATAAATGTGTCATATCTTAAGCATAAGAAAGTGTAGTCTGAGATAATATCAGATGAGCATGTTGTATGAGGAACTGAAAGTGTACTCATAAGATAAGAAAGAATAAGGGAGATGAACCTTGTTCAACAAATATCTTTCCCATAATGAGGAAATGGGAAATATGATGAGATCATGAAATGATCATAAATATGCTAGATAATAATAAAGAAAGGGATAATGACATGCAATCATCCTTACAAATTCCTATGCTAAAGGCAAGGAACCTAGGATGAGACAGAGAATAAATGGTTCTTGAATAGTTGAAAATACATGAATTAATAAGAGTAATATGAATCCTTGTTTTCTTTCCTTTTAGGGACATGACAATCAAGTGGGTCTTAGGGTACTTGATGTGCATAAGATAAATATGTTCATGGGATGGATACCTAGAAAAGTATTAGTTTATCTTGGACTTTGGTTCCAAGATGAGGACATATGTAACAATTAATGTTCCAAGATTAAAGGAAGATAAATATGTGATGTGTTCTTAACACATGTGATAGATACCAAGGTGAAAGATTCTGGTATCTGAGAAATATCATATGGTTTATGTTAGCTACCTGGAGTGGTCAACTATGAAATTAGTCTGATTATACAAAATAGTATGAACACCATATGTTAGGGGTTTATTCTTTGCATAAACATGATATTAATAAAGAATGTATGATGTTTCTCCAAATAAGAAAAGTGTTATTCGACACAAAGTTGACTCCATAGTCAATGATGAGGGATAGTGGAGCATGTGCCTTGTGTGTTGATTCTATGAGAGTCTTGTATGGAAATACTTGTGCTGATCAAAGCTTTATGGTGTCTCCATAAAAAGGAGATGTTATGTGAAGACTAGATAGTATGATGACTGAATAATATCTGTCTTCCTTTATGTGGATTTTGGGGACAAAATCCTTGTTAGGGGTTTATGATTTGTAACATCCCTGACCTGGGTTATACTTTAACCCTAGGTGTTTTGATTAAGAAAGATGATTATATTCTTAATCTCATCTTGTCAAAAGTAATTAGGGTTCAAGAGGAACTTATGTTGCAATTCTAGTCCTATTTGAATAATGTTGAAGCAATGTTTGCTTATTTTGGACTAAAGTGCAAATTACCCAAGTTGAGGGGTTTATGTGCAAATTGTGCATGATAATATGTTCCTCATGTGTTGAATCATCATGAGAGTGAAAATGATGCTGAGGTATGGCTTATGGAATCCTGAGTATCAAGAAAGAGCTGATAAAGCTATGTTTCTGCATGAAAACCTAGTTTTCGTGTAATGTGCAATTTACCCAAAACCTAGGGTGCAATATGCAAAATAACACTTCAATAAGGTCCCTAATGTTTCTTGGAATCATGTAGAGCAAAGAAAATGAGAGGGGCACCTCATTTGAATTAGGTTGGTGGAGAGAGAATCTTGATATTAAAATAATCAAGATTTAATCCTAATTGAAACCCTAATTCAATTTAGTGCAAAAATAAATGTATTAATTAAAGGGCCTTCAACCAAAAGTTAAAATGGTTGGATTCAGATGTGTGTGGACGTCCTTGATCTTTGCAAGGACCACGAAAATATCCAAGGGACTGGATAACTCACTCACAATTTTATAAGGAAAAGAAATATCTACTCACATATGGATATTAGTATAATATAATTTGAGGTGCTTAATTTGCTTTTCTTTAAAACATGGATAATTAAGAGGAATAAGAGGCAAACAAGATATCCTTGTACCCAAGGAAGTTTAGGGGAAAGAGGCGGCCATATTTTTGGGATTAAATGAATTTCTATAAAGCATATTCTCTCTCATTGAAATTTTTATAAAAAGACTCTTTACAAGCCAAATGAAAGGCTTTTTCGACCCCAATTCTTCTCCTTGCTTGGGAAACGACCAAGGGAGCTTGGGAGGATCAGGAGGACGACGCCCAACCTGTTGGTAAGCTTCTTGACCCTTGTTCACCTTGAATCCATGGTGGAAATCACAAATCAATGCATGAATTCTACCTAATTCGATCCCCTCTTCAATTCTAACCATTCCTTTTCACTCAAACCTTGAGGACAAGCCTTGGAGTGGTAAAAGGAGTTGCATCCACCATTTTTGCCATGATCTTGGAGCTTTGGAGCTCAATTGGAGGTGAGTTTTATAAATTGAACCCTTGATTTTGTTATTGCATTCAATTCCTTATCAAATAATGATCATTTCCATATTCACGATAATTGATTTGGTTGATGGACGCAATCACCATGGAAACCACAACAGGTTTCGTGAGTTTAGAGCTTGAAGATGATAAGCACACACCTTTCCAAATATCCAAGGCAAATGGTTTCAAAAGAGTTTCTCAATCGGTTTCCCAAACTGTTTGGGAGCAAACGGTTTCAAACCGTTTGAAGGGAAACAGTTTCACCAAACCGCATGAGGCCAAACAGTTTCAGACCGTTTGGTGGTGTTTACCATGGTTGACCGTTTGGAGATCTATTGAAAATGATCTAGGTTAATGACCCATAAATTATGATTTATTAATTCCAATTGGTTCATGAGTTGAAGGTCAATCAATCACCAAAACCCTAATCGGGTTGAGTGTTGATTTCTAATTTGATTAAGTTGGAAACTTGGATTGATTGACCCATACGGTTTCAAAACCATTTGGGGATCACCCAAACGATCTCAAGACTGTTTGGAGGTCACCCAAGACCGTTTGGAGGTCTAGGGTTGAGTATGGTTAAGCAATCGGAGATCCAAAGATTCTAAGTTGAAGTGTAATCAATTGATGATTTGGTGATCAATCCAATGATCCAAACCTTAATTGGTTGACTTGGATTTTGATGTTGACATGGGAAAATGGTCTCAAGACCATTTGGAGGTCATCCAAATGACCTCAAGACCGTTTGGGGTTAGGTCATGTACAATTTGGATGATCGTTCAATGGTTTCAAAGTAACTAATCTTACATTGATTAATGTTGAAGGATCCTCAATTCCAAACCCTAATTCAATTGATTCAAACCCAAATTGATGACTAATTAAGGGTCAATTGACGGTCAAATCAGTTGAAGGTTGACCTATTTAACTCAATTAAAGTATGATGATAGGTCCAATTGATGATTGGTTACATGAATTCAATGATTGAAGGAATCAACATTGGAAACCCTAATTCAATTTGATTGGTTGAGACCATATTTGGACCATGCGGTTTTGAGGAGGTTTGGACCAAACGGTCTCAAGACCGTTTGGGACCAAACGATCCCAAACCGGTTGAGTTTATGCGGTTTCAAAAAGGTACTTTAGCAAACGGTCTCAAGCATCACCTTTACCAAACAGTTTCAAACCGTTTGAACTTTGAAAGGCCAAGATCGTTTGGGGCTCAAGTAGTCAAAATTGATTGAGGACTCAATTTATACCTAATATAATTGAGGACACAATTGGTTAATCTACTTGGACACCTATTGTAATTGAAGATCCAATTGGTCAATTCATTTGGATACCTTATGTAATGGAGGTCCAATGTGATTGAATCTCTTGAGAATTAAGATGATGAATGATCCATTGATCGAGTGATGATTAGTAATGATAATCAATGAAGGTACAAAGGTTGAAACCCTAATAGTACCTAAGTGATTATTGCCAATTAAGGTATGAACCCTAATTTCTTATAGGAACAATGACTTGGTACACAATATTAATCATAGTTGTATGTACTTGATTGAAGGGTTGATATGACCTAATCAAGTTGAGAAGATGATAGCATGAAATTCATACATGAATATGATTCATGTGGTGATTAAGGGTATGATCCTTAAGTAAAGAGATCATGAAACCCTAATCATGAACATAAACCCTAATTGACAGGGCTATTGAACTCTAACCCTAATTGAGGGCAATTCTAAATGAAACCCTAATCCAGGGTAAGGATGTAGCCCTAATCTAGGGTAATAATATGTGAAACTCTAATTTAGGGAAATGAGATGTAAAACCCTAATTGGGATGAATAGTGAATATCTAATTATGGAACATTGATGTGGTGATGTGATGTGAGAATCAAATTCAGGCTGATGTCATGTAATGATATATGATACCCTAGTTGAGGGTGATTCCATGTGATACCATAGTTGAGGGTGATTCCATGTGAAACTCTAGTTGAGGGTGATTCCATGAGAAGCCCTAGTTGAGGGTGATTCCATGAGAAACCCTAGTTGAGGGTGATTCCATGAGAAACCCTGATTAAGAATTAACAACACATGAAGCCTTAATACTATGTTGTGATGAGAGGCCCTAAGAAGCGTGAATGTATGTGAGACTCTAATTGGGAGTCATAATACATAAAGCCCTAATCCTGGGCAATATGACAATGAATCATAATCCTAATTTTAAGTAGGGGTATAAGGAAACCCTAATGATGAGATAGAAGGAATGACCTTGTAAAGGTGAAGCATTTCAAATGGTTGATTATAAGCAGCCTTATTGTAAGCAATGTCTTTATCATTAGACAAGTCCATATCATTAAAGATAGTTGGAAATTTCTAATGTGTGGCCTATGCAGTATATGCGAAAGGTGAGAGATTAGTGATGGATTGTATTAAGAGGGAATTACCTTAATAAAAGATAAGATGGTTAACTCAAGAGGGTCTGAAATGATGAGAAAGTGATACATCAAGATATGATAGTGATCACATTCAGCACTTCAGGGTTATATACCTTGATGCACTTCAAATCCAATATAATTGGGTAATAAACATATGAAGTGTGTTTTGCAACTATTACAATGAAATGTAATGAGTTGATGCACTTTGATAAGTGTTAATTAATGTACCTTGAGAATGGGGTTAAGCCAAATTGATGAGTATGATGTAGTCATACCATGATGAGGATGAGAAATGAGCTCATACCTTGAATTGATGATCATTAATGCTTTATGATGAGAGTAATGATCTTGAATAATCATTTATGATATCTTTGAATGCCCCAGAGGTATGGAATAATGAATTAAGGGTTGGACAGATAATATAATCATGAAACCCTAATTAATGAGAAATGGGGAACCCTAACCCTAATTTGGGTAAAGGAAATGAAAAGCCCTATTTGATAGTAAACCCTAATTCCTAGTAAAGGAATAATGGTGTTACTATTGTGTCACATGATGTGATGAATAATTTGTATGACTGTCATCATGTATAATAACCATGCAAGTATTAGGAGATGATGAATATAGCCAGGTTTGAGCTGTGACATTTATATAATAAATGTTGATTGGCCTTATGTGCCCTAATGTTGTTGTTGCTTAGTAAAAGTAACAATGTGCATGGATTTTATGAGTCATATGAGTAAGCTGTTGCCTAAAGAGGTGACAGGATATTTTGTGGCCCCGAGAGCCATGTGTGATGCTTGTGTAACAAGTATCATGAATGCCTTGGTCAGATGACCTGAAGGTGATAGTTACCTAATAGATAGTAATGATGCTCAATGATGAGTTGAGGGTTTGAATACCTAGAACCATATGATTATGGTGATGAGATTGTGATGGGGTGATAATTCCCAGTATTGAAATGAGGGACTATATTCCCAAGGTCTTTTAAAGACTGATAAGTAATTGATGAAAGTAGTACATGTCTTTTATAGCATTGGTGTAATAAGTCATGTTTTAGAACTTGGCTGATGCTAAAAGAATATGAAAATGTACTTAATTAATCAAGTGAAATCTTTTCATGTAGAGACCTGACCATAGATCCATCATCGTCAGTAATAAGGTGATGGTGAAACGGGTGCTCCTCGGCAAAACCCGGAACACATGTTTTGAATATGTGGGGGTAAATGGGCGAAAAATATCCTTACATCTGGTGAAGAGATTGAGGGAAGGTAAACATCAAACCTCTCAATCCTTCATGTGTCGGGGTAGATGTGTCATAAATCTACTGATGGTTGGGAAAGATGTAACATTAATCTCCCAATGATATTTAATGTCGGGTCGAGGAGATAAACATTAAATATCTCGATGGCCGATGAGAGTGCAGTTGACACTGTAACTCTATAGCGAAGTTCCAATATACCCTGAAAAGCTAGTTTGAGCAGTTAACACAGTCCTGCTTGTTGTCCCACACTGACCGGGATGTGAGAGGTCATGGGAAACTGTCTCTTCCATTGACCTATGTATGGTACCGATTTCGACTTCGCAATGGTCGGTTGGAGTATGAGCGGTATACCTCATCTCCTCAAGGTATTAGTGTGATTGCAAAATGAAATCAGCCGTATAGCATGTTTTCTGAAGGATTGAATATGAATATTCATTGGCTGATGTTACATTTCTTTTATGCAATTCTAGTTCATTGATGTTATTCATATCTATTGTATAAATTGCAAGTAGATGGATGAACTATGATGCTACTATGAGTAGATGCAATGTTCTCCTTGGAAAAGGAGATTACTAGTCTTTTCTGATATAGAGATTTACCTGTTGTTAATTATATATAAATCCTTTTGCTCAGTTTATTTTAATAAACTGCTATAACAATGTTTTGGCAAAGAGTTATATCTCCCGCTGGGGCAATTTACAATTGTCTCACCCCTGTGGGATCCAACTTTTTAGGTGGACGCGGACAAAGAAGCAGAAATCCTATTGTAGGGAAATGACAACAACAATAATGTTAGGGACAGTAGTGAGATCTCAGGTGGAGATACTGTCTGTCATGTTATGTAGTTAGAAAGTCCTATGTGTTGTCTCTGTACTCTCAGGTCCTCGGAGTTTTATAGTTAATGTTTTTATTGAAATCAAATTGAGACTTTGGCTTGATGCCTCAAGATTCATATGCTGTCGGTATATAATGTTTATAAGGCAGATGATGTTGTAGTTTCTGAAAAGAGATGGTACAGGTTATGTACGTTTGAACCAGAATGTAAATGTTATACAATGGTTCTTGATGGAAGAGATTTCCTATGTGTGGATCTCCTTGCAAAAAGTTTTAATTTTTAGTGATTTTCAATAATCTGCTGCAAATGATTTGCTTCCGCTTAAATTAATCTTGGTTTTTATGAGTTGGATGCCACAAATTAGTGGTATCAGAGCTCTAGGTTCACTGAGTCTACAGATACATAGGACTAAGGTAGTAGAGTCCGTTCTGGTGTCATCCAGTGTATCTGATAATGTCTTCTGCTCGAATAAGAGAAGAAGAACTTAAAGATGACGAGATCACATGAGGAGGTTGATGTTGAAAGCAGCAATGTTGCACCAAGAAGAGGTGCATGGGAATAGGCAAGAGAGAGACAATTGCCTGAGAATCCCCTAGCTGATCCAACTATAATAAGAAAACCCTTCTTTAAGTATTACTGTTGGAAAATTTAGGGCAACAGTAATGTATATAGTGGATCAAACATTGGCAGTGTAATCTAGATTACCAACCCCAATGATGATGTTTTAGATATCAACATGATTTATAATTAGCATCAGAAGGTTGAAGCAAAAAGGAAATAATGAATTTCTTGACTTAATTGAGTTTGTGCTCAACCCTAACCTGTTGAACCAACCGTTGAGGCAGAGTTAGCCTAAGGCAGTGAATAATCCACGAATAATCACAGGTTAGACAAGATAATGTCATTTAAATATGTCATTTTATGATTCCTGGATTAACTGAGAAAGGAATTGATTGAACCTTCCTTGATTAGTACTATGAGGACTTATGTTTTGCATAGTAAAACATTACAAATGTTTTACGTTGTTCTTACCTCTATAAGAAAAGATGAGGTGCATAAGGGATGCCTGGATGAAGTCCAGTAATGTTAAACCTTATGCTTGTGATAATATGCAAAAGAAGGAATATGATAGTATACAAAGTGCATACCACTTAATCTCAGTATTTATATACCCTGGCCATGTATACAACTATTGATGATAAAGTGAGTATGGAAACTCTTAAATTTTTGTCTTTTTGATTGCTCTGATCAAGCAGTCATTCTGGGACAATCTAATAAGTATCATGAAATCAGAAATATGAAATGAATAAATGTGTCATATCTTAAGCATTAGAAAGTGAAGTTTGAGATAATCTCAGATGAGCATGTTGTATGACGAATTGAAAGTGTACTCCTCATAAGATAAGAAAGAATAAGGGAGATGAACCATGTTCAACAAAGATCTTTCCCATAATGAGGAAATGGGAAATATGATGAGATCATGAAATGATCATAAACATGCTAGATAATAATAAAGAAAGGGATAATGACATGCAATCATCCTTACAAATTGCGATGCTAAAGGCAAGGAACCTAGGATGAGACAAAGAATAAATGGTTCTTGCATAGTTGAAAATACATGAATTAATAAGAGCAATATGAATCCTTATTTTCTTTCCTTGCATGGACATGGTAATTAGGTGGGTCTTAGGACACTTGATGTGCATAAGATAAATATGTTCATGTGATGGATACCTAGAAAAGTATCAGTTTATCTTGGACTTTGGTTCCAAGATGAGGACATATGTAACAATTAATGTTCCAAGATGAAAGGAAGATAAATATGTGATGTGTTCTTAACACATGTGATAGATACCAAGGTGAAAGATTCTGGTATCTGAGAAATATCAGATGGTTTATGTTAGCTACATGGAGTGGTCAACTATGAAATTAGTCTGATTATAAAAAATAGTATGAACACCATATGTTAGGGGTTTATGCTTTGCATAAACATGATATTAAAAAAGAATGTATGATGTTTCTCCAAATAAGAAACGTGTTATTTGACACAAAGTTGACTCCATAGTCAATGATGAGGGACAGTGGAGCATGTGCCTTGTGTCTTGATTCTATGAGAGTCTTGTATGGAAATACTTTGTGCTGATCAAAGCTTTATGGTGTCTCCATAAAAAGGAGATGTTATGTGAAGACTAGATAGTATGATGATTGAATAATATCTGTCTTCCTTTATCTGGATTTTGGGGACAAAATCCTTGTTAGGGGTTTATAATTTGTAACATCCCTGATATACTTTAACCCTAGTTTTTATTAGGAAAGATAATTATATGCTTAATCTCATCTTGTGAAAAGTAACTAGGGCTCAATAGGAACTTATGTTGCAATTCTAGTCCTATTTGAATAATGTTGAAGCAATGTTTGCTTGTTTTGGACTAAAGTGCAAATTACCCAAGTTGAGGGGTTCAATGCAAATTGTGCATGATAATATGTTCCTCATGTTTTGAAGAATCATGAGAGTGAAAATTATGCTGAGGTATGGCTTATGGAAGCCTGAGTATCAAGAAAGAGATGATAAAGCTATGTTTGTGCATGAAAACCTAGTTTTGGTGTAGTGTGAAATTTACCCAAAACCTAGGGTGCAATATGCAAAATAGCACTTCAATAAGGTCCCTAATGTTTCTTGGCATCATGTAGAGCAAATAAAATTAGAGGGCGCCTCATTTGAATTAGGTTGGAGGAGAGAGAATCTTGATATTAAAATAATCAAGATTTAATCCTAATTGAAACCCTAATTCAATTTAGTGCAAAAATAAATGTATTAATTAAAGGGCCTTCAACCAAAAATTAAAATAGTTGGATTCAGATGTTTGTGGACGTCCTTGATCTTTTCAAGGACCACAAAAATATCCAAGGGACTGGATAACTCACTCACAAGTTTATAAGGAAAAGAAATATCCACTCACATATGGATATTAGTATAATATGATTTGAGGTGCTTAATTTGCTTTTCTTTAAAACATGGATAATTGAGAGGAATAAGAGGCAAACAAGATAGCCTCGTACCCAAGGAATTTGAGGGGGAAGAGGCGGCCATATTTTTGGGATTAAATGAAAGCATATTCTCTCTCATTGAAATTTTTATAAAAATACTCTTTACAAGCCAAATGAAAGGCTTTTTAGACCCCCCTTCTTCTCCTTGCTTGGGAAACTACCAAGGGAGCTTGGGAGGATCAGGAGGACGACCCCCACCCTGTTGGTAAGCTTCTTGACCCTTGTTCACCTTGAATCCATGGTGGAAATCACAAATCAATGCATGAATCCTTCCTAATTCGATCCCCTCTTCAATTCTAACTATTCCTTTTCACTCAAACCTTGAGGACGAGCCTTGTAATGGTGAAAGGAGTTGCATCCACCATTGTTGCCGTTATATTGGAGATTTGGAGCTCAATTGGAGGTGGGTTTTATAACTTGAACCCTTGATTTTTTTATTGCATTCAATTCCTTATCAAATAATGATCATTTCCATATTCACGATAATTGATTTAGTTGATGGATGCAATCACCATGGAAACCACAACAGGTTTCGTGAGTTTAGAGATTGAAGATGATAAGAACACACCTCTCCAAATATCCAAGGCAACCAATTTCAAAAGAGTTTCTCAAACGGTTTCCCAAACCGTTTCGGAGCAAATAGTTTCAAACCGTTTGAAGGTAAACAGTTTCACCAAACCACATGAGGCCAAACGGTTTCAGAACGTTTGGTGGTGTTGACCAGGGTTGACCATTTGGAGATCTGTTTAAAATGATCTAGGTTAATGACCCATCAATTATGATTGATTATTTCCAATTGGTTCATGAGTTGAAGGTCAATCAATCACCAAAACCCTAATCGGGTTAAGTGTTGATTTCTAATTTGATTAAGTTGGAAACTTGGGTTGATTGACCCAAACAGTTTCAAAACCATTTGGGGATCACCCAAATGGCCTCAAGACCGTTTGGAGGTCACCCAAGACCATTTTGAGGACTAGGGTTGAGTATGGTTAAGCAATTGTAGATCCAAAGATTCTAAGTTGAAGTGTAATCAATTGCTGATTTGGTGATCAATCCAATGATCCAAACCTTAATCGGTTGACTTGGATTTTGATGTTGACATGGGCAAATGGTCTCAATACCGTTTGGAGGTCATCCAAACGACCTCAAGACCGTTTGGGGTCAGGTAATGTACAATTTGGATGATGGTTCAATGGTTTCAAAGTAAATAATCTTACATTGATTAATGTTGACGGATCATCAATTCCAAACCCTAATTCAATTGATTCAAACCCAAATTGATGACTAATTGAGGGTTAATTGAGGGTCAAATCAGTTGAAGGTTGACCTATTTAACTCAATTGAAGTATGATGATAGGTCCAATTGATGATTGGTTATATGAATTCAATGATTGAAGGAATCAACATTGGAAACCCTAATTCAATTTGATTGGTTGACACCATATTTGGTCCATGTGGTTTTGAGGAGGTTTGGACCAAATGGTCTCAAGACCATTTGAGTCCAAACAGTCTCAAGACTGTTTGGGACCAAACGGTCTCAAGACCGTTTGGGACCAAATGATCCCAAACTGGTTGAGTTCATGCGGTTTCAAAAAGGTACTTTAGCAAACGCTCTCAAGCATCACCTTTACCAAATGGTTTCAAACTGTTTGAACTTTGAAAGGCCAAGACCGTTTGGGGCTCAAGTAGTCAAAATTGATTGAGGACTCAATTGATACCTAATATAATTGAGGACTCAATTGGTTAATCCACTTGGACACCTATTGTAATTGAAGATCCAATTGGTCAATTCATTTGGATACCTTATGTAATGGAGGTCCAATGTGATTGAATCTCTTGAGAATTAAGATGATGAATGATCCATTGATCCAGTGATGATTAGTAATGATAATCAATGAAGGTACAAAGGTTGAAACCCTAATAGTACCTAAGTGATTAGTACCAATTAAGGGATGAACCATATTTGCTTATAGGAACAATGACTTGGTACACTATGTTAATCATAGTTGTATGTACTTGATTGAAGGGTTGATATGACCTAATCAAGTTGAGAAGATGATAGCATGAAATTCATACATGAATATGATTCATGTGATGATTAAGGGTATGATCCTTAAGTAAAGAGATCATGAAACCCTAAGCATGAACATAAACCCTAATTGACAGGGCTACTGAACTCTAACCCTAATTGAGGGAAATTCTAAATGAAACCCTAATCCAGAGTAAGGATGTAGCCCTAATCTAGGGTAATAATATGTGAAACTCTAATTTAGGGAAATGATATGTAAAACCCTAATTGGGATGAACAGTGAATCTCTAATTATGCAACATTGATGTGGTGATGTGATGTGAGAATCAAATTTAGGGTGATGTCATGTAATGATATATGATACCCTTGTTGAGGGTGATTCCATGTGATACCCTAGTTGAGGGATATTCCATGTGAAACCCTAGTTGAGGATGATTCCATGAGAAGCCCTAGTTGAGGGCGATTCCATGAGAAGCCCTAGTTGAGGATGATTCAATGAGAAACCCTGATTAAGAATTAACACCACATGAAGCCTTAATACTATGTTGTGATGAGAGTCCCTAAGAAGGGTCAAGGTATGTGAGACTCTAATGTGGATTCATAATACATAAAGCCCTAATCCTCGGCAATATGACAATGAATCATAATCCTAATTTTAAGTAAGGGTATAAGGAAACCCTAATGATGAGATAGAAGGAATGACCTTATAAAGGTGAAACATTTCAAGTGGTTGATTACAAGCAACCTTATTGTCAACAATGTCTTTATCATTAGACAAGTCCATATCATTAAAGATAGTTGGTCAATTCTAATATGTGGCCTATGCATTGTATGCTAAAGGTGAGAGATTAGTGATGAAATGTATTAAGAGGGAAATACCTTAATACAAGATAAGATGGTTAACTTAAGAGGGTCTGAAATGATGAGAAAGTGATACATCAAGATATGATAGTTATCACATGCAACACTTCAGGGTTATATACCTTGATGCACTTCAAATCCAATATAATTGGGTAAGAAACATATGAAGTGTGTTTGCAACTATTACAATGAAATGTAATGAGTTGATGCACTTTGATAAGTGTTAATTAATGTACCTTGAGAATGGGGTTAAGCCAAATTGATGAGTATGATGTAGTCATACCATGATGAGGATGAGAAATGAACTCATACCTTGAATTGATGATCATTAATGCTTTATGATGAGAGTAATGATCATGAATAATCATTTATGATATCTTTGAATGCCCAGAGGTATGGAATAATGAATTAAGGATTGGACGGATAATATAATCATGAAACCCTAATTAATGAGAAATGGGGAACCCTAACCCTAATTTGGGTAAAGGAAATGAAAGGCCCTATTTGATAGTAAACCCTAATTCCTGGTAAAGGAATAATGGTGTTACTATTGTGTCACATGATGTGATGAATAATTTGTATGACTGTCATCATGTCTAATAACCATGCAAGTATTAGGAGATGATGAATATAGCCAGGTTTGAGCTGTGACATTTATATAATAAATGTTGATTGGCCTTATGTTCCCTAATGTTGTTGTTGCTTAGTAAAAGTAACAATGTCCATGGATTTTATGAGTCATATGAGTAAGTTGTTGCCTAAAGAGGTGACAAGATATTTTGTGGCCTCGAGAGCATGTGTGATGCTTGTGTAACAAGTATCATGAATGCCTTGGTTAGATGACATGAAGGTGATAGTTACCTAATAGATGGTAGTGATGCTCAATGATGAGTTGAGGGTTTGAATACCCAGAACCATATGATTATGGTGATGAGATTGTGATGGGGTGATAATTCCCAGTATTGAAATGAGGGACAATGTTCCCAAGGTCTTTTAAAGACTGATAAGTAATTGATGAAAGTAGTACATGTCTTTTATAGCATAGTTGTAATAAGTCATGTTTGAGAACTTGGCTGATGCTAAAAGAATATGAAAATGTACTTAATTAATCAAGTGAAATCTTTTCATGTAGAGACCTGACCATAGATCCATCGTCGTCAGTAATAAGGTGATGGTGAAACGGGTGCTCTGCGGCAAAACTCGAAATGCATATTTTGAATATGTGGGGGTAAATGGGCAAAAAATATCCTTACGTCCGGTGAAGAGATTGAGGGAAGGTAAACATCAAACTTCTCAATCCTTCCTGTGTCGGGATGGATGTGTCATAAATCTCCCGATGGTTGGGAAAGATGTAACATTAATCTCCCAATGATATTTAATGTTGGGTCGAGGAGATAAACATTAAATCTCTCAATGGCCGATGAGAGTGCAGTTGACGTTGTAACTCTATAGCGAAGTTCTAGTATACCCTAGAAAGCTATTTTGAGCAGTTAACATAGTCCTGCTTGTTGTGCCGCACTGATCGGGATGTGAGAGGTCATGGGAATCCGACTCTTCCATTGACCTATGTATGGTACTGAGTTTGACTTCACAGTGGTTGGTTGGAGTATGAGTGGTATACCTCATCTCCTCAGGGCATAAGTGTGATTGTAAAATGAAATCAGCCGTATAACATGTTTGCTTAAGGGTTGAATACGGAAATTCATTGGCTGATGTTACATTTCTTTTATGCAATTCTAGTTCATTGATTTTATTCATATCTATTGTATTCATTGCAAGTAGATGGATGAACTATGATGCTACTATGAGTAGATGCAATGTTCTCCTTGGAAAAGGAGATTACTACTCTTTGCTCATACAATGATTTACCTACTGTTAATTATATATAAATCCTTTTGCTCAGTTTATTTTAATAAACTTCTATAACAATGTTTTGGCGGAGAGTTATATCTCCCGCTGGGGCAATTTACAATTATGACACCCCCGTGGGATCCAACTTTCTAGGTGGACGCGGACAAAGAAGCAGAAATCCTATTGCAGGGAAAGGACAACAACAATAACGTCAGGGACAATAGTGAGATCTCAGGTGGAGATATTGTCTGTCAAGTTATGTAGTTAGAAAGTCCTATGTGTCATCTCTGTAGTCTCAGGTCCTCGGAGTTTTATAGTTAATGTTTTTATTGAAATCGAATTGAGACTTTGGCTTGATGCCTCGAGATTCGTATGCTTTCTGTATATAATGTTTATAAGGCAACTGATGTTGTAGTCTCTGAAAAGAGATGGTACAAGTTATGTACGTTTGAACTAGAATGTAAATGTTATACAATGGTTCTTGATGGAAGACATTTCCTATGTGTGGATCTCTTTGCAAAAAGTTTTAATTTTTAGTGATTTTCAGTAATCCGCTGCAAATGATTCGCTTCCGCTTAAATTAATCTTGTTTTTGTGAGTTGGATGCCACATGTCTGATCCGTCGTCTTCCCCCACACAAGCTTGCACCCCCGATCACATTTTCTACATCTCCCGCCGGTGTGTAGTGAGGCATCAAACGAGGTCATTGCCTCCATGACGCCTGATCATGATGGAATCTTCAGATTCGGATCATTGTGCATGTCTCTAGCCAATCATCATGGCTGGGTGGATGAGTTCTAGGGCCAACAACTACAAGGGTATGGGTTCTCCAGCCACAAGCCAATAGGCACCTAAAGGATGCCTCAATATATTGGATCGGTTGGTTCTTGTAATGATGGAGAAAGCAATGGCAGGCACGATCCTTGTCAAGGTGCATAACTGAGTACACTGCTGCCTGCTTCACACAATGTCAAGGAGCCTCAACTACTGCCACCGCCTGTGAGCTATAATGGAGAGTAGAGAGAGGTATGGCTCCAAACATTGCCCACGAGAGTTATTGAGATCCTAGAATTGTGGTGGATTCAACCAATTAGGTTAACAAACCCAAACTCCTCGCACTGACTAATTCCACTAGAACCAGAAAAGTCACCAGCTCCTATGTTCTTAGAGGAAATCCAGGTCTTTAGTTTCACAAACCTTGGCCAAACATGCGCCCCAGCCAGGCTGTTGGACAAACATGAAAATTGAAGCCTGAAGTATATGATAAACCTTACTTTGGGATTTGAGTAACTCCCTAGCCATGATTTCAAATAACTTGAAATTTGAAACATTGATACCCTTTGTCTAACATTAACTAATAATCATAATAAGACCAAAATAAATGTTTGTTCATCCTTCAGTTAAGATAATCCCAATTGGTACCCATACTAAGATTTTGTAGTCAAGTATGCATTAAATGACATCTAAAAGTGTCGACACAAGTTCAACTTAATTTTGTCGATCACATCACACCTCAAGTGACACTAAAATCATTTTACACCAATATGGCTTCAAATATTATATTTGATATTGAATCCTAAAATCGAGGTTATCACATTCACCCCATCTTATATGGAATTTCATCCTCGAAATTCAACTAGTCTCATTCTTAAGCTGATATCAAGGAGTTGTGGATGCCTCTAGGCCACCACTTCTAAGTGATAAGAGTATCATTATTCGGTCATGTTAGGATATTTAATCATGTAAGGTGTACCCACCCCACCTTATATAGGTTGAAGCGTCATTTTTTTATAAGGAATTGTAGCATCCCTTAGTGTCTTAGTCATCACATGACATTCTTATATTTTAGGATTTACATCCTCATAGTCACATAAGGATAAAAATTTTGTTCATACATATGTATATAAGATGGTATTATTCAAGGTTCAATCTTTCACTCCACTAACGCATGTAAGACGATATCAAGCATCATTTACTAGAATGTTGGCACTTAACATCACTAGTCTAGCTTTGTGATCAACATCATATCATAATTTCATCATGTGAGAGGGTCTTAGTTGTCATGCTTGAATATTAGGGTTTCACCTCATGGTGTAGTTAATTCTCAAACTATAAGCTTGGATTTAGAAGGATTAAGGTTAATCACTATATTGTCATGCAGTATATGATCCAAAGGGACCTTTGTGTTAAGATCATGCTTTCGTAACATTTATCTTTCATATATGATAGAAGGGGAATAAAAATATACTAGGCCGATCTTATCATGATTTCAATCTTGGGTACTACATGTATGATATAGGGGGGAATTATAGAGTAGGTCAAGCTTATATGAGTGACTCCTCATATATAAATCATCCATATAGCTCAAGTGAGGCTTCTATCATTATATATTAAGAAGGAGAAGAATAAGAAGGGAGAACATGTATTTTGAGTATCTTTTGCACAAAGCATCATACTCTCATAACTAGAGTTCATATATTGCCTCACTTGCAACTAATGATGAGATTCACAAACATATGTCACTCAAGCTAGGACCTAACTAAACAAAAGGATTGACTTTCTCATTATGAGTCACCAACCCATCATTTTTTTACCCAACTTTCACATATAGAATTGAATCATGCAATAGGACTTAACTCATCTACTCAAGAGTAGCCCAGCTTAGGACACATCTTTTCACATATATCTCATATTTTTCATATATCGTAGGGTAGATCCTATGATCCTCTCCTTGTGGGTCTTACTCTCTCTGGAGTTCGCCACATATCTTGTCTAACACTTGAGGCCCTCCTTTGTAAAAGAGCTTGAGGCTCATGCATATTCAACTTTATCGTAACTTAAATCATCTTAAGTAAGAAAAGGGGATGTACTTTCATCATCACGACTTAGCTTAAATTCTCTAAAATTGGATTCAGGTCATATACAACTTAAATCTTTATAAAGAAACTTATATCACTAGAGATATAACTTAGATAAGATCATCCATGCTCATATCAACTATTAGTATGTCATCTACTCTATGTATCACATGTCTTGATAAGGCTCTAGAAATCTAATCTAGACTACTCTCTCTTCTAGACTGATGTCACTCCCTTTCACTTAGGTTACATGAACACTAACTACTCTCCAGTGTGAGGGACACATTTTCATACTTACATATATATAATAAAATATTATATAGTTTTTCTATGAAAAAGAAGACGTCAGAGAAAACCGTCGAGGCTCGAGCCGATTGGAAAACAAAACCAAATCAGCAAAATGAGTGTCCCACACACAGTAGATAGTCCAGTGCCATGTCACCTAGTGAAATGGTGGGAACAAAGTGTAGACTAGTGTAGCTACCCAATACATATGAGCTCTATATGGAAAGGGTTTCACACACTTGTCTAAACCTAGTTCTCGAACATCTACATTCTAACTTAGAGGCTAAGTCAAAACTTATTCCTATAGAACAACTTACTAAGTTTCTAGGGTTTAAGGTGAAGATGAGGATGAGTTTATATGTTTCATGGTGAGCATTTGTTAGGTGTAGCTATTCTTCATGCTCTGATACCAACTGTAATGTCCCCGGATTATATCATCTCGAATCTTAGAAGGCTCAAGAGGATGAATCTAAAAACATTAGGCAATCATTTCAGAGTGCGATGCGGAAGCGACATACGCATACATGAACACACACATATAACATACACCATAACATTTCTCAATGATTAACATGCATATTAATAAAATATGACTTATTACAACATGAATTACATTTACATATTAAAAGAAGATTTACAAGTCTATGAACATGTATGCTAATTAGGATCTACACAATAGGTACAACCTAGAAAAGTACTCACTTCCCTTCTTTTGTCCCACGTTAGCTCTGTACCTAAAACATACATGAAACAGTGAATCAACACACAAGGTGTTGTGCACATGGGTAGAAAGATACATACTATTATGCTTGCATAATTGAAATAACTTGAGAAAGAAAGAGTAAAAGAAAACATTATTTAAAGTGATAATCAGGTAAACACATATTTTTATATGTCTTTTGATGCGTTTGTACTACTAAGCAGTGTCGCACTTCATTTTTCCCTGCCCCTTGGGCTATGGGGAACGAGTTCCGACCTTATATTTAGAGGAGAGAGATATGTCGCACTTCATTTTTCCCCACCCCTTGGGCTATGGGGACCGAGTGCCAACCTTAATTTAGAGGAAGAGAGAGATGATTCAGAGAAAGAGAGAGAGCATATATCCACTTGGTAGCTACAAACCATCTATATTATTTTTTGTTCTTATTGACATGGCGAAGATACTATAGTTATAGTAAATCCAAGTAATATTCTCAAATAAAGACAAGCAATACATCATAGCTATTACTGTAACGACCTCAAATCTAAGTATCACCTCTATTTTCCTTTTTCCTAAAAATAATATAAATATATTACCCAATTGGTAGATTTTTAGGCACCCATCAATTTGTATTAGCGGCTAGAAGATAATAATGGAATTTTGAGGTCAAAATTATGCCATGGTGGTTGTAATAAACAACCTGCAATATTAGGAGAGCAACGGAGGTTGTTTTCACCTTTTAATTGCCTAGAAAAAGAAAAATCTAAATATATATATACAAAGTGACAATTATGTGCCAATTCCAATAGCGACCAAGTTCAGTCATTTAATATGTCTTTTATTAAACGAAATATGTGAAAACGGAAATGAGGCTTTGTCTTCGTTTTCCTCACACTGCTATGCAGCCGTTACAGGTCCCCATCCACCGAGCGCCTCCGCTCCATGCCTTCAATGCCTACATTATCTATGGAAGTCGTTTCAGGAGAACCAAGCGGACCCGAGAAACCCTAAAACGAGGCCTGAGGTGCCGTGATTGCTAAACATCTAATACCCCTCGTACACGATTCCATCATCTTCATCTTGGCACTTTGCCGCCGCCCCTTGCTGGTCCCTTTGGCCTCGGGCATTTAAAAAGAAAGGGATATTGACCCTTTCTCTCGTGTTCGTTGCCCCCAATTTTCTCCGAACACCCCTACACTCCCGTTCCGGATTTGTTTCTGTCCCCGAAGAGGAGTGAGTCATGGAGCCACCGTGGTGGATCGCGGGCCAATCCCAGGTAGGAGCCCCATTTCCATACCATAATCTTTCAATCGTCTTTTTCAGTTAGCGCTGGTTTTTCCCAAATCAAGGGGTCGACGAAATCCCCTATTTTCTCGTGGGCATGCTCTTGTGAATGGGAAGGATTGTTTATTCTGACCCTCAAGTCCGAGCACTAGATCCAATACTGGTTCGAGTAGACGATTCTGACCGGTCTGTTTTCGATCTTGGTTCCCTCTCCACCGCCGCCGCGCGGAGATGATGAGTTAGATTCCGGATTTCAGCGTCCTTCGTACCTCAGACGACTCATTTTCTGAGGCCACGCCTTATTTTATTGCGTCTATATATGCATCGATTACTGCGTATCTACTACAAGTATTGGAGCTAGAAGTATGAATTTGTCACGCTGGTAAGTGTATTGGCTGCCTGATTTCTCCTACTGCGATTTGTGTGAGGTCCTTGACAGTAACGATGCAGTTCTGATCGGTGATGCCGAACTATTTATCAGTCGTGAGGAGGATCTTCCGTTATGATTTATCATTCGCCGTACCTCATTCTGAATCCAAGTAACATGTCAGAATCATATATTGTTGTCTTTCTGGGAACGGTCAAGGTGGTAGATCAACCGCTGAGTTCTGGGAGGCGATGAGTAGCTTCGGTTTCTAATTTCTTCGTATCTAGTCATTTTTAGAAGCGTTCACCTGATGAAGTTTTGCAACGCCACTAAAAATCTTAGAGATGATGAATCCCTAAGTTTAGCCTTGCTAGTACTATGGTAAGAACTCCACCCACGTGTGCTAAGACACGCGGAAGTCTTATCGTAGTATAGTTAAGGGTCGAATCCTCAGGAAAACGGTCTTGATGAAATCAAGATGGAAAATGTATTTAGTTGTACTTAACTACTTAACAATTGATATTTAGATCGAAAGTTTGATTTGGTTTTAAACTAAGTGCGAGGAAAGTAAAGCAAGAAAGTAGAGATTAAGGTTGTAAACAATGATTAAAAGCCACTAGGATGTTATCGGGTTTCACACCACTACACATGGATCAAGACATGCAACATAATAAAACAACCTGCAAAGAGAGTCAAATCAGTTAGTATCTTGTAGTCCTAGCTTCCTTTCGGATAACTAGCTACGAGAAGTGTGGAGTATTGCAACGCCAGCCATTCCATAATGAATGGTCACATGCTTTGCATTACTCCTTCATGAAATGTGTTCCTCGATCTTACCAAGATTGCACTTCCATACGTCAACTGATTCCATTTCATAGTATGAAAGTGCAACGATGGGGGTGAGTTTACTCCACTCATGAAAGCACTCATAGATACCGAAACAGACATATGGTGACTACATACATCTAAAACCAACATTCAATCGATATTCAGATCTAAGGGTACAAACATAGACAATTCATACCAAAAGATAATAAGTAACACAAGTTGATGATCAGGCAACTAGCATTCATTAAACAATTGATGTTGAACAGAAAAGAAGAGTATCTCTATTACAAATTATTGAATTACATTGCATGAAATGAAAACATGGGTAGCGGGGCTACTCCCCGCACCCTAGTGAATGAAACTACTCGCTCATGTCAAGGACAAAGAAGAAGGCGAGAAGAGAGAGAAAGAACGTCATCTCCACGGAGGAGGGAAAGTTGAACCCTTGGTGAAGAGAGCAACGATCTTCGCACTTCGTGGTTGACTTGATGAAGTATCTTCTCTTCCCACCTTCTTTGCTGTTGAGAGGAGAGAGAAGATAGCTTGGTGATGGAACGCGGATCTCAAACTGGCAGCCTTGGGGCAGTGGATGGAAGACAAGAGTGCTCTGGAGCTAGAGAGGCAGCCTCTGGACGTCTGGGATTCGATCCCCTTGAAGTGACCCTTGAGGTCCTATTTATAGGCTCAAGTTGAGCCCAAACGGTCTTGAGACCGTTTGGTCTCAAACGGTCTTGAGACCGTTTGCCTTCTCGCGGTCTTGGGACCGTGAGGCCTTCTCGCGGTCTTGGGACCGTGAGGCCTTCTCGCGGTCTTGGGACCGTGAGGCCTTCTCGCGGTCTTGGGACCGCGAGACCTTCTCGTGGTCTTGGGACCGTGAGGCCTTCTCGTGGTCTTGGGACCGTGAGGCCTTCTCGCGGTCTTGGGACCGCGAGGTGTCTTTGTAATTTTTTTTGTGTTTTCTGTAATGAAAAAGAAGAAAAGTTAGTTTATTGGTGTATCCGCAATAAAGTAAAAAAGTTTAATGATATTATCTAATTTATCTAAGAAAGAGTATGGAAAATTAAAGATAACTAAATAACATAACGTCACAAAATCGGAGGTTATTACCCCCCCTAACTTAGAGTCTAGCTTGTCCTCAAGTTAGATAGAGCTAAGGCATGTAATGGCGAGGTGATTTTATTTGATTAGGGTTTCCATACTCTTGCTTCAATTCTAGGTCAGAGATCTAGCGAGGTCTTATTAGGGCTTCTGCTTACACTAACTCTTTCGAGTATCAAAAGTTGCATGGATCTCAGGTTCCTTTCATATCGTGAATCTCGCATTGGGACCACCTTTCTTATTATGTGCATGTCATCGACTCTAATCAGTTTTATACTTCTTTAGAGAAACCTACCGGTAGCTAGAGTGGGTATGAGGGTTGGCTTAAAAGGCTTATTGTGTAACTCCCCCTTCAAGTGGGGAAGGGTTTGTCTATGCTTTTTAGAGACTCACTACTGGGCACGACACATCTGCCTTCATGAGGGAAACTGAATGTACCGGCCGGGTGAGCTCTTTTATCATCCTTTTCATATATTAGGAAACCTTAGGATCTCATTACCGGGCACGACACATGTGCCTTCATGAGGGCAGCTGTATGTACCGTCCGGGTGAGATCTTTGTTGGCTCTTCATATAGGTCATTATGCGTGGCACAACTCTCATGTTTTTATTCAACACTCTGGCTTTTATTTGAATCTCACAGGCTTAGGAAGTGGGTTTTGTTAGGGTTTTTGATTGGGCTGCCAAGCCTCTTTTATTGAAAGAAGAAAATTGTTCTTAGGGTTCCTGACATGCACTTATTTTTAATTGGTGGTCCGCTCGCGAGATTTCTTGATTTTGGATTTCCCTGATTTCCCTCTTGACTTTGAGAGTTTTCAGTTCGCTTTGGCCCTGAAGTTGACCTGTGAAGAGTCTGAGATAGAATTGAAGTAAAAGTATAGAAACCAATAGTGAATGAAATTTATGAATTCGCCATTTCATGCCTGTATGCTAATCTTATTATTTTTTTTTTGAGGACTACTTTATCTATAACTTAGCTAAGGGTGATTCTTTCCAGGATGAAAGTTATACTTAAAAGTTATTTTATTGAAAAAATTACTGGAAAAAGTCTAAATATGGACAGAAAGTTTGAAAATTGATATGAGAAAAAAATAGAAGGGTTGAAACAGAATGATACCTCGCCCTTGTCCAATGCACCCCCCTAACTTATCACGCACTCTGTCCACAGAGTGTCAAAGTGATAGGTTGAGAAATGCATGGACAAGGGCATTCAGGCTTCAGTTAATCCTTTATTTGCCCCATATGTTCTGAGTAAGTTGTCTGCGAACTTTCCCCGTAGTGCGTGGTAATCCACCTCTGTCATGTCCTCTACCGGCTTGTGAAGGGCCAGAATTGTATACATCCAGTAGAGGACGTGGAAGCCGCAGTCATTTGATTCTCTGATTTACTGGGGGCACCTGTGGCAGAAGGCTGGTGATTTGAAGTGATCTCTGTCATATGCCTGTGTGTGCTGACCCAAAAGATCGTGTAATTTTTCAGCACACTCCTTCGCCACCTCCTCCGTTGGTGTCTTTGGAGTTGTAGTGTATGCTTTCCATTTTGGATCATACTGGCTGTCGAAACTGTTGTAGATTATTGTTGTTCCTTCGTGAAGATTGGTCGCCAGTAACATCCAGTGCTCTTGATGAAGGAAAGGTAACATGATGAACTTTGGAGTTGTATGTTGGAGATAAGAGATGGTTGACTCCTTTGTTCCGAAGTTCTTTAGCCTGAGAAGATCATCCTTCATGTAAGCTGACACCATATAGACCGTGTTGTGATTCCGTACAAGCAAGTATTGATAAGCAGTCATTACACTTACAGACATGGAACCCTTGAACTGTAAGGTCTCACAGAGGGCATCTGCCATAACCAATATATCCCCGTCAATATATACCATCTCGTATTTTTCGGCATATAGCCGTGACATTATTAGTCGGAGCTCGTTATCTGAAAGAGTTTTGCAAGCTTCCGGATTGAAATCGGGAAATGAAGGTTCAATGGCAGATTGGGGTACCATATGTGATGAAGATGTCTTGATGGCTACCCCTGATATCAGATCAATGTCACCTTTATCTGGAGCCAGATCGAAGATGGAAGGATTCCATTGGCTTTGCTTGGTGACATTGGATGGGTGTTTTTCTTTTGTCAACGCCGCTAGGGTTTGTCTGAAAGGTCTCCTCTGCGGACGTTGAATAGATGAAAAGAGATAACGAGGGACGTCGTCTGCCGCCATGGTAGGGTCGTTGAAGAACCTTCTGTCACAGATAAGCTCCATGGCGTAACGTCATCGCAAGGAGTGGAAATCATCATTAACGAGTTTAGTGAAAAGGACCTGCTAGTTTAGCGCTAGGATGTGCCTTATGACGTAAAAAGCGCTGTCCCAGGAACCTTCAGCGGCTTGGACTTGTGGGTTAATTATTCTGAACCAGGGAGAGCTCCAGTCCTGGCAGAGAGAAGGGCACGCGGCCCATATGAGCTTTAGCAGCTGGATTGGGATGCATCTTGCCTCCCCGGCTTCAATTCCAACAAAATTGATTATCCCGACCTTTAAGTCATTGACACAAAAATTGTACACTTTGGCGTCGCGGGCGACAGTGTCCACAATCATGAGCAACCAGTGTTTACAAACTTGGAAAGGCACGGTTATGTATCTCGCTTTTCTTGTGATCCCCCTGTGTAACCTTGTAATGGATTTGTGCTGTAACTCTTTGTACACTAAGCACAAACCCAGTGTGGGTGAGGCGTTGAGAACCGGTTGTTGTCGCCGAGAGATTTTGTAGATCTCGATAGAGTTGGCAAGGAGAGTACAATACATTGCCATCTTCACCGGCGACTGGGATCGAAGTAAGGAACGGAAGTCTTCACGCGTCAGATTGCGTTTGGTCTTCGTGTTTTGATATATGACATCCTCCCCTGCTTTGGCATCATCTACTATAGTGTTGAGGATGAAGATATCCTGTACGTCTAAGGTAGAGATGGCTTCCATATCTAAATTGTGCATTTTGTTAGGTAGAGGTGGCGGCGGAGGTAGCTCTTGCGGTGTGGGGGAAGAAGTTTGTTCTATGTTGTCCATGTACTGCTGCAGATCGTAATCTTTATCAGAATCAGAAGGAGTGTCTAAATCTTCATCAGTGTCTAGGCATACTCTTTCTGATTCTTCAAGTTCAGGCACTGACGGTTCGGGTGCAGAGATTTGCTGGGTTGCTGTGGCTGGTATAGTGCTGCTGGTTCCCTGAATACATTTTTCGAACTCAGCAAAAGCCACTTCTTTGGCAGCCTCCCCCAGAGATCCCGCAGAAAAGTTGAGAAATTGATCCCCGAAGTATATGTTGACGTTCTCTGTATGAACAGGGGATTTATGATCTTTATCACCAGTTTGGTGATCTTGCTGGTGTTTTGGTTTTGCTCCTTGGTTGGGGCCTGCCCCAGCATCATCTGGCTTGTCGGAGTCATCAGCTGAGGAGGTACTATTGTTTGAGTCAGCGGAGGAGTCAGAATCTTTCTCGTCGTCATCATCATCGTCATCAGTTGTTTTCTTTTGTGCTTTCTTCTTGCACAGACGATGGATGGATTGGAGCTCATCGTATGCCACTTGCACGTGCTCGTGTGTTTCGAGCAGTGCTTCGTGGGTTTCTTTTAAATTAGAGTAACGTTGTTTGGCGGAGAGGAGTCGTGCTGTGAGGTCGGTTACTTGAGCTCTTAGCTGAATAAGCTCATTATTTGACGACTCCTCCTGGCGATTATGTAGTTGCGTGAGGGTGGTGTTGATGTCGTCCAGGCGCATGCTGAAAGCTTGCTGTTGCTGCTTCAGCTCGCGGAGGGTCTCTGGCAGAGGTAGAGTCTGCGTAGAGATCCTATCGACTTGCTTTGCCAACACTTCATGCTGGCATTGTACTCCATGGATCCACTCGGGCAAGTTTTTACAGTGGTCATCGATGTGGTCGACTTGCTTGGCCACTGAATCTTGACGTTGCTGGATTCCTTGGAGGATGCCTGGCATGGCGCGGTTCTGCTCGCCAATCTGGGCAACCTGTTGTGTTAGACCCTACACACATGAAAAAATAGAATTCAAAATGTTAGATAGGTCGGTGAGGAGGTTTCGGATGTTGTCGAATTGACGTCCGAATTCCGCACCGACGTTAGTATAAGGGACCCCAGTAAATGAAGAGTGAGGTGGCTGGGGTCGGGGTGGAATGGTAGTGTCATGCGGAAAAGACACTGTTGATGGACCCACGAATTGCGTGGTGACTGTGGATGGGGTCACCAGCGATGTCAGGGTGGTGGTGGGTGGAAAAAGTGGTGGCATACCCGGAGAGAGAAATGGATCCGGGAATGTTGATGGAAAGTCGGTGGATGTGATGGAGGAGAATTCGGGCATTGTGGTGGAGAATGGGGTGCCCGAAGTGAAGAAGGGTGGGGGTGGTGGTATGGTTGTGGAGAAGGGTGGTGTAGTGAAAAGTGGTGTGGAGGATGATTGAAGGGTGGTTGATGGTGGTGGGGTAGTAGATATTGGGGTGGTGGAAGGTGGAGAGGTGGTAGTGAGCTCAACATTTAGACTCATTATAAAAGAGTCTAGTGATGAGGATGTAATATGTTCTTCTGGGAGGGGGGGCTCAGGTTCGGGATGAGGTTTTGATGTTGGTGTCCCCGACAGCTCATGTGCCTTTACAAGCCTTCTGGAAGGTCGTTTGACTAGAAGTTTTGTTGTTTTGGCTGCTGGGGCATTTATACTGAGTTCTGCCTGCCCTTCCGTTGCTTTCTTTTCTTTGGCTTTGACTGAGGCTATGATTTTGGCGATCTCGTCTTCTGTGAATAGGAGCTTGTCCTTATCATAGTCAGCAAGCTCTGGAAGTGGAAGCAGGGTTCTGGAAGATTTTGTGGGGCAGAACACGTAGTGCAGCTTTCCATCCTTATCTTTTAAGATATAGGAGTTCTTTAGTGTCTGTTCGTTGGTAAGGATGTCGCCCTTGATTGGGTTGCATTTGGGTAGAAGTCTATCCATGTTAATATATTTGATGATAGATGTGATATGACCACCCGTGCAAATTTCTTTTCCGAGGGCGAAAGCTGATAGCTTGAGCAGCATATGTCGTCCAATGTTAACGGGTATTCCGTTTAGGACTGACTAGAGGACAAAAAGGTCAGATATAAGAACATTTCCTCCTTCGGATCTGGGGAAAAGTGCGCCAATGATGATTTTGTGGAGTGTGCGCACTAGGCCAGAATGAATGTTGGAGGCCTTGCTTGTCCTTGCATCAAAGGTTGGTAACCCCGTTAGTGTTTTCCAGAAGGTATGCTTGTTGAACTTGGGGTGTTCTGTACCAGCGACTTTAGCTTTCTTCAGCTGGTCTTGATTATCGATAAAGATTTCATTTAGAAGATTTTCAGTGATGACCACCTCGTTGTGAAAGATTCTGGTGATTATTCTGAGGTCACCACCGTCCCTTTCTTTATCCATGATGTCCACCGCTTCTTTGTGGAAGTAGGTGAAGAATTCTGTTGTTGGCTCAATGTAGGGATTTTCGGATACGAAGCATAGCCGGGAGAGGTTTGAATTGTCAAGAAGAGTGAGGATTATGTTATAGATCCCCATCTTCATAAGTATGCTGGGGCAGACATACTTGGTTGGTTTAAGGAGTTGGCTGATGGAGGGGATGTTATGGAGATGAAGGTTTTCGGGTGGTGGTTCTGTGGTGGTGATGGGAGGAAAAATAGGAATAGTTATTGTGGCAGGGGTGGTAGTGGTGGTGGTGGATGGTGGGATGTACCCTGCTAGGATTTGTTCCCTTGCAGAGGCGGGGTGAACCTGCTTCCTGGCTCTCTTCTTAGGTGCTGGCTCAGCTGTGGATTCTTGAGCCATTCTCTTCCCTTTAGATTTTGTAGTGGGTGATTCTTTCTCAGGGGAAGGCTGGTATTCTGAGGCCTCGTCGGATGAAATCTCTTCTACCTCCTCTTCAGAAGGTTCTTCATCTAAGCAGTGGTTGATTCACTTTATGTCTTTCATGACTTCAATCAGGTTCACTTGTGCTGGGACCTGTCTAGTCTTTTTGTACTGGTCAACTATGTTTTGGAGATTTGTTCGTTCAGCTAGTAATTCCTCTTTTATCCAGAAAGGAGCATCTGTTGTTCCTTGCTTCACAGGTGAAGTCATTCTGAAATGATTGACAATAAAAAAAAAAGTTAGAAATCATAAATTTTGAAATTATAACAAAGTAATGATATTTGAGTTTTGCAGGTTAATTGATTTCAAACGGTCCTGAGACCGTTTGGTCTCAAACGGTCTTGAGACCGTTTGGTTTCAAACGGTCTTGAGACCGTTTGGTCTCAAACGGTCTTGAGACCGTTTGGTCATTTTCATTTTTTTTTACACGGTCTGGAGACCGCGAGGGACCTCACGGACTGGAGACCGCGAGGGAGACGAACCGCACAGGAGACGAACCACGCGGTCGTTCGTCGGCAAAGAACCATGAAAACGACGACGGCGACAAGGGCAAAGAGGAGTTCGAACGCAAGCGATTGTTTATCGGTGGTGTGGAGCGGTGAACCGCCGGGTTGTTAACCTGTTGGCGTGGACAGCGAGGAGCCTGGGTGCGGCAAGCGTCAGAATGGGAGTGACGACGGAGCAGAGTAAGAGCGGCGAAGGTGTGAAGCAGCGTCGCAGAGATGAAGCTCTGAGCGCAGAGAAGGAAAGCGTTTAGAGAAGGAAAGCACAGAGACAGCGTCGGAGAAGGAAAGCGCAGAGAGGAATGAAATAGGAAGGCTCGGGAATTTGGGCTTCTAGAAGAGAAAACGTAGGCGAGGGGGTGTATTTATAGGTTTATAGGGGGGGGCGTCTCATACCGAACGGTTTTGAGACCGCGAGGGCCCAAACGGTCTTGAGACCGAGAGAGCTCAAACGGTCTTGAGACCGCGAGGGCTCAAACGGTCTTGAGACCGAGAGAGCTCAAACGGTCTTGAGACCGCGAGGGCCCAAACGGTCTTGAGACCGCGAGGGCCCAAACGGTCTTGAGACCGTTTGGCCCCAAGATTATGTGGATTTTTATGTATTTTTAGATTCAAAGAAGAAAGAAAAAAAACGAAGAAAGTAAAAAAAAAACAAAATAAAAGGCTAGAAAATTAGGGAAGGTGATACTCAGGTCTTGGGCTGCCTCCCAAGAAGCGCTTTGGTTTAACGTCGCTGGCTCGACAAGATTTTGCTCCGGCAATGCTGACTTTATAGGATCATGGATCTCTATGGTTTGCCTTGATAATTTGTCTGCCGAAGTGTGGTATTTCTTCAATCTGTGACCATTTACGGTCCTTTCTCCTCCATTATCATCGAGAATAATGACAGCTCCTGTCGAGTATATATGTTTGATTGTGAACGGCCCCAACCATTTAGTACGCAATTTTCCAGGAAACATTTTTAATCTGGAGTTGAATAGGAGGACTTTGTCTCTGACAGTTATATCCTTTCTTTTTATGTGGCCATCGTGCCACATCTTAGTTTGTTCTTTGTAAATTCTTGCATTGTGGTAGGCTGTCATTCGTAATTCTTCTAGTTCTTGGAGTTGCAGTTGTCTGAATTCACCAGCGCCTTTGAGATCAAAGTTTAGTTGCTTAATGGCCCACCAAGCCTTATGCTCTAATTCAACTGGCAAATGGCAAGACTTCCCATACACTAATCGAAATGGTGTTGTTCTGATTGGTGTTTTGAAAGCTGTACGGTAAGCCCATAGAGTGTCAGATAATTTGGTGGACCAATCGGTGCGGTGCCGATTGACAGTCTTTTCCAGGATAGCTTTAATTTGCCTATTAGAGACTTCAACCTGTCTACATGTCTGTGGATGATACGGTGTAGAAACTTTGTGGTTGACTCTGTATTTTCTTAATAAGGCTTCAAAGCTTCGTTCCAAGAAATGTGATCCGCCGTCAGATATTATCGTTCTTGGGATGCCAAATCTGGGGAATATTATCTCTTTAAACATCTTGATTACCAGTTTTGAATCACAAGAGATGGTCGGTAGAGCTTCTACCCATTTTGACACGTAATCCACAGCAACTAAGATGTACATGAATCCGTAGGATGAGGGGAAAGGGCCCATGTAATCTATTCCCCATACATCGAAGAGTTCGATTTCTTGCCATATGTTCAATGACATTTCATTTCTTCTGGTAATTCCCCCAGATAGTTGGCACTTGTCACATGATCGCACGTATTCATGTGCATCTTTTGTGATGGTAGGCCAATAAAAGCCAGATTGCAAGACTTTAAGAGCTATCTTTTTAGAACTCATGTGGCCCCCAGTGGGGCCTGAGTGACAGTGCTCAAGAACCGAAGTGATTTCCGTCTCTGGAATGCATCTACAAAAGAGTCCATTTGCGCATAAGCGAAAAAGATAGGGCTCATCCCAGAAATATTGCTTAGTGTCGTGAATGAACTTCTTTTTGTCGTGATAGGATGCGGATGGGTGAATGATTCCTGTTGCCAAATAATTAACAATGTCGGCATACCAGGGGAATCCATTAGTGACTTTCATTAGTTGGTCATCCGGGAGGGAGTCTCGGATAGGTACTTTGTCTTCATCCTCGACTCTAATACGGCTGAGATGGTCAGCGACGACGTTTTCCACCCCGCTTTTGTCTTTGATTTCCAAATCGAATTCTTGAAGCATTAATACCCAACGAATAAGTCTAGGTTTTGCATCTTGCTTCTGAATTAGATACTATATAGCGGAGTGGTCAGTGTAGACAATGACTTTAGCTCCAATTAGGTATGAGCGGAATTTCTCGAACGCATAGATGACAACTAAGAATTCCTTTTCTGTAGTGGTGTAATTTTTCTATACTTCATCCAGCGTTTTAGATGCATAGTATATAACATAGGGTTTCTTGTCGATTCTTTGCCCTAATACGGCTCCTATGGCATAATCGCTCGCGTCACACATGATTTCGAATGGTTGTGACCAATCTGGAGCTCTTAGAATGGGTGTGGAAATCAAGGCATTTTTCAGAGTTGTGAAACTTTGCAAACATTCTTGGTTAAAGTTAAATTCAGTGTCCTTGGTCAGCAGTTGTGTCATGGGTTTTGCTATTTTTGAGAAGTCTTTGATAAATCTTCTGTAAAACCCAGCATGACCTAAGAAAGCACGTACCCCTTTTACATCTTTTGGTGGCATCAATTTCGAGATGATGTCAATTTTTGCTTGATCCACCTCGATTCCTCTATCCCTCACTCTGTGTCCGAGGACAACACCTTCCGTTACCATAAAATGGCATTTTTCCCAATTTAAGATGAGGTTTGTGTCCTCGCATCTTTGTAAAACTTGAACCAGGTGAAATACTACTAGGGGGGGGGGTGAATAGAGTTTTTGAATTATTTTAACAATTTATTGAATTCAAACAACCACAATTGAAATTGGAAGAAAGAGACAGGTGTTTAGAGTGGTTCCAACTATAGCAAATACTATAGTTGTCAGTCCACTACCCGGTTGCTTACCCAACCGGGATTTGAAAGTATTTATTTTATTACCTCTCGAGGATTTATACAAAATACAATACTTTCCTTTACACCCTTTAAACAGCCTTCACCCTGAAGTAGGTGCACCAACTTTGAGGTAGCCTTCTTTGAAGTAACTCCAAGCTCCCCCTTGAAGTAGCCTTCCTCTCTAGAAGTAACCTCCCGTTGCACCAGCCTTCTGAAGTAGCTCAAAGTCTCCTTCGCCAAGAAGATCTTTACCCTCTCCAATCCGCAGCCTCCAACCTAGGAGTAGCAAGGAGAGTACAAACAATAATAGGGAACAAGAAAGAAAATAGAAATTACAACTTATCCTTTGTAGCCCAAGGCTTGATTTGCCTAGATCAAGCGTATAGATCTCCTAACCAAGTATGTGAACTTGTGATTGCAGTGGGTAGGAGATACTAGCCTATAGGACACAAATTATGAGCTAAGGAATGAAATGGCCAATTGTCACAATGCTCAAATTGCTCACAAACAGATTGCACAAAGTATGCTCAAAGGTTTCTCAAGTGTAGCAAGTGTAAACAACTGAGTTTGAGTGTCCTATGGCTTGTCCTATTTATAGGAATGGCCTAAGGATGCTTAAGGACGTTCTAGACAACTTCTAGGGGTTTCTAAGTGCTTAACTAGCCGTTAGGTACAAAGTTGTTGCTTTAACAACGGCTAATTAATTGATTCTGCAGTTGCTGTCAGAGACCATCTCGGTCGACAAATGGTCGACCGAGACACCTACTCGGTCAAACTTTTGTCGACCGACAGGCTCTCTGGAACAAGTGATTTGCAACGTCTTTCTCCAACTGCCAACTAACTTGTCTGTTGTGTCTAACGGCTACTTTGGATCTTTCTCGGTCGAGAAGATTGTCGACCGAGAGTGTCTCGGTCGAGGAGTTTGTCGACCGAGATTGATCCTGTTTCAAGGTTTCAATTTAGGCACTAATTATGTGTGTGAGTGTGCAAAAGTAATCCTATTTAAATGGGATGACTTGTCTAACTGTGGTGTTTAGCTAGGGAGAATCTAACGCTTGATTTACATGCAATTCTAAGTACTTGTACATTATATTTTTGTACAAGTTTTTTACAACAGTTATTACATTGCATGAAAATATAAATATGTAAGCTTGTAGATTTTCCCTTGTTGCTTTGTCATCCTGCACACTCAAGTAGCTCGTTAGATTGATAAGAATGAAATGTTTGTCATAATCAAAACAAAGGGATTTATAGATGTCCATTTAGCCAACAATCTCCCCCTTTTTGAAGATGACAAACATTTCCTAAAACTAAAAATAAAGGAAATATAAACCATATGAGTTTCATACCTTTAGATTACCTTTTGTAGCTTTTCCTCTTGTTTATAAAATGTGTGCTTATTATTCCCCTTGAATTATGGAACATGAAATCCAATTCACTAGGGAATATAACAACTTTCAATGTAAAGCCAACAGTTTATTTATGAAACTTATTGATTGAGTTTTTCTAAGTTTTAGTTTTGTATTTATTTCTCCCCCTTTGTCATTTCAAAAAGATATCCGTTTAGAAATAAAAACTCCCCCTTAATGAGATGTCCCATCAAATCTAATGAAAAAGATGTCCATTTAGAAGCCAAAGTATCAGGATGTGAAATAAGATTTTTTGTTGAAGTTGCACAAATATCAAAGAAAACATCTTCCAAAGGAGTGATAAGCAATTGCTTCCTAATTTTGTTAAATTGATCTAGTGGAAGAGGTTTTGTAAAAATATCATCCAATTGATCTTCCGTATCAACATGATGAAGGGAAACATGATGTTTGGAGATGTGATCCCTTAAAAAGTGATGACGGATTTCAATATGTTTAGCTCGACTGTGTAAAATAGGATTGTGTGCTAAGTTTATGGCGCTCGTGTTGTCACAAAAAATAGGCGTAGATGAAAGATTAAAACCATAATCGCTTAACACTTGTTGCATATAAAGCACTTGAGCACAACAGGACCCGACTGCCATATATTCAACTTCAGTTGTAGATAGGGCAACCGTATTTTGTTTCTTGCTAAACCAAGATACTAAAGCTCTCCCTAATAAGAAACAACCACCACTAGTACTCTTGCGATCAAGTCGACAACCAGCATAATCCGCATCAGTATAAGCTTTGAAATCCAAGGATTGTCCTTTTGGATACCATAAACCAAAGCAAGTAGTGCCGGCTAGGTAACGAAGAATTCGTTTAACTTCTAGAAAATGAGAATGCATAGGTTGTGATTGAAATCGAGCACAAAGACCAACGGAAAACATAATGTCCGGTCTAGAAGCCGTTAAGTAAAGCAAACTACCAATCATGGCTCTATATAAGGAATCATCAATAGGTTCCCCATTTTCATCCTTATCAATTTTTATAGAAGTAGCCATAGGAGTAGTAGCATGTTTGCACTGATCCATCCCAAAACGTTTTAAGAGTTCTTTAGTATATTTTTCTTGGCTTATGAATATTCCGGCAGGTGTTTTCTTAATTTGAAAACCAAGAAAGAAAGTTAGTTCACCCATGAGGCTCATTTCAAATTCTTTTTGCATAATATCACTAAATTGTGTGCACAATGAATCATTAGAAGCTCCAAAAATAATGTCATCAACATATATTTGCACAACTAGGAAATCAGACGTATATGTTTTGAAAAATAAAGTAGAATCTGAATTTCCAATAGAAAAACCATTATCAAAAAGATATGTCTTGAGCCTTTCATACCAATTTCTAGGTGCTTGTTTTAAACCATAAAGTGCTTTCTTAAGTTTATAAGCATAGTCACCTTTTTATGGAATTTCAAAACCAGGTGGTTGGGCAACATAAACTTCTTCTTGAATGATGCCATTTAGAAAAGCACTTTTGACATCCATTTGATAGAGTTTGATGTTTTTATGGGCAGCAATAGCTAGTAACATTCTAATGGCTTCAAGTCTAGCTACGGGTGCATATGTTTCATCAAAATCTATTCCTTCTTGTTGATTATATCCTTGTGCCACTAACCGAGCTTTATTCCTGATGACTTTTCCTGCCTCATTGAGCTTATTCCTAAAAACCCATTTAGTTCCTATGATGGTTTTATCATGTGGTTTAGGAACTAAATCCCATACATCATTTTTAGTGAATTGATTCAACTCTTCTTGCATGGCTATTATCCAATAATCATCCTTAAGAGCTTCGGATATCTTCTTAGGTTCAATGATAGAAACAAAAGCCATGTTTGCAACATCTTTGAAGGAAGACCGAGTTTTGATTTTATCATTTGGATCTCCAATAATTAGTTCTTGGGGATGATCTTTAATGAGCCTAGGTGTAGGTTGTGGTTCAACTTGGTGATTATTTGTAGTACTTTTCTCATTATTATTTGGTATGGTTAGATTTTCGAATTGATTTGTGAGATCTATGATTTCTAGATTTTCAGATTTGGATTCTTCATGAAAAGAAACATGAATAGATTCCTCAACTTTTCTAGATATAGTGTTATATATTCTAAAAGCTTTACTAGAGGTGGAATATCCCAAAAAGAATGCTTTGTGTGATTTTGAGTCAAACTTATCTCTATCATCTTTGGTATTTAAGATATAGCATGTGGAGCCAAAGGTATGAAAATAGTCAACTCTAGGTTTCTTAGAATGTATTAGTTCATATGGAGTTTTCTTTAAATGAGAGTGAACAGTTACTCTATTTAGCACATAGCATGCAGTGTTTATAGCTTCAGCCCAAAAGGTTTTGGGTGTGTTATGTTCAAGCATCATAGTTCTAGCCATTTCTTGTAGTGATCGATTTTTCCTTTCAACTATACCATTTTGCTGTGGGGTGCGTGGAGCAGAAAAATTATGAGTGTATCCTTGAGATGTACAAAACTCTTTAAATGTATGATTTTCAAATTCCCCACCATGATCACTTCTAATGGTACATATTTTATTTTGTAAGAGATTTTCAATCTTGGAACAAAATTGCATAAAAACATGAATAGTATCATCTTTAGTTGCAATAAAATGTACCCATGTATATCTACTATAATCATCAACAATAACAAAACAGTATCTCTTACCACTGATTGATTGTGTCCTCATTGGTCCAAATAAATCCATATGAATTAAATCTAATGATCTACTGGTGCTAAGTACATGTTTTGATTTAAAAGATGTTTTGGTTTGCTTTCCCATTGTGCATGGTTCACAGTTTTCAACTTGATCAAAAGATAAAGTAGGCAATCCACGAACAAGATCATATTTCACTAACTTTTTGATAACATGTGAACTAGCATGTCCTAGCTTTTTATGCCATATTTGTAAGGTATTGTCATTTGCAAGCAAGCATTTTCCCACTACTAATTTCATAGAGTTAGGTTTAAGAATATAAAGATTTCCAACTCTATTTCCTTCATAAACAACATTTGTAGTGTTTTCTATTAATAACTTGCAGCAGGTTTTGTTAAATAACACATCATAACCACTATCACATAATTGACTAACACTTATCAAGTTATGGTGCAAACCATCAACAAATAGAACATTCTTAATTTCGAGGTTTGTACCAACATTACCTATTCCAACGATTTTGCCCTTACCATTGTCTCCAAAAGTGACTGTTCCACTTTTCTTTTCTTCAAAGGTTTGGAATGCATCCTTGTTTCCGGTCATATGTTTGGAACATCCACTGTCAACCACCCATTCCTGCATTAAAATGTAGATTTTGGTACCCATGTGATGGTCCGATATGGTTAGAATCATTTAAATACAGATTTGTATAAAAGTTCTGAATCAGAAGTCCAGTCGGTCGACAATTGTTCGACCGACATATGTCTCGGTCGACAATTTGTCGATCGAGAAGATTACTGTAATACAAAACCAGAAAACACAGAAATGTAGCTCGGTTGAACAATTTTCGACCGAAATAATTGCTGTAAATTTTGATATGTTACAGACATTCGGTCGGTCGACAATACTTCGACCGATTAATGGTTCGGTCGACAATACTTCCACCGACTAAGTTTCTGTTTTAGTACAATAATGCAGAAAATTACCAATGAGCATAAAATCTTTTGTTTAGTTAAGATAAGACAATATAAATAGCAAGATGGAGCTTTTTGGTCATATCTCAACTAAATTTTATTTGACTCTACTAAGTTTGAGGTTTTGGGACCCAAACTAATTCGGAATCCTTAGTTTTATAAGGGCATGAAAAGGAATAGTGTCCAAGACGTAAACAAAAATGGCAGGTAATAGAGTCAACTTCATTTCTCTTTCTAGCCATTGTGTTCTTGGGTACAAACCTAGTTTGAGTTCTTTTAGGTTGAATTTTCTTTGGAGCATATCCCAAACCTTTTCTTCCGTTGAAAATAGTACCAATGCTTAGAATGTTATCAAGTATATCTTTTCTTCTTAACTCATGAAGTTCTCTTTGCAGCTGAGCAATATCATTCATTTTCTTGTGTAAATCTTTTCTTGCTTGATCTAAATCAGATAGCAATGAATCTCTTTCTTTTATAACATTATCATAGTCTAGATGGTTACAAAAAATAGGTTGAGTCTAAAAATCTTTTAGTTTAGCTAACAAGTCAGTCTTTTCTTTAGAAAGGAGATCAACATTTGTTTCTAGAGTGAGTAGCTTTCTAGTGCAATCATCTAAAGATGTTTTTAAAGATAAATTCTCAAGATCAATGTTATTCTTTTCAGAAGAAAGATTATCTAATTTAGAAATTTGCTCATCATTTGATTTTATAATCTTCTTTAGTTTCTTCTTGACATCAACATACTTATCATGAATTTCTTGTATACTAGTGACTAACTCTTCTTTAGAAAGATCAAGTAGACTTACCTCTTGAGAGTTTTCATCATCTTCTCTTGCCATTAGACAATCCACAGTTTCTTCTCCGCTTTCACTATCACTTGATTCGTCCCATGCAGCTTTATAGGCTTTTTCTCCCTTCTTCTTGTGTGAGCTTTTCTTTCCTTTCTTTGCTTTAGGAAATTCATTCTTGAAATGCCCTTTCTTCCCACATTCAAAGCACCTAGGAGGGGTAGAAGAAGAGCTGGAAATTTTGTTAGATTTAAATCTTTTGTATTTCTTACCATTTACTATCAAGGCTTCTTCTCCCTCTTCTTCACTTGACTCCTCACTTTCTTGTGTGATAGCTTTTGAAGCTTTTAGAGCCACATCCTTCTTCTTTCCTTGCTGAAGTTCACGTGCTCTTCTTTCTTCCTCTTCTAGAGTTGCTTCATGAGCTTCTAAGTTACCAATAAGTTGCTCCATTTTCAGTCGAGTGAGGTCGTTTGCTTCTTCAATGGCTGTCACCTTTGGCTTATATTTTGGAGGAAGTGAACGAAGGATCTTTGATACCTGATCTTCTTCAGGAATATGTTTTCCTAAAGCACTTAAACCATTAACAATAGTAGAGAATTTTGCAAACATTTCACTAATTGATTCATTTGTATCCATACGAAAGTGTTCAAATTTTTGTTTAAACATGCTAATCTTGGAATTTTTGACTTGTACTGTACCTTCATAGGTTATGGACAGTCTATGCCAAATATCATATGCTGTGTCACAATTAGATATTCTATTAAATTCTCCTACCGAAATAGAACAATATAAAATTCTTACAGCTTGTTGAGTACTCCGTCACCCATTTCTTCAAGACCTTGTTAGGGTTCCTTGAAGCCTTGCTCTGACACAAATTGAAATACTACTAGAGGGGGGGGTGAATAGAGTTTTTGAATTATTTTAACAATTTATTGAATTCAAACAACCACAATTGAAATTGGAAGAAAGAGACAGGTGTTTAGAGTGGTTCCAACTATAGCAAATACTATAGTTGTCAGTCCACTACCCGGTTGCTTACCCAACCAGGATTTGAAAGTATTTATTTTATTACCTCTCGAGGATTTATACAAAATACAATACTTTCCTTTACACCCTTTGAACAGCCTTCACCCTGAAGTAGGTGCACCAACTTTGAGGTAGCCTTCTTTGAAGTAACTCCAAGCTCCCCCTTGAAGTAGCCTTCCTCTCTAGAAGTAACCTCCCGTTGCACTAGCCTTCTGAAGTAGCTCAAAGTCTCCTTCTTCGCCAAGAAGATCTTTACCCTCTCCAATCCGCAGCCTCCAACCTAGGAGTAGCAAGGAGAGTACAAACAATAATAGGGAACAAGAAAGAAAATAGAAATTACAACTTATCCTTTGTAGCCCAAGGCTTGATTTGCCTAGATCAAGCGTATAGATCTCCTAACCAAGTATGTGAACTTGTGATTGCAGTGGGTAGGAGATACTAGCCTATAGGACACGAATTATGAGCTAAGGAATGAAATGGCCAATTGTCACAATGCTCAAATTGCTCACAAACAGATTGCACAAAGTATGCTCAAAGGTTTCTCAAGTGTAAACAAGTGAGTTTGAGTGTCCTATGGCTTGTCCTATTTATAGGAATGGCCTAAGGATGCTTAAGGACATTCTAGACAACTTCTAGGGGTTTCTAAGTGCTTAACTAGCTGTTAGGTACAAAGTTGTTGCTTTAACAATGGCTAATTAATTGATTCTGCAGTTGCTGTCAGAGACCATCTCGGTCGACAAATGGTCGACCGAGACACCTACTCGGTCGAACTTTTGTCGACCGACAGGCTCTCTGGAACAAGTGATTTGCAACGTCTTTCTCCAACTGCCAACTAACTTGTCTGTTGTGTCTAACGGCTACTTTGGATCTTTCTCGGTCGAGAAGATTGTCGACCGAGAGTGTCTCAGTCGAGGAGTTTGTCGACCGAGCTTGATCCTGTTTCAAGGTTTCAATTTAGGCACTAATTATGTGTGTGAGTGTGCAAAAGTAATCCTATTTAAATGGGATGACTTGTCTAACTGTGGTGTTTAGCTAGGGAGAATCTAACGCTTGATTTACATGCAATTCTAAGTACTTGTACATTATATTTTTGTACAAGTTTTTTACAACAGTTATTACATTGCATGAAAATATAAATATGTAAGCTTGTAGATTTTCCCTTGTTGCTTTGTCATCCTACACACTCAAGTAGCTCGTTAGATTGATAAGAATGAAATGTTTGTCATAATCAAAACAAAGGGATTTATAGATGTCCATTTAGCCAACAATCTCCCCCTTTTTGAAGATGACAAACATTTCCTAAAACTAAAAATAAAGGAAATATAAACCATATGAGTTTCATACCTTTAGATTACCTTTTGTAGCTTTTCCTCTTGTTTATAAAATGTGTGCTTATTATTCCCCTTGAATTATGGAACATGAAATCCAATTCACTAGGGAATATAGCAACTTTCAATGTAAAGCCAATAGTTTATTTATGAAACTTATTGATTGAGTTTTTCTAAGTTTTAGTTTTGTATTTATTTCTCCCCCTTTGTCATTTCAAAAAGATATCCGTTTAGAAATAAAAACTCCCCCTTAATGAGATGTCCCATCAAATCTAATGAAAAAGATGTCCATTTAGAAGCCAAAGTATCAGGATGCGAAATAAGATTTTTTGTTGAAGTAGCACAAATATCAAAGAAAACATCTTCCAAAGGAGTGACAAGCAATTGCTTCCTAATTTTGTTAAATTGATCTAGTGGAAGCGGTTTTGTAAAAATATCAGCCAATTGATCTTCTGTATCAACATGATGAAGGGAAACATGATGTTTGGAGATTTTCCCTTGTTGCTTTGTCATCCTGCACACTCAAGTAGCTCGTTAGATTGATAAGAATGAAATGTTTGTCATAATCAAAACAAAGGGATTTATAGATGTCCATTTATCCAACACCAGGTTGAGCAGACAGTTGTCGAAAGAGTTTCCATAAACTGAGAAATCATCCATGAATATCTCCATTATAGATTCTGTTAATCCTACAAAGATAGCAGACATGCATCTCTGAAAAGTGGCTGGCGCGTTACAAATCCCGAATGGCATTCTTCTGAAAGCATATGTCCCAAAAGGACAGGTGAAAGTAGTTTTCTCTTGATCTTCCGAGTGTATAGGGATTTGGTAAAACCCGGAATAACCATCGAGGTAACAGAAGAATTTCTGATGAGCTAAGCGCTCGAGGACCTCATCTAGGAAGGGCAAGGGGAAATGATCTTTCCTTGTTGCTTTATTAAGTTTTCTGTAATCTATGCACATTCTCCACCCAGTTACTGTTCTAGTAGGTACCAGTTCATTCTTATCATTAAGAACAACAGTAGTCCCCCCTTTTTTAGGGACCACCTGCACGGGGCTTACCCATTGAGAATCTGAGATTGGGTACATGATACCTGCCTTCAGGAGTTTGAGAACCTCGATGCGAACTACCTCCTTGAGATTAGGGTTCAACTTCCTTTGATGTTCCCTCGATGGTTTGAATTCTTCCACCATAGGCAATCTGTGCATGCATAAGGCTGGGTTTACACCAGTTAAGTCAGTCATTTTATATCCGATAGCTTTCTTGTGTCTCTTTAGCTCATCAAGAAGTCTTTTTTCTTGGTCTTCTTCCAGAGTAGAGCTGATAATCACTGGACAAAGTTTCTTGCTATCAAGGAAGACATGTTTGAGTCCCTTGGGTAAGGCCTTCAATTCAGGGGCCTTAGGTGGTTCGGTAGTTTCTATAATGGTGACAGCCTTGAGTTCTTCAAAGGTGGCTGTTGGGGCTTCTTCAACTTTTTCTAAATATTGAAGGCATTGTTGCACTAGTTCGTTTGCCGAAAATTCTACTTCCGGGTTTGTTAAGGAACTTTCCAACTCATCGGAGGGTTCGAACATTTCAAACTGGGACATTTGATATATAGCATCTAGGAGAAAAACTTCTTCTTGAATGCTTGGTCCTTTCATGCTGTTAAGGACTCTGAATTGGAAAGCTTCCTTCCCAAGTCTTAGTATAATCGTTCCTGCTTCTACATCGATGAGTGCTCGGGCGGTAGCTAGGAAAGGTCTTCCGAAGATTATCGGGTATCTTAGATCTTCTTGTATGTCCATAATAACGAAATCGCACAGGACATAAGAATTTGTTCCTATTCTGACGGGTATATCTTCAATAATTCCAAGGGGAGCAGTTATGGTAGAGTCGGCTAACTGAATTGTCATTGACGTAGGTAACAAATCAGTAAAGCCTAATCTTTTACACATAGAATAGGGCATGATGGATATAATTGCTCCTAGATCTGCTAATCCCTTTTTGCTAGAGCCATTTCCAATCGAACACTGAATACCGAAGGAACCTGGGTCCTTCTTTTTCTTTGGCATTTTGTTAAGAAGAATATCTGAAGTGGTCTGAGCTAGTTTCACTGTTTCATGCTTTTCTGTCATATATTTTCTCGACAGCACGGTTTTCAGGTATTTGGCCCAAGCGGGCACTTCAGAAAGGACATCTAGAAATGGGATATCGATATACAGTTTCTTCATAGCTTCTTTGAACTTCTGGAACCTAGTGTCCATTTTGGTCCCTTTCAGCCTGTCTGGATAAGGAATTCTGGATGGGACTTCTGGCATTGGTTCCTTTTCTTTTTCTTTCTCAGTAAAATTTTCTGTTTCTTTGCTTGAGTTTCCTGTTGGGGAAAGAATGGCTACATCATCATCATCATGGATGATTCTGGTGATATCAGGCAGGACACGACCAGACCGTGTGGTGACAACATTCAGTTGCTCAGGTCTATTTTGGTCATGCCTTGGGTTTGCCTCTGGTTGCCCAGCGAAGGTACCTGCTGGTGGTTTCAACTGAGCAGCAATCTGTGCTAATTGGGCCTCCACCGCCTTTTGTTGAGCTTGTTGATTCGCAAGCATGGTCTGTTGAGATTGCATCATCTGCTTAATCAAAGATATTTCATCAGATGGTTGGGAAGGAGCACTCCTCTGTTGATATTGAATGACTTGTTGCCCCTGGGGTTGCTGCGGAGGTGCTGTCAACTGCGGTTGTTGTGGCTGCTGCAACTGAGGTTGTTGCAGCTGTGGGTGCAGTCCTGGGTATTGATAGGAAGGATTCCTAGGATAATTAGATCGTTGGAACCCATTTCTGTAATTCCCTTGGGCGAAGTTATTCTGAAATCCTGGTGGGTGTTTGCTGAAAGATCGACCTTGTATCTGTTGTTGAGGATTGGCAGTTCATGCAGGATTTCCATATTGGAACCCTGGGTGATTTCTTGGTTTATCTAGATTGTAGTACACCTGGCCAGGTATTGAATGGATGGAGTTGACTTGCTCTAGCATTTGGTCCTCGGGATGCTCAATAATGGGCTCATATTGCGGCACGGGTGGTTGTAAATCCATCATGACATTATACAACAGACCACATGATAATGTGGGATGGTCAGATGCATGACAGGCTTCACAAGTTCCAGTAGCTGCTTTTACTTGTTGAACTTGAGAGCTTTTCTTCTTGTCATATTCCCCAAAAGAAGTTTCGAGGGCTTGTTGCTTGCTAGCAATAGTCTTCAGGGCCTCTGCAATGGCCTTGAGTTCCATAGATTCTTTAGCTTTGTAGACTTTAAGAACTCCCTTGGGTTGGTTAGATGACCTTCCCCAATTGGATTGGTTCTCGGCCCCTAGCGTAACTATATTCCAAGCATCTTCATAGTTCTTTCTCATAAAGTTTCCTCCAGATGAGGAATCTAGAAATTGCTTGATATCATCACTTACTCCTCTGTAGAATGTTTCTATTAGTTGATTTTGAGATATGCCATGGTGAGGACACTTTCTCAGGAGTTCCTTGAATCTTTCCCAAGCTTCCGCAAGTGTTTCTCCAGGTAGTTGGGCGAAGTGATTAATCTATCCCCTAATCTCATAGGTTAGTGAAGGTGGGAAGAATTTCTCAAGAAACTTTTCTTCTAAAGGAGTCCAAGTAGTGATGATGGGGTGTCTATCTAAAGCATTGTACCAGCTTAGCGCTCTTCCAGATAAGGTGAAGTGGAAAAGGTGTAACATTATTGCTTCCAGGGCGATTCCCGCTTGAGGTACAAGTCGGCAGAGTGACTTGAATCTCTTAAGGTGATCCATGCAATCGTCTCCGGATGCTCCAGAGAAAGAGATGCCTTGCATGATCTGGATCCATTGCGTCCGGATTTCAAAGTTTGGTATGTTAATAATCGGTGGTCGGACTAGGTGATCATCTTCATAATTCTTCGAGACTGCGTAGTCCCGAAGTTGCTTGTTTCTTAGCACAAGTTGAGCAGCAGCATGCTCTGCTTGGATGCGGGCTTGTTCCTCAGCTCGAATCTCAGCTTGCACTTGAGCATGAGTGTCTGCAATAAGTTGTGCTCGTTGTGCTGCTATGGAGGCGTTAACTCTTTCTGTAACAAGGCGTTGCTCTTCAGCCATCTGTCTGGCTCTTTGGCGGTTAAGTCTAATCCTTCGGTGGAAACTTCTTTCTACCTCAGAGTCGTACTCTGGTTCAGGGGAGAATCCGATGCTATGAGGGGGTTGCATACACGTTTTCTACCTGAGTAGAAAGAAAATCACACGTTAAGATAATGGAAGGAAATGGAGAAATCAAGAAGATTTGGAGTAGTTATCAAGAAAAAGTGTAAAATCCTAATCAACCTAGAAGTTGTTAAGTAAAAGCTAAAACGTTCCGTTGTCCCCGGCAATGGCGCCAATTTTTGATGGAGTTTTGCAACGCCACTAAAAATCTTAGAGATGATGAATCCCTAAGTTTAGCCTTGCTAGTACTATGGTAAGAACTCCACCCACGTGTGCTAAGACACGCGGAAGTCTTATCGTAGTATAGTTAAGGGTCGAATCCTCGGGACAACGGTCTTGATGAAATCAAGATGGAAAATGTTTTTAGTTGTACTTAACTACTTAACAGTTGATATTTAGATCGAAAGTTTGATTTGGTTTTAAACTAAGTGCGAGTAAAGTAAAGCAAGAAAGTAGAGATTAAGGTTGTAAACAATGATTAAAAGCCACTAGGATGTTATCGGGTTTCACACCACTACACATGGATCAAGACATGCAACATAATAAAACAACCTGCAAAGAAAGTCAAATCAGTTAGTATCTTGTAGTCCTAGCTTCCTTTCGGATAACTAGCTACGAGAAGTGTGGAGTATTGCAACGCCAGCCATTCCGTAATGAATGGTCACATGCTTTGCATTACTCCTTCATGAAATGTGTTCCTCAACCTTACCAAGATTGCACTTTCATACGTCAACTGATTCCATTTCATAGTATGAAAGTGCAACGATGGGGGTGAGTTTACTCCACTCATGAAAGCACTCCTAGATAACGAAATAGAGATATGGTGACTACATACATCTAAAACCAACATTCAATCGATATTCAGATCTAAGGGTACAAACATAGACAATTCATACCAAAAGATAATAAGTAACACAAGTTGATGATCAGGCAACTAGCATTCATTAAACAATTGATGTTGAACAGAAAAGAAGAGTATCTCTATTACAAATTATTGAATTACATTGCATGAAATGAAAACATGGGTAGCGGGGCTACTCCCCGCACCCTAGTGAATGAAACTACTCGCTCATGTCCAGGACAAAGGAGGCGAGAAGAGAGAGAAAGAACGTCATGCAACGACGCCAATTTTTGAGGGAGTTTTGCAACGCCACTAAAAATCTTAGAGATGATGAATCCCTAAGTTTATCCTTGCTAGTACTATGGTAAGAACTCCACCCACGTGTGCTAAGACACGCGGAAGTCTTATCGTAGTATAGTTAAGGGTCGAATCCTCGAGACAACGGTCTTGATGAAATCAAGATGGAAAATGTTTTTAGTTGTACTTAACTACTTAACAGTTGATATTTAGATCGAAAGTTTGATTTGGTTTTAAACTAAGTGCGAGGAAAGTAAAGCAAGAAAGTAGAGATTAAGGTTGTAAACAATGATTAAAAGCCACTAGGATGTTATCGGGTTTCACACCACTACACATGGATCAAGACATGCAGCATAATAAAACAACCTGCAAAGAGAGTCAAATCAATTAGTATCTTGTAGTCCTAGCTTCCTTTCGTATAAATAGCTACGAGAAGTGTGGAGTATTGCAACGCCAACCATTCCATAATGAATGGTCACATGCTTTGCATTACTCCTTCATGAAATGTGTTCCTCGACCTTACCAAGATTGCACTTCCATATGTCAACTGATTCCATTTCATAGTATGAAAGTGCAACGATGGGGGTGAGTTTACTCCACTCATGAAAGCACTCCTAGATACCGAAACAGACATATGGTGACTACATACATCTAAAACCAACATTCAATCGATATTCAGATCTAAGGGTACAAACATAGACAATTCATACCAAAAGATAATAAGTAACACAAGTTGATGATCAGGCAACTAGCATTCATTAAACAATTGATGTTGAACAGAAAAGAAGAGTATCTCTATTACAAATTATTGAATTACATTGCATGAAATGAAAACATGGGTAGCGGGGCTACTCCCCGCACCCTAGTGAATGAAACTACTCGCTCATGTCAAGGACAAAGAAGGAGGCAAGAAGAGAGAGAAAGAACGTCATCTCCACGGAGGAGGGAAAGTTGAACCCTTGGTGAAGAGAGCAACGATCTTCGCACTTCGTGGTTGACTTGATGAAGTATCTTCTCTTCCCACCTTCTTTGCTGTTGAGAGGAGAGAGAAGATAGCTTGGTGATGGAACGCAGATCTCAAACTGGAAGCCTTGGGGCAGTGGATGGAAGACAAGAGTGCTCTGGAGCTAGAGAGGCAGCCTCTAGACGTCTGGGATTTGATCCCCTTGAAGTGACCCTTGAGGTCCTATTTATAGGCTCAAGTTGAGCCCAAATGGTCTTGAGACCGTTTGGTCTCAAACGGTCTTGAGACCGTTTGCCTTCTCGCGGTCTTGGGACCGTGAGGCCTTCTTGCGGTCTTGGGACCGTTTGCCTTCTCGCGGTCTTGGGGCCGTGAGGCCTTCTCGCGGTCTTGGGACCGTGAGGCATTCTCGCGGTCTTGGGACCGGGAGGCCTTCTCGTGGTCTTGGGACCGTGAGGCCTTCTCGCGGTCTTGGGACCGTGAGGCCTCCTCGCGGTCTTGGGACCGTGAGGCCTTCTCGCGGTCTTGGGACCGCGAGGCCTCCTCGCGGTCTTGGGACCGTGAGGAGTCTTTGTAATTTTTTTTGTGTTTTCTGTAATGAAAAAGAAGAAAAGTTAGTTTATTGGTGTATCCGCAATAAAGTAAAAAATTTTAATGATTCTATCTAATTTATCTAAGAAAGAGTATGGAAAATTAAAGATAACTAAATAAGATAACGTCACAAAATGGGAGGTTATCAACACCTCTGTTTATTTTTCTGTATCTGATATACTCTGCCTTCCAACTTGGTATCAATGATTGCTCCTACAGCAAGTGCGAGGGAGAGGCAAGAAACTTGTGTTCTTTTGAATCGCGATCAAACACCAGATGATGATTTTTGTTTTTGGAAATCGAGAACAAACATTGCTGGTTAGATAATGCTTACCTAATTAATTATAGTGGATAGATGGACTCGGTTAATCAGTGGGAAACCAGAAAACAAGGTTGTTGTTTGACATTTTTTTTCAGTTAATTAAATGTGCCGCTGATTAATAAGACTTAATCAGTCGTGTTTCACGTATTAGGACCTTACTGGTCATGTAATAACTTATTCACAAATTACCTTTTGACTTCATTCCAACTCGTATTGACTAGTCATGATGTTGGTTGGAAATCCAGGAGTCATTATTTTCATGTAGCTTCAGTACCTGTATACGGTAGTAGTTGGTTTATCCGGATCGATCAATATTGAGTCAGTGCATAATTATAGATGAGTGTGTGGGTGTTTTCAGGCAGATTTTCCGAATATTTAGGCTTCAGGACCTAACCTGAGATTTTAAGGGAAGTGTTTTGCAAGACGATCATACTGGAATACCCGCAGATGAAATGCACATTCGACTGGTTGAATTTCTAATCGATGATGCTCTTTGGAGTTACTTCTACAACGTATGCCTTGATTTTTAAAACGCAAGTTCCTCCTGGATACACTGATGTTTGGGAAATCAGATAGTGTAATCATGATTTTCCCTATACCATTGCTGCAATTTCAGGACTAGTATGGGTTAAGTTTGGGTGATTATGTGATTCCATACATGGGATCTTCCGGGCGTTTAGCACGGACCTTTGTGCCAAATATCAATTTTCATAGGGAGTGTTTATCTGGTTTAAATATTGCATAAGGAACAATATTAACACAAAGTATAATATTATGCGTAGGTGATATTAAACTTGGCTCAGACCTAGGTGACATTTTATTTGGCGTAATTAGGACTTGAGGTATGTACTCCTCCCTATTTATAACTGGGCATTTATATGACTACATTTTCCCATAATGAGGCATCTTTTAAAATACTTGCTCTTATTCCATTTGTCAGACAATTCATTCACTCTCATTTGACCTATTGTTATATTTTTGAAATTTCTTTTATCATGTTAATTTGGGTCAATGACCCCACCTGCTATTATGCCTGCAATATGCCATGTATCGTTTGTAAAAAAATGAATCTTGCCACTCTATTTATGCATGTTAGATAATTTGACTAGTTTAACTATCGTAGACGCTTATGCGTAACCATTAGGGCGCGCCTATTTCTGTCTGGGGTGCGTCTTTCCACCTCTTTTTATACAGGGGCACATCTATTTCCGCCCAGGGTGCGTCTATTTCCACCCATTTTACTTAGTCCATTGACTCAGTGGTGTCGTGGCCCTACTTTAGTTACTTTAGTCCAATATATCTATATGTAAATTATTATGATTGTTGTGATATTGTGAATGGTTAATGGCAAGATGTGTTATTTCACTTGTTTATTTATAATGCCTCATTCTTTTGAAAATTCATTCTCTTGTTACTTCTCCTTGAAGCTTACCTAATTTTTAATAGCCCCTTTTTTATGGGAACATCTTATTTTACTTTTTAAATGCCCTAGCTAGTCTTTTAACGTACATACTCAGCTTTTGCTGATTTATATCTTGTTTTTTTATTATTCTGGGTGTTCCCTCCACTCAGGTGTAGGTGTTCTACAGGACAGAGATTCAGGATGATTGTGAGCTAATTGGTGGACATGAGGACAACTTGGGATAGCCTTGTTACCCTCTGCATATAGGCATATGTGTGAATAGGTGTAATCTTTTCATTTTATGTACCAACCTTAGGGTGAGGAAGTTGTGTACATGAGAACATTTTGTAACTTTGTAAATAGTTATGTTTTCTGCTGCTTAAATATTTCATGGCTCGTGTTTTTGTTACCATTGAGTGGGCCCTCTATCGGGCCACACTCTTTACAATTACACACAGGAAAACTAGTCATATACTTAGATAAAGCCCACATACCTGAGTCTAGAGATTCCTAATAATCCTTGATCATCTAGATATCTGGTCATCACCTGATTAATAACATTTAATCATAATTAATACAATATTCACCATTATTAATGATAATTTGGTCCAAATTAGGGTTTTGGTCAGATCTAGGTTCAAACTTATTAGAATTTGTGTCTGATATTTTTATACTAATCAGTAAGTCATACTAAGGGTCTGATACAATTTTCATATTTTTCTGATGCTTTATCTGTTTTCTAAAATTATTATGAGACAAAAAGCATCATATAAGTCATTAATGGAGAAAGACCTAATATTTTGGCAATATAGTTCTGATCAAGTTCAAAATATTGTCTCTACATGATATTAGGGTATGGAATAAAATTTCTCGAAATTTATGTCAATAAATATCATTTATTACATTTAATATATCCTAACAAAGGTGTCATCTTGTAAATTAAAAACTAGCAATAATATTGCTTCAAAAGTATGATTTAAGGGTTTCATCATAAATAGGGCATTTTTCTGAATCCAAGGGTATTTTTGGGGCATTTATTGGCCAAGGGAGCTATTTATATACTATTTTATATTAATACATGTATATCTAAGATTGGAGAAGGTATTTACCAATTTATTTGAGTTGTCGTCAGATCATTGAGTGGATCTGCTTCATCGTCAACCCGTACACCCGCCTGATCTGTCGTCTCCCCCCCCACAGAAGCTTGCACCCTCGATCACATTTTCTACAGGTCCCGCCGGTGCGCAGTGAGGCATCAAATAAGGTCATTGCCTCCGTGACGCCTGACCATGCTGGAATCTTCAGATTCAGATCATTGTGCACATCTCTAGCCAATCATCAGGGCTCTCTAGGTCACCAGGTCCAAGGAACTAGAGGCAATCACCTCCAGGAAGTGCCCAGCCTTACTGAAAGAGTTTTCACTCTTGCAATGGGATCAACCCTGACAAGACAGAGATTCAGTCCCTGCCTCTTCGCTCGATGGTCTGCTGGGCGTCGCCTGCTGTGAGAAAACTCTACTATCTACCAGCGTGTCACCATCGTGTAGGCTAGATCCGATCTGGGAACCCCCAGATTTGCAGTCTATGTGTTCTCACGTGTGTCCCCCAGGCACGATTTTCTGCAGATGTCGGTCATGCACTGCCATGGCGCCGAGGCAGCATATCAGGTCACCGTCTCCTCACCTAGAGATGAAGTCATCTTCTCTGTTAATGCTGCTAAGTCGACATAGTAGGACAGAAGGTCCTAAACCCCACCCATAGAATCCTCCTAGAAGCGGGCTTCTGACCTCCATGCTCGTCCTTCCTACATGCGATCACAGGAATATCTACATCTCGCCTCGAGGATGGTCTTTGGAGGCCATTAGGATGCATTCTCACCGGTCCCTGGGGTCGACATCTCTGGCTGCTAGTGGTGAGCTCAGCCTGCAGTGACCTCCACGACCCACATGCTGCAACTAGAGCAGGTGAAGCTTGTCAACCAGTCTGGGTGGATGAGTTCTAGGGCCAACAACTACATAGGTATGGGTTCTCTGTCCACAAGCCAATAGGCAACTAAAGGATGCCTCAATATCTGGGATCAGCTGCTTCTTGTAGCGATGGAGAAAGCAATGGTAGGCATGATCCTTGTCAAGGTACATAACTGAGTACACTGCTGCCTGCTTCACGCAATGTCAAGGAGCCTCAACTATTGCCACCGCCTATGAGCTATAATGGAGAGTAGAGAGAGGTTTGGCTCAAAACTTTTCCCATGAGAGTTAGTGAGATCCTAGAATTGTGGTGGATTCAACCAATTAAGTTAACAAACTCAAACTCCTCACACTGACTAATTCCACTAGAACCAGAAAAATCACCTGCTCCTATGTTCTCGGAGGAAAGCCAGGTCTTTGGTTTCTCAAACCTTTGCCAAACATGCGCCCCAGTCAGGCTGTTGGCCAAACATGAAAATTGAAGCCTGAAGTATATTATAAACCTTACTTTGGGATTTGAGTAACTCCCTAGCCATTATTTCAAATAAATTGAAGTTTGAAACATTGGTACCCTTTGTCTAACATTAACTAATAATCATAATAAGACCAAAATAAATGCTTATTCACCTTTTTTTTAAAGAAGCCAGGGATCACTTTTATTCATCCCACACCCCTCTTGTGGGATAAAACATCAAATGATTACAGCTCCTACTCTTATATCTCGGGTCGAAGAACCAAAAGAAAGCACCCAAAAAAAATGGCCACATACAAACTGAGAAAAACGCAAGGCAAATATCAGTGACAAAGCTACACTGTCACTTTTGTCTTAATAATGTAAGGGGTACGGTTCTTATCCAGCTGGGTCAAACCATAAATCTTCATGGGAAGGTTCCTTGGGTCTGATCAAATAAAAGGAGTGTCGATGTGTATACCCCAAGCCCCCAACTCTGTGGCAGTGGCATTGACCTGCCTGTGGATCAAACTACCAATGATGTCTGACTGCTGGATCTCCATCTTGAGAGCACGAATAGTGCATGTAGCTCGCCACGAAGCTGCCTTGTCATTCCACAGAATGTCATATATCTTACGACAATCAACTTCCAGAGATGAGACATTCAAGTGTCAATCTTCCGCCATCTTTAAACCAACATAACACGCTTGTAAATAAGCGACGACAAAATCAAACACCCTCAACCATGCACGGAAAGCCAAAACAATCTATGCATGGTGGTTCCATATAAGACCAGCCACCCATCTCCAACTAACACCATGCGAATCAATATTTCTACCTATAGCTATGTTAAGCTTAATGTTGTGGATGTCGGGGGGATCCCACCGGAGTAAAGACACCTCCTTCAAGATCGTACGAGGCTCATCCAACTTAGCCTCCCTCATGGCCTTATAAAAAGGGGCATTATCAATAAGGTGAAATGCTTTGGCGTGCATCATCTTGTTCAGCTTGAAAAGAATGTGCTCCCACTCTCTGATAATAGAGTGCATCGAACCCTCATATCTACGTTGACATCTTAGCCTCCATATGCTATATGGAATGAGGATGGCCAGGATGCCCACCGTACAGTCTAAAATAGAGAAAGATGAACCCCTACTGCACATGTCAAGAAGAGAACTGATGTTCCTGGGTGCTTCCATCCCAGTCAGAATACAAAACTTGTGCCAAAAAGATCTCGCTAAATGGCCATGGAATAAAAGGTGAGGGGTGTCTTCTTCCTGTGGTTTTGGGCAATAATCACAATGAGAAGCAAAAAAATATATTGCACCTCCAGATGTTTTCATCTATGGAGATCGCCTTTCGGGCCACCTTCCAAACAAAAGCAGTCTCCTTGGGTGCATATGTATTCCAAATACTGCCAAGGCCAGGCGGGCCTGCTAATCTGCCCTCCCACAGCAGCCTCTTAACCGATCTAAGAGAGAAAACACCATTAACAGTTGGTGACCAAACGATCGAGTCCTCAACATCTAAAATCCAAATGTTTGACGATCTAATCACCGCAATACCATCCTCGTTGACGATCTGCTGAAGAGCGTCCCACTCCCAACCATGTTCCGGACTCCAGAAGTCACTAACAAGGAAATGATGGTTACTGTCACTAGATAGAATTACAAACTCATCCAATCTATGGTCACACCAGAGAGCATCCCAAAATGGTACATGGCCCCTGCCCAAAAGCCATCTGTAGTGTGAAAACATCTTCGGGAACATCATCCAAACTCTCCTCCAGAAAGGTGAAGGAGTAGTGCTCAACTTGAGCATGGAGGGATGAGAAGTAGATCTGCTGCCAGTACTGCTAGCATATTTATTTCAGACAAACGATGCCCACATGGACTCACCCATCATGACCTCCCAATTAGCCTTGGCAGTGAACACATCATTAATAGTATGAATCAAGACCAAGCCTAGACCTACTGATTCACGTGATGTAGCAACCCTCTGCCAACTCAACCAAGCTTTCCTGGAACAATCTCATCTGTCCGCCCAAAGGAAGCGTGAGAGCAGTTTCTCAATCCTATGGGTAACGCCCGCTGGAACACCAATCACGGCGGTGATGTAAATGGATACAAAAGATAAAACATGTTCAATGAGAAGCTTCCGCCCTGCAAAGGATAGGAGGCGAGCTTTCCACCCGACGATTCTGGAGTTAATTTTATGAAGAAAGAACTCGAAATCAGAAACCTTGGTATGCCCAACCGTGATAGGAATACCAAGGTATGTGAAAGAGTCTGTGGCCAGCTGGACCCCTAGCACAATAGCAACATCCATCGCCCTGGTCTGATCGGTAGCACTTATAACGCAAGAAGACTTCGATTGGGTCACAGCTTGGCCAGTGGCCTTCTCATAAGCGAGGAAGATGTATTTGATGTGATCAAAAAAACTAATGTCAGTGTTAATAGGGACCATAATATCATCCGTGTAGAGGAGAATGGGGGGTGCCTCCCCACCTCCTCGTGTTCGGAAGCAAGAAATGAGAGATCCTGAGACCATCACCTTTATCTTCCTGCAAAGCACTTCTTCGAATAGAATGAACAAAAAAGGGGAAAGAGCATTTCCTTGCTTCAGACCTCTATGCATCAGAAAGAAACCAGTACTAACATCACCCAGGTTAACAGTGGCCCACGTATTATAGAAAAAATTGAGAAGGAGATGGATGGTGTCTTGCATCAGGCCAAAATGGGAAAGAATTATGTTAAGGACACTCCAATTCACTCGATCCTAAGCTTTCGCCATATCAAATTTAATCATAACACTAGGAGCGTTCCCCCCACGATTAATGTCATGCATAAGCTCCTTAACCATCCTAACATGATTCATAATGTCCTTGCCTTTCATAAACACCCCTTGTTCCTTCAAAATCATCTTGGGCATGAGAAGAGACAACCTGTTACTTAAAGTTCTCGCCAAAATTCTGAGCACCATGTTTTCAATCGAAATGGGTCGAAAGTCAGAAGAAAGGGATTCTGGCGTGTTCACCTTAGGGATGAGAACGATCCTACAACAAAAACTACCACGGTGGCACACTTGCCAACTGAAAAAAGAACCTACCATGTCCATAAAATCATCATGTATGATGTCCCATGCGGCCAAAAAGAACGACAGAGAAAAACCATCTGGATCAGGAGATGAGGAACTGACCATCCCTCTCATGGTATTCAGAATCTCAGATTCATCAGGGATGGCAACAAGAGAAAGATTATCATTCAGGGAAAGACATTCTGGAATCTCTTGTAGGAAGGGTACGAGTTCCTCTTCATCAGGGGCCACTTTGTCCTCATATAGTGCTTGGTAATGTGAAGGTACTTGTCTAGCCATATCATCTGGGTCAAGGATTATAGAGCCATCTGGTAAGACGAGCTTGGGGACATGACGCTTCTTCCACCTGGTCTTGACCACAACATGGTAAAAAGATGTGTTTCTCTCGCCATTAGTAAGCCAATGATATCTAGATTTCTCCTCCATAATGATTCTTCTTGGTCAAGCACAAGCTCTAACTCTGATTCGGACGACCTCAAACACATCTCATTAGTAGGAGATGGGTTTTCATCAAAAGCAACTTGCATGGTGTATATGATATCCTCAAGGTCCCTTTTCTTCTGCATGGTATTCCCAAAGACCTCCTTATTCCACTTGCGAAGGGCAGCTCGAACCTTTTTCAACTTTTGACAGAACACAAAGGATGGGTGGCCGACAGAAGGCTCATCCCATGCTCCACGGATCACCCCCATGCATTCATCATGCTTCAACCAAGTAGAGAGGAAAGTGAAAGCTGCTTGTCTGCGAGGCTTGGTGGCACAGCCAGGTGAGATGAGTAATGGACAATGATAAAAAACCCGATATCTGATTAGGTGAAAATAAAGATTGTTAGGCTTGGCTGCGATCCAGGATTCATTGCCCAGGGCTCAGTCTAGCCTCTACCAAATAGTTGGCCCAAGATGTTGTTTATCAACCCAAGTATACCTGCTCCCCTTGAATGGTAATTCCTTCAGGTTAGCATCAATAATCATCGAATTGAAGTCCAAGATCTCTTGAAAGGGAGTAGGAGTGCCACCTCTATTCTCTATCTGTGCCTTGATCACGTTAAAGTCACCTACAATGAGCCACTGGGAGTCACCAATCGTGGTCGCCATAGAGTTGATCTCCTCCCAGAGAAGGGGCCTATTAGTGTAGGAAAAACTAGCATATACAACTGAAACAAAGAGGTAGGTGTCGTGAGCTTGATCGTGATGTGCTGCCGGTGTACTTGAACGACCTGCAGCTGTAAGGCAATATCAACATATATCCAGATCTTGCCTCCCTCCATCTGGTTATCAGTAGCCCAGTGGAGCCTGATAATATCTAGCATCTCCTCTGTGTGGAGGGCATGAAGGAAGGGTTCAAATTGGCCAACAACCCAAGGATGGTGACGCCTACTTAAATTGCCCAGGACTCTCCATGTTACATTATTAGCTTCTCCCCTAATGTTCCAAAACATAAATGACTAATCCATAAAAAGGGTAGAAACGTAGCACAACAAAACATCTCATCAGTTAGTAGTTTTACCTCCTCACCCCATCATCGTTGTCATCACCATATAAGGATAAGTCTTCGTCAGAAAGCCTCCTATACAAAGCCTCCCAATGATCAGGAGTACATCTTCTTCTAGGACCATCAAAAAGAGGGGGTGACCTTCTCAGGGACCTAGTCCTATATCTACTACACTCAATCCTCATGTGAGCCACCTCATCATATTCTCCCAAGGAGATGAAATCAGCCAGGCTTTAGTTCATCAGGCGTCGCCTATTGCCTTCGTCGTCAATGACAATTCTGCCATCAGTTCTATATTGTCGGGGTATGACCGGTGAGGTTGCCCGAGCCTCACAGTTCAGCAGAGGAGGGGGGGAGAGGGGAGAGAAGGAACATTATCAATGGGTTGAGCACTCCGATTATTAGAAATAAAGGCTTCCTCTGGAATCCTAAGTTCTCTTCCAACCTCCGTCATCACCATGCTGCGCTGTCCAGTAGGCCCTCTAGCAATGATGTGAAGGCGCATGGATGATTTGCGATCACCATAAGAGAGAGAGATGAACTGAGGGATGTCCTCACTGAAGGCTTCTATCTAGACCAAAATTCCAGATATATCATTCTCACTTCGCTGCCATGGCGAGATGCTGATCAACTTTCCAAACGGTTGAATCAATGACTCTATAGATTCATCATCCCTGCATATAATCAGAATATTAGTTAGCCAGAACTAGAACTGCTCTCTGCTAGCAGATCTCTCACCTTCCTCCATTGATATAAGGGAGATATATACAGTGGGGTCCAAAGGATGGGATCCCAGATATGAAGCAATCTCTCACCTCCTCGGTGAGATTGACGAAGACTACAACTTTCCGATCAGCAAAACGGTAAAGATCCTTCGCCTACGGCCATCTCCTCTGTAGGAACGGGCATAACTCCTCCCATCATACCCCTCCTGGCCACGAGACCTCAACGGCGTGCTGTAAAACTGTGGCCTTCTTGAGCTGCATCTCCGAGTCTGGACCAAAATCAACACAAATACGCTTAGGAACATGACTTGGTGCTCCCCTGGCAGGTATACCAGTCAACAATGGAGGGAAAGCCGCGAAAGACGAGATGTCTGAAGGAAGAGGATAAAGGATGCATCTTCACGCGAGGTGGCCTGGCCACTTGCAAACATAACAGAATTTGGGACAATTGCACAGGGCTTGCCAATGGCCCTTACACATGCACCTAAAGCAGGTGTCCTGGGGTATGGCGATCAGCAGTGCCTTGTGCATCAATGACACTGGTGCAGAAGAGCCTTCTTGAACATCCACGGGAGTGATCCACTGCGATTGTTGTGATCCTCTGTTGGTAAGATGGCGGTTAGGTGACTCCTGGGGGGGTGTGGGTGTCTTTGTGGCGAGGATCACTGCGGTAGCACTCTACGGGACATCGGGGGCTACTTGGGGGCATGTCCAAGTCCGACGGGGGGAGGGGGTGTACGTGCATGTGGATGCGAAGAAACTTCATGCTGCCCTCCATCTCTGTCTCGATTCAGGATTCTTTGAATGTCTGGTATGATCTCCTCCGGAGAGATCGTGGACGTCGTCGACTCCGTGCATTGCTGCATAACCACTATCTACACTCGAAGGCCATGGTTGCCCGCTCGTGGTGGTCTTGAAAACAACGACATGTGAAGGTCATCAATAGAGGAAGCCATCGAGCTAGGATGTAGGGTTGATCAGCGATGTCGCCTTCAACAATCAAAACCAGACGCTGGTATGAAGCTAACACCGCATAGGCTCTAATGAGATCATTGCATGGTGCGGGAGTGTGAGGTCTTTGGTGGTCTCCAGTAGGCGGAGTGCCTAGCTGGAGGGGAGGGGGTGGCAGTGCAGCCGCCGGGGAGGGCTGTCACCCTCGGGATCACCTCCTGATCACCCTAGAGAGACATGACTCTTCAGTTGTTCACCCTTCAGTTAAGATAATCCCAATTGGTACCCATACTAAGATTTTGAAGTCAGGTTTGCATTAAATGACATCTAAAAGTGTCGACATAAGTTCAACTTAATTTATCGATCACATCACACCTCAAGCGACACTAAAATTATTTTACACCAATATGGCTTCAAATATTATATTGGATATTGAATCCTAAATTTGAGGTTATCACATCGTCTCTATAGTACTCCAAATGGACCTGTGGGAAATCTTATCAATCTTGAAGAACAAACAGAAAGGAGTTGTCCCTTCTCTTTGGTGTACTAGCATCAACTTGCTATCCCACAATTTGTCTCCCTTGGTATCCCTCCCATTATTAGTTAGGACTTACTTGGGTTCTCTCAGTTACCACAACTAGAGAAGACAACAATTGTCAAAGTCAATTAATTTGTTTGAGAAGCCCCCAATACCCATCTTTTTATAGGCAGGTTAGGGTCAGGGTTCCCATTTTATACAGGAGTCGAAGGGGATGGAGTTTGACAAATTTTCACATCGTACAAGTGGGAAAGAGATCAGTTCATAGGTGAATTGATAGGTTGGCATGTCAACCGATCAATCAACCCTTGAACTAGTTATTTCATCATGTTTCCCGATCACAATTGTATGGTCAATTAATATTTGATTTAAATCACCAACATAACGTCAACACTAATCCTTGAATCAATCAAATTGATCCATCAACTGGTCAGTTCATAACCTGAGCCAGTCAGTTCTTGGACCTGAGTCGATCAGTTCACTTCATGAACCAGTCGGTTCATGGACCAGATTGCAATATTGGTTCAATCGACTTGACACACTAAAATGATCGATTTAACACTTAAACTGATTAGTTCACAGTTAAGTTAATCAACGTTCAAAAATTATTTGTTTAAATTGAATAGATAACTCTTTAGTAATCAAATTTAAAACATATTCATGAATGAAATCCTATTCCAAGTGTATCCTGTTTGTGTACCCTATAGGTTTCAAGTTACGTTGACAGTGAATATCCATAATTGATTTATGACATCACAAGCAATGAGCGGTTTGTAGCAACAAATCATTGCTACCCAAGTAATGAGGAATGTTGGAGAACAACTTCAACCTACATTCTGTGGTTGGTGTTACATTGATTATCTAATTCCTTTGTCACTAATATTTGGACTGAACTCGAGGCGTGGAATCATCATCCTCTCAATGTTCAATTCATGTTCCTTGAATTAGAGCATACTATCTAAGATATATTTGACCTCAATATCATATATTGATTCACATTTATATGAGCATGCTTTTCTTAGTCTCACGTATCAAGTGGCTTGGATATCAAACTCCAGTAGGAGGGACAAATCCCATCTAAATCACTCATAGTCATGCCCATGTGTCACAATGCACCCAATCACTCACCTTTATGGCAACCCTTATTCAAGGTCATAGTGGATGATGTCAAAGTACATCGAATGACATGTGATGAGTGTACTGAATTTAGGTGTAAGACCTACAATCACCACTACCATTGTGAGAGATGATTATGACTACCATTTATGGTTTCCATGTGTCACTCTCAAGGTTGGTATGTCCATACATTATTATTTAACAAGTATCTATGTGTTTGGTTTGATATCACATATCATGACTGATGATATTCTATCATTAACCAACACACACTCTAGTCTTTTGTGTCATTAATGTTTATCAACCTTCCACAATAACATACGACTAGGGACATAATAAGCATGTACATACTTTTGACATCCATATGATCACATTGTTCACGTCATCAACCCAAATACATACATCATTGAGTAATGTCATTCTTTAAATGTTCATTATGTTTCATCATTATCATATAACTAATTGAAATAGAATAAATAAGAATATTTCCTTTATTATTAATCTAATCCATTTATAAGATATGTCATCACAATCATCATATGATTGGCTCTCTAGGTATACTTACCAACAGACTCCCACGTGCACTTACAGACAATCACCCACAAATCTCATTCTTATTGATCTTAAACATGTCAGTCATGTTTATGTTGCACAACTGCTAATCCAGTGGGTTAGTAACATTTGCCTTTAGTCAGTGCATTGCATAATTCACATCATCACTGCATGATATCTCATATGAAATGGAATTTCTGTAATATGCTATATGATATTCCTTTCCTAACTAGTAGCTCCATTGTTGTCATAGTATTTCTACTGTGTCATCAATGGTTGGAGCATCTCATAAGTTCACCTACATGAACTTCTAGATCCATATAGAATCCTTTGTTGTGTTCATAACACTAGGATATGTTGACTCAAGGTCAATTAGGTCAATGTTGACTCACATCTAAATTGACTAAACCTGTGTTTTTATGATGACTAACCATTCCACATATTTGTGTCTAATGTCTCTACATGAGTGAGTTCAGATTAGGTATAGACACACTCCAAATGCCCTAACTTGCACATATCAAATTGGAGAAAAGACAAGTCAAAGTCAATACAAGTGCATGTTTTTGTAATATGATGTAAATCCATTAGAATCATGTTGTAAATCACTTGTAATGATTGTATGACTTGTAATTAAGCTTGGAAAAAACCAGGATCACTTAGATCAAATGTTTAAGCACTCAAAAGCCATTTTCCAAAATTCTCATCAGGTTGTTCACCAGTTGAGTTGTCAATACAAATAACTTGACCGATTCTAATTGGATCTTGAAAATGACTTTTGATCGGTCGAGTTTACACTTCACAGAACTCGACCGATGGAGTACCTAACCAATTTGATTTTCATTGATCAGTCGAGTTTCCCCAGGACAAACTTGACTGATGGTCTGAATATCGACTTTGTCTTTTACTCTATCGGTCGAGTTACCTTTATAGAAACTCGACCGATTGCACTGTATGGAAAAGTAAAGAAAAGTGCTTCTAGCCATTGTGGAGTTGCAAAAAGTGAGAATATATCTGTTGCAAGCCAAAAAATGGCTATTTTTCATTACCAAGTGTTCCCAAAGGCTAAGAGGCATCCCTAGCTATAAATAGGACCCCTTGGGCTTCATTGCAAGTTTGAGCATTCAATGCAAAACTCTATGTGAGGTTCCTATTCTATAATTGAGTGCTTCCTACAGCCTCCTCTCTCTCTCTAAGCTTAATCACTTGCTACATTTGTTAGAGTGAGTAGGAAATCTATAAGAGAGCTAGTCCTACATGTATTTTCTTATGAGGCTCTCACTTCCACCACCTCCCTATCTCTCTTTTCAACCATGAAGATGAAGGATCTCTCTCTTGGCTAAGAGAGGTGAAGAAGAACAAGGGAAGGCATCCCTTGGTGAAAATCAAGGTTGAAGACTTGGAGCTAGAGTGGGTAAGCCCTTGGTGAAGGCAGAAGACTCCTTGCTCAAGTGGGTAAGTCCTTGGTGGAAGCTTCTCCGAGTGAAGGTGAAGTCAAAGGTGGAAGATCCAAGAAGAGTGGGTAATTCTTTGAAGGATGAAGACTTGTGCAAGAGTAGGTAAGTCCTTGGAAGAAGGCAAAAGACTCTTGAAAAGTGGGTAAGTCCTTAGTAAGGTTGAAGACTCTTTGTATTGGATAGGTAAGTCCTTTGGTGGTCATGTATTGTATCTATTATAATGAATATAATGAAGGTGCAAGGTTAAGAAATCCTAGAGGTTGACCTCTCTAGGTAGTGGACTGACTCACTTCTAGTTTCAAGTGTGGAACCACTCTAAATAGCTTGTCTCTTGGTGTATGTTCAATATCTCTCTCCCTTGCTATGCATGTTTTAGTTGCCCTCAAATTTCCTATTTAGCAACCTTATCTTGTGATCTATCTTGAAGGTCTAATGAATTTTGTGTAAGTGCATTCATCTCTATTCACCCCCCTCTAGAGCATCTATTCACTAGGATCCAACGTGATACTCAACTTCAGTTGTAGAATTTGAATAATGGTCTATATTTCAAGACTTTTCCAACTTACAATCTTAAGTTTATATGGTCAAATAGAAATTTTATATTGTGATCATTAATTCTCAATTTGGAAGCTTGCATATGTGTGACTCTTTACAACCAACTCTTCCTTATTCCCAAATCTAAGGAACTACTCCTCAATGTTTCTCAAGTACTAATGGATGTTCTTTATGGCATTCTAATGACTTTCATTGGAATCTAAATAATATCATATTGTCATGTCCAATACATATAATATAATGGGATGAGTATATAGATCCAATTTCTAGTGCATATGGGATCTTACTTGTGTTTTTTCCATTCTTCACAAGAATTGGTATATGAGGTTCTTGAGAGACTAATCTCATGTATCATGGACATGTTCTCTCTCATTGAATCCTTCATGTTGAACCCTTTCATCGTGATGGCCATATATGTGCTATTACTTAGGTCTAGAAGATTTATAAATCTTAATTCCTATCACATAGGATGCTTCACCTAAATACTTCTTAAGAAGGTGCTTTCCATGCCACTGTTCAGTACTTATAGTATCGATATGTTATTTCCCATTAATATGTGGAATATTTATATGCTCCCACTAAATATTTTGTAATCACATATTTCATCTTTATTTTGACTAAAGTCAAACTCTTTAACTATCTTTTCAAATCAAAGATTCCATCTCGAAGATGCTTGTTTCAACATGTATATTGATCTTTGTAGATTATAGACTTTATTTGCATTAATGGAGTTATAAAATCTTCTAGATGTGTCACACATGCAACCTGTCATATATTCCTATAAAAGAATGCAGTTTTAAATATCCATATGCCAAATCTCATATTCTCGATAAGATGCAATATCAATCATGACCCTAATGGATATAACCATGACCATTGGTAAAGGAATTTCATCATGTCCAACACTTTGAACTTGTTTGAAAACCTTTGCAACCAATATTCTCTTGGGCTATCCATGTTGGTATTCCTCTTAAGAACTCAATTGCACCTTGGGTTTACCCCTTTAGGTGGTACCATTAAGGTCATACCTTGTTGGTGTACATGAAGTCCATTTTGGATATAATGGACTCTAACCATTTCTGAGACTGGTCCCTTAATAACTTCTTGATAGATTGTTGGCTCATCATCTAATGGCCAACTGACCGCCATTCTAAGTTATGAGATATGATAATCCTTTAAGATCACAATGTGTTCTAATAAAACTACGAGTTTTATGTTACACAAGGTACTTGAGATTCCACAACAATTTGTGATTCACCTAGTTCCCATTATACCTCCTTAGGTTTAATGTTTACTTGGTGATCTCAAACTTTTTGAGTTTTAGTTTACTCACACTGATTCCTTTGGAATTAAGCTATCCTAGTAACAAAAACTTTTGTTGTTGAATTGGGATTAAAGGTAGTATTCAACAAATTAATATTTTTTATTTGTGGATAAATCTTTTCAAAAACTAGTTTCTTGTATAAGTTTCAATCCTTATAAAAGACATATTGGGACATTCCCATACCATATCTCATATGTTGTCTTCTAAACGATTTTAGATGGTACACCATTTTGTTTTTAAGCATGTGTCCAGAAAGGGAACTAAAAGATAAGTTAGATTCATTGATAATCACCCCATGACTCATCATAGTGAGATTCCTTCTTTTTGAAGCATCATTATGTTTCAGGTGGAGTTCATTGTGATACACTATCACACTCTAGCCATAAGGTCCTCAAACTCTTGATGTAAAGTATTTCAACGTTGATCATATCAAAGTGTCTTAATATTTTTACCAAGGAAGTTGTGTACTTCATACATTATCTTCTCTAACACTTCAAGAGACTTATACTTGTATTTAATTAAATACAAATTATCATCTAAACTGAATTTTTTCAATAAGTTTGATGAACTACTAGTAACTATCCAACATTTACTCTAAAGGTCTACTTACATCATTATGTACAAGACCTAATAGAATACACGTTCTCCCACTTCATTTAGTGAAAGTATTTTTGTCATGTTTCCCAATAAGTAATACATGCATGTCTGTAATGATTCAATAACCAAAGAATCTAGATAAACATTATCATGGGTTGTAGAAGTGCATTTCTTATTTATGTGCTTTAAATACCAATGCTATAGATTTTGATTGTTTGAGTTATCAAATTCTAATCCCTTTTGGTATTTACATTTTAAGCATTTATCTTTATATCCGACAAACAAATATCATAAGATATTTGGGGTAGTACCATACAAGATCATATCTTTGAAAATAGAACATTAACTATTCTTTATTTATAATCATCCTTGTCCATACAAGATGCAGAAAGTAAAATGTTTCTTTTATTGGCATAAATGAAATAGCAGTGCATTAACTATATTACATGCCATGTGGGATGAGATAAGATATAATGTCTAACTATAGTGGCAGCAACTCTTGCTCCGTTTCACACAAATAGTTTGATCTTGCCCTTTCATAAAGACTTACTTCTTTTTAGATCCTACATATTTGAACAAATGTGAGATCTATATCCGAGTATCATACACCCAAGGATGAAGAAGAAGTTAAATTTAGCTCATGAATTATACATCGAAGTGAATGTATCTATCTTTCTTCTTTAGTTCCTCCATGTAGAGAGGGCAATTCCTCTTCTGGTGTCTCGACTGGTGACAGTGGTGACAATTGCCACCCTTACCCCTCCCTTTTCTTTGAGTGCGGACTACTTGGGCTTCTAGGTAGCTTACAACTATTCTTAGCTTTTCCTTTGCCTTTATAATTTCCTTTGGATTTGCTAATCATCATCACATACTTGGGCTTGTATTTCTTTATTTGTGCATCAATTGTTCTCAACATGCCAAGTAACTCAGTCAACGACATGTCAAAGTCATTAATGTTGTAGTTCATGACAAACTAACTATATGACTCTAGCAGAGATTGTAGAATCACATTAGTGGCCAACTATTGATCCAAGGGGAATCCTAGTCTAGAAAGGTTCTCCACATACCCAATGGCTTGAGAACATGACGACCTACTAGATCTCCTTCTATCATGTTATATGTGAACAATGCCTTAGAGAACATCATATCTCTCCCACCTTGCCTGATCTTGGAACATGTTCTTAAGATGTGTCACCATCTCAGTAACATCCATGTTCTCATGCTCTCTTTGCAAATCATTGTTCATGGAGCAAAACACTATGCATTTTACATCAACAACATCTTCAATATGCTTTTTGCAGACATCCCTTTCAGCCTTTAGTGCAGTGGGAGCAGGTTTGTCTAGGTTTCTGTGACATAGAGCTTACACTCGTATGTGAGAACATTTGTTAACATCTTTAACCACTCATGGAAATTATTCCCATTTAACTTGTCCTTCTCAAGGTCTGATCACAAAGAAAAAGTATTGTGTGTTGCCATTTGATTCTACAAGAGAAATTTACAATTCTGTCAAAACATTTTTGATTTGATATGATTGAATTTTTTTGATGATGTTTAATCAATCCTTTTATAACCTATCACTCTCATTACTTTGTTTAAATCAATAACCCTCATTTATCAGTTTGGAAGATGTCAATGCACAAACTTCTAATGAGATAAGATCTAAAACAATTGAGTTAATATGCAGCCAACGCCAATGTCCATAATCAATCATTAAGGTAGGAAAGTTTTGCCAATTGCATATTATGCAATTCTTGGATAGATGATATGTACAACTCGTTTCCACAATCATGTTCTTAGTATCATTAAGGACACCTTGTTAATCCTGACCCAAGGTCCAACACGATAGAAATGCACCCCATTTGATAGGCCCACATAACTACCATCATACTTCCACGAGATGTATAGTGCACCATGCTTCGCATGCCCATGCATAATCGATCAAGATTTTCATGTGTGATGCTAACAAAAAGCATCATAGACTTAATATGTTTGATTGAGGGATTTTATATTTATATATATACATTCCATTATGTACTTATAGTACGTATCATATACACACTATATCCACAAACAAAAACATGCAATTAAAAGACAAGCAATGGTTTTGCCATACTATTGTAATTCCTTGGAGCCATAACGAAATACTACCACCTAAGATCTACTTCACATGAAACAACCTGTTGTTGGTGAAGATCTATTCTTTAACCATTCCAAGTTGATCGATTCAACCCTTGAACCGGTTGGATCACCTCTTCATCGGTCAATTGGTCTATTAGGATGGTCGGTTGGTCTTTAGTCCAATGTCTTCTGGACATCTCAGCCGATCGGTTGGGCTACTAGCCAATCGATTCAAATCCTGTGTCTGTCCTCCTCAGTCCTCTAGTTGTCAGATTGTCTTTGAGACGATCGGTTCGTCTGACACTGAGCGTCATCTTTGTCGTAATAAGAAATTAAAAACTATCCTAATGTTCACAAACTTATTACATGGTAATAGAGAAACCTAAGATACATTTGAGGGGATCATAGGGAGGAAAGAATAATACTTTTACATGTTGGAAGAAGAAGGTAAGATTCAATACGTGCCTATTTCCAAAAAAAAGACTCAATACGTGTGAATATTTACCATTAAAACCAATCTACAACGACATCTATAAATTGCATATATATATAAATCATATATATTAGTTTGGGATCACATGTGGTAGTTAATCTAATATGCACATTAACTATTTTAAATATTCACACGTATGCAATAAATAAAAGGTGAAAGCCAAAACCTGATCATATCAATTAAATCCCAAAACATGATATATTGACTAGGATTTGATACCACTGTAGGGAAATCTTGCATCAAGATAGAAAGAGGAAACAAAAATTTACCTACCATATTCCCCTTTAACAAACAATCACATCAACAACTATGTGTTGGGAATGATGGTTTTGAGGTAATACCTGGTCATGGAGAAAGTCCAATGGCAATTCCGTCGATGCAATATGTGACTTTCTTTAAGTTGCACTTGGATAACACATGCAACATCTCTTGATTGATCACCACGAACAACAAATTGACCTTATCCTCCTTGCGGTAGGCAACAACCTCCTTGCCTCTATAACAATCCACATGGACCATTGAGAACACCTGTCATTCTTGAAGAATAGGCAGAAAGGAGTTGTCCCTTCTCTTTAGTGTACTACCACCAACTTGCTCTCCCAAAATTATTCTCCCTTGCTATCCATCCCTTTATTGGGTAGAATTTTCTTATTTTTCTCGATTAGAACAACCAAAAAAGACAAAAATTATTAAAGGAAATTGATCAGTCTAAGAAGGCCCCAATATCCATCTATTTCTAGAAGGGTTACGGTCAGGGTTCCCAGTCTATATGAGAGTCGAAGGGAATTGGATTTCACAAAATTTTGCATCCTGCGAGTAGAAAAATGGTTAGTTCATAGGTGAACCAACCGGTTGGCATGTGAACCAATCAGTTCAACCCTTGAATTGCTCGTTTCGTCATGTTTCCCAATCACAATTGTATTGGCAATTAATATCTGATTTAATACACAATAAGACCTTGAATCAATCCAATTAATCCACCAAGAGGCTGGTTCATAACCTGAGCTGGTCAGTTCATGGACTTGTACTGATCGATTCACATCCTGAACTAGTCGGTTCATGGACCAGATTGCCAATATTGGTTAAATCAATCTGACACACTAAAATGATCCTTCAACAATTGAGTTGTTCGGTTCACAGTTCAGTCAGTAAACCTTCAACCAACATTGTTTAAATTGAATACCTAACTCTTTAGTAATCAAGTTTAAACCATATTCGTGAATGAACTCCTATTCTAAGTGTATCATGTATGTGCAAATCTATAGGTTCCAAGTTATGTTGGTAGTGAATGTCCATAACTGAATTATGACATCACAAAAAATGAGTGATATCTAGCAACACATCATTCCTACCCAAGTAATTAGAAAAGTTAGAGAACAACTTCAACCTACAATCTGTGATTGGTGTTATAGTGATTGACTAATTCCTTTGTCACTTATATCAGTATTGAACTCGAGGCATGGAATTATCATCCTCTCAATGTTAATCCATGTTCCTTGCACCATAGTAGACTGTCTGAGGTATATGTGACCTCAATATCATATATTAATTCACATGTGCATGCACATGCTTTTCTTAGTCTTGCTTATGAAGTGGACTAGATATAAAACTCTATTAGAAGGGACAAATCCTATCTACATCACTCACAATGATTCCCATGTGTCAGAATGCATCCAATCATCACCTTTATGGCAACCCTTATACAAGGTCACGGTGGATGCTGTCAAAGTACATCAAATGACATCTGATGGGTGTAGTGAATTTAGGACTAAGAACAACTATCATCACCATCACTGTGAGAGATGCAAGTGACTACCATTTATGGTTTCCATGTGTCACTCTGAAGGGGGGTCTTTCTGATACATTGTTCTTTGACAAGTATCTATGTGCTTGGTTTGATATCACATATCATTTGTGATGAGATTCTATCATTAACCAACACACACTCTAGTCTTATGTGTCATTGCTATCTATCAACATCTGAATAGGGACATAACAAGAATGTACACACTCTTGACATTCGTATGATCTCATTATTTAGGTCCTCAACCCAAAGACATACGTCATTGAGTAATGTCATTCTTTAGACACTCATTATGTTTCATCATTATCTCATAATAGATTGAAACAGAATAAATTAGAAGATTACCTTCACTATTAATCAAATATGTCTATAAGATATGCCATCACAATCATTATATGATTGGGTCTCTGTGCATACTTACCTACAAATATGAAATAAATAATTAGGCCCTATTCATTAACATTTTATGGAAGGTTGGTGCCTCATTATCCCCCTTCATTTGTGGGTTCAATCCTATGTATGTCCAATTACAATGTGTTCATTATGTTTATGTCTATTTGGTTTAAGTCCAATCTTTTTTAGTTTTAGTGCATTCACAAGCATGCATACCTCATGTGTGTTATGATATCATATCATACAAGGTTCAATGAGTAGGTTATCTAATAGGAATGCTTAATCAAGTTAAGAATGCATCCTGAAGTCCCTAATAACGATTAAGTATGTTCAAATCAGTTTTAAGCTTTATTGTAGATTATGTTTATAGTATTACCAAACCCAACCACTTAAAAATGGTTTATTGAATGCATGGTTATGTATAAATGTGCATAGATTGTCTACAACATTTAATAACTCTTAGGAGGTGGATGCACATACAAGTTCAAGACTTGGTGGGTGTCATCTATAAGATTCAATAAGGTTTAACCAGATCACCATGATATCATGTATTATGTTCTTTTTTGTAGGCTTTGTGAAACAAATGTCTTTGTAAGAATCAATGTAATAACATCATGTGTAAAGTTATTCCATTGTTGCAATGAATGATATAAGCTATTTGTGACAATCTTCAAGTCTAATATTGATGAAATATGCTTCTAATGTTGTTATATGGATTATACTTGGGGGTTGTTGTAGTCACCATGGAGAAAAGTGTTCTTAATATCAAGATGATACAAAGGCTAAAATAAATGAGAATCCAAGAAATAAAAAGTGGAATGTATGACATTTCAGCTACCAGAGAAAAGGTCTCAAGGTTGTTTTCTCCATATACAACTACTAGTCGAGCCTTGAGATGATCAAAACACTGGTAGACCCTTATTTCTTAGAGAAAACTCATCTACAACCAACAATAGTCTTGTCTTTTGGAATAGGAACATGACTCCATGTGTGATTTTGTCTGAGATCATGCATCTCATCTTCCATCACAAGACTATAGCCTAGGCGACCCATAACAATAAATAGATAACTAGGATCAATAATATCAGATATGGATAAGATAAAGGCTTTGTACAAGGGACATATATAGTCATATGAAACGAAGTTGGAATGGGATGAAAAATACATGACCATTTTCCTTTCAAAATTACAATAGACAGTTCAAGAGAACTATTTCTACTAACAAAATCTCTAGGCTGAGTGGTGATTGTAGGAGGGTTGCCATCTTGCTGTCTAACACTTGATCTAGACGACTCTCCTCTGTGTGTGATTTTTCTTAGATAGGAGAGTCATACGACAAGATGTTAATAAACATGGTACATGAGATAGCTTCCTCAGGTTCCCCTACATACTGAGAATCTCCAAAAAATGAAGCTTCCTCAAAATAGTGAAATAAGTACAAACTATAAATTTGTGTTCACATGGCTTTAACATTTGTATCCCTTTTGAGTCTTGGAATAACCAAGGAACACACATTTGTAAACCTTTGAGATGAGTTTATCCCTACCATGCCCAACACTATGAACGAAAAAACACACCCAAATATTTTGGGAGAAACACTACAAATGGTATGGTTTGAAGAAAGAAGTTCGAATGGTTATGCTATTTTTTATAGTAGAAGATGGTATGTCGTTAATGAGGTATGGGGCGGTGAGAAATTTTTTTCCCCTGGACTCCTTTGGGACTTTTGTATGTAAAATAAGAGTGCAGACTATTTCAATAATATAAAAATGCTTTCATTCAACACCCATTTTGTTAAGGTGTATGTGGGCAAGAGGATTGGTAAATGATACCTTTTGAAGAAAATAATTGATTGAAACCATGACTAAAAACTCTTTGCATTATCTATTTGAAGAATACAAATATGCTGAGGAAATTGAGTTTCAATTTCATTGTCAAAACTTTGGGTTATAGATAACATCTCCAAACAATATTTCATTAAAAAACCATGAGATTCTAGAGAAGTTCATGAATAAAGGAAACAAAATACTTGTAACCAAGTATTGAAGGAATCCAACATGATCCTCAAATGTGAAAATGAATGAACCCAACTTTGGCTTAACACTCATATGATCCCTTTCCCTAAAGATGGATGGATGATGCTTTCCTAACTGACATGAGTCACATTCTAATTTACCAATACTAGATAGCTGAGAATGAAGAAATGAGTTTGTCTAAAGACATGCATCCAAGCTGACATGAATATGAAGAGGAACAGCTGCTACACACAATGTAGAAGTTACACCAAGATATGAGATATATGTATATTCATACCTGCCATCAATCACCTTCTACGTCTATAGGTCCTTTATAACACAATCATCAAGGTTAAATGTAACTAAGGCTTGAAGAGAATGATTTAAATTTCTTTTAGAAATTAAATTAAAGGGGAACTTAAGAACATAGGAGGCTAATGGTAGTGGAATGGTAGGTTAGGGTTTTATGGTTCCTGTGCCTTATACATGCACTTTTGAACCATTGGCAATGGTGACATATGGTAGTGACGATATGCTTGTGGATAGGTTAGAATAAGGTTGCTTGTACCAATAATGTGATTGATTTCACATGAGTCAAGAACCTGAGAAGAAGAACCATATAAGAAGCTTTAAATATGCATGGAATATGATCACCAAGATTTTGAACAAAGGAAGCATAACAACAACAGATGATGAAGCTTGTTGGGACGCTTTGTACTGGAAGAACTTATTATATTCATCATAGATCACTTGAAATTGGTGGGTTGCATCTTTATGAGTGTCTTTAATGGATGAAGCAATGGTATATAGGGTTCTTTGAGGATATACATCGATCTCATAATAGGTTTCTTTGTAGTGCGCCATCTTTCCACAATGGATGCATTCTAGGTGGTGATGCTTCTTGAAGTCTGCCTCCATGTCCTCCTCATCCTCCTCATCCATGGGCAGTGAAACCAATATTGGTATGACTATTTGTAGTAGAGACCATGATGGATTTATTAGAAGAGGTGTGTAGAACTATATTTATAAGGCATAAGAGACTTATCAATATCCTACAGCCAAATTAGGAAGTTTAGATTCAACAAGGATCTGACTACATACTCCTTCGTATTCACATCGAAGACTAGATAGGAATTTGATTGTTGTAATCTAATCTCTATGTTTTTAGAGTTCTTTGAGATCCACAATATAAAAAAGTAAATAATGGATATCTCCAGTGACTCGAGCTACTTCCCCAATTATTGAGTTAAATACTTATCATCCTGTTGAGGATTATATTCTACATAGTCATCTCATAATACATGAGATATTGGATTCACACATGTTATTTATATTATCTAGACATCCTTACATTTCTCAAAATGGTTGATGAGACAGGAGACATGCTCCTCCATGGAGTTCCACAAAATTGACAGAAGATTTGCATCAGTTTGCTCCTATTGTTTTAAAGTGTCATTTTGGGAGGACTCTTAAGGTGTTTATGTTGGTATGTATGCCCTGAGAGACAATCATGTGATGATTGGTGGGATACATTAAGATTGATTTGATAAACATAAAAGGCGAGCTTCCAATTCTTTCTGGTTCAGTCAGATGAGATAGTGATAGAACAGATTGAATGTCTAGAGAATGACAGTACTCAATGACGTATGCCTTCAGGTTCATGACTTGAACGATGAGATCATACGGATGCTAAGAGTTTGTACATTCTTGTTATGTCCCTAGTCGGATGTCATTGTGGAAGGTAGATTGACAGCAATGACACACAAGACTAGATTGTGGTGTTGGTTGATGACAGAATCTCATTAGTCATGATATAGAGATATCAAACCAAACACATAGGTACTTGTTAGAGAACAAGGTACCAGACAGACCCACCGTGAGTTTGACACATGGAACCATGAGATGGTAGTCACAGTCAGTACTCACAGTGATGGTGGTGAGTGTGATTCTTAGACCTGAAATCACTACACTCAACACATGTCGTTGGGCACACTTTGACATCATCAAACGCAGTCCTGAAACATGGGTTGTTATAAAGGTGATGATTGGGTGGCTTTGACACATGGGGCTTTTGAGGGGTGAGTGATAGATATGGGATTTGTCCCTCCTGAGGGAGTTTGATATCCATGGCCACTTGATGAGTAGGATTGAGAAAGGCGTGCACGCATGTGTGAATCAGTATATGATACTGATGTCATACATATCTCTTCCAGTCTACTCTGAGATCAAGGAAGTGAATGAATGTTGACAGGATGACTGTTCCATGCCTCGAGTTCATTCGAGATATCAGTGACAAAGGAATTATACATTCGCTGTAACACCATTCACGGATTGTAGGATGAAAGCTGTTCTCCAACTTTCTACTTTCACTTGGGTAGCACTGATGTGTGACTAGGCACCGCTCTTTGCTTGTGAAGTCATAAGTGTTATGAACTTTCACTGCCAACGTGAAATGGACCTGCAGGGTCACACACATAGGATTTAACCTGGAAGAGGAGTTTTGTCCACAAAGCAATGTTTAGATTGATTACTAAAGGAGTTTGGTAGTTCAACTAAACACTCAATCAGTCGATGGCTCAATATCGTATGGTTCAAGGTGTTGGACGCATTGATTGGAGTATCGGATTGATTGAAATCGCATTTCACTGATTCTGCACAACCTGCACTCCCAACCGATCGGTTCATGTGATGAACCGGTCGGCTGAGGTTGCTGAACCGGTCGGTTCAATTGTTGAACAGATCAGCTCATGCACAGAGTGAAACGACCGGTTCAAGTGTTGAACTGATCGGTTCAACTGGTGCAATCAAGCAACTTGGGAAAGTAGGATTGGTGAGAATTTTCCTTTCGTTTCAAATTGCCCAATTCGATTGGGAATAATATTGGTATTCGATGCCAATTGGGAAAGAAACAAGGAAAGTCAATCGGGAACCAACCTGGAACCCCAACCGACCGGTTCATGAGTGAACCGATCGGTTCAAGGGTCCCAAACGATCGGTTCAGTGGTGAACCGATCGGTTCAGGTCCCCAACCGACCGGTTCACTTGTGAACCGATCGGTTCAGGTTGCGAGATGGTTGCTTTTGGTGGAAAATCCCGAACCCTTCTACTCCTGCTTTAGTCCCACATTGCCCGGGATGGAGAAACATGTCCCATGACTCTCTTATATATATAGGGGTATTGGGGGCTTCTCACGGTACAGCTCAGTGCAACCAGTTGCTCTGCAAGTTGTCGTTCTCTCTGGTTTTGGTAACCGTGAGAGAGCCCGAGCAAGTGCTTCCCGCAAAAGGGAGGTGCAGCAAGGGAAGGACAACTGTAGTTGCAACAGGAGGCAGGAGAGCGTGTTGGTGACAAGTACGTCAACAGGAGGGTGTGACTCCTTCCACTTCCTTGTGGGACAAGGAGTGTGGAGTTCCAGGTGGTCCGTGTGGACTACTACAGAGGTGGGAGGACACTGCCGCTTAGGAGGACAACTGTCATCCAACAGTCCGGTTTGAGTAGGAGTTGTCAGTCCCGATGTGACCAGGAGCTGCACAGACATCGTCGAAGTCCGGAGTTGAAGACCTCACATTGCGCGAGGTATTGTCACCGAGCAAGCCTCGGGACAAGGTATGATTCCACAAACCATCCTTTCCTATTATATAGACGTTGACGCATTTCCTCGGTATGGGTTGGGGGAGAAAATGTTTGTTTCTGCTGCCTTCTCTGTCTCCCCTAAAACCCAACAGTGGTATCAGAGCCAGGTCAACTTCTCTATGTTTTAGGAATATCGATATGATCAATTTTGGTTTGTCGCTTTATTTATTGCATGCGATGCGAATAATATCGGCTTTATGCATGTCCAATCCTAAATCCACAAATCCCTAATTACATATATGATATGTATTATTAATGCACTCAATACACGTCGCCCTTAAACGAGTTTTGTGGTGGATGTGTGTAGCATGATTATGGCCTATAAACCCCTATTTGTGATTGGTTGTGTGTGGTTGCTTGCATCTCGGTCTGCGCACCGATCTTCCCTCTCTTATTCCTGATGTAACTCGAAATAATTCGAGATTCTTTCCTACCTTTGCTCCCCCCGAATGTAACTCGGGGTTTCTTTTTTTTTAAAGCAATGTAATAAATAGAATATGATTTTATTTCCTGTTATGTCAAAGACCGGCGGACATCAAGACGACTGCTCAGACGGTCGGTTCAAGGAGTGAACCGATCGGTTTACCTTCCAGACGGTCGGTTCAAGGAGTGAACCGATCGGTTGATGACCGGTTCGAGGAGCGAGACGAGCGGGTGGCGGACATGACAAGATGCACGACGACCAGGCGAACCGATCGGTTGGAGGAGCCAACCGATCGGCTGGTGGCACCCAGACGACCGGCTGAAGAGTATAGATCATTCATGTGATGAGTTGATCTACTTGGAAGGCAAGGCACAGAGTTCATCTTGTACAGGTTGCATGTGATGTAGACCTAGATGACCGTGATTCCTCTTGGCTCGAGGAATCACATTAGGATGGCCATAATCATCGCTTTTTATCGTATGTGCATGTTTTCTGTGGGATATAGCATGTATATGATATGTATTATGTATTGTGGTGATTGGATATGTATATGTATATAAAACCAAATCCCTCATTAAAATATTAAGTTTTAGATGCCTTCCAAATGTGACACATGTGAAAAACTTGATCGACCAAGTGTGGGCACGCCCTAGCGTGGTGCACCGTCTATCTCATGGAAGCGTGAAGGATGAATGTGTGGGTCTACCCTAGCAGGGTGCATATTCATCGTGTTTGCTTTGGGTCGGACTTAACAAGGTGATCTAGATGGGATCTAGTACCTTGAGGCATGGAGATGATCATTGCAAAGAGTTGTATATGACATCTTATCAAGAGTTGCATATGATGCAATTGGCAAAAGTTTCCTACCTGAGAGATCTATGTTGTGGGTGACAGCCCTAGCTGGTCCATGGCTTAGAGGATTTCAGGATCTTGCCCACTAGAAGGTTGTACGCTGCAATCTTCCAAATTGATGGTGAGGGCTATCAATTTGAAGTAAAATAGTGGGAGCGATAATTAATTAAAGGCCTAATTATATCGTCAAATTTTCAAATCAATCAAATAAGTCAAAAATGAGTTTTGGACTAAAATTGCATATTTTCCTTTTTGTAGTTCAAATGGCAACAAACAATAACAACTTTTCTTTGCGATCGGTCCTTGACAAGGACAAGCTAAATGGGACAAACTTCCATGACTGGTATCAGACATTGAGAATTGTTCTCACTCAAGAGCGTAAGCTCTATGTCCTGGATACTCCAATTCCAGAGGAACCCGCTCCTAATGCACCAAGGACAGAAAGGGATGCTTACAAGAAGCATTCTGATGATGCCATTGATGCAAAGTTCTTGATGCTATGTTCAATGAACCATGAGTTGCAGAGGCAACATGAGAACATGGGTGTCATAGAGATGATTCTGCATCTCAGGAACATGTATGAAGATCAGGCACGGCAAGAGAGGTACAATGTTTCTAGGGCATTGTTCAAGTGCGTCATGACAGAAGGAGATCCAGTTGGTCCTCACACACTCAAGATGATTGGGTATGTGGAGAACCTGTAGAGACTGGGATTTCCACTGAGCCAAGAGTTGGCTACTGACGTGATACTGCAATCGTTGCCAGAATCTTACAGTCAGTTTGTGATGAACTACAACATGAACAACTTTGATAGGCCACTGTCAGAGTTGTTGGGCATGTTGAGGACAGCCGAGTTACAGATGAAGAAGGACAATCCTAAGTCCGTGATGGTGATCACGAGCAAGAAAGGCAAGTCCAAGCGCAAGGGCAAGGGCAAAGCTAAGAAAGGTTCTGAAGCTAGCCAAGAGTCCAAGCCATCTTCAGCTCTCAAGGCCAAGGGAGGCGTGACCAAGAAAGGAAATTGCCACCATTGTCAAAGCCAGGACATTGGAAAAGGAATTGTCCTCTCTACCTGGAAGAACAAAATAAGAAGGAGGCGACTGAAGCCTCTACTTAAAGGTGTCATGTAAATAAACTTGTAACACTTTTTGAGGTATATGATACCAAGATGTAAAGTGTAAAGCATTCTTACTTGGGGTAAGTGTTGCCTTTATAGATAGGAATACTTTAGTTTATTTTCATCCAATAAGGCATGTAATACAGTTATGAACAGCTATTTCATACTTGCCAAAAGATAGAAATACTTTATTTTGCATATTGTATGACAATGATGGCAATTAATAAAGAGATGTTTCAATGTGATCTTTGTGGCAATGCCTTATTTATCTTGTGATAGTTGATATGCATAAGATAAGATGATACCTAAAAGTTATAGATAACTCAAACAATTTAATTAGCATTAATCATGAGAAATTCATTTCTAGTTTCCATGTGATGAATAAAACTAGACTCTTTTGGTTAGAGAACCAGTAAGGGACATGAATATCTTGGATATGATTAATCAATCTTCACTAATGTAGTGGGAGAGTGATTATCCTATTAGGTATAATACATGTGATGTATTTACATGCCTATTGGAACAAATGCTAATACTTCAAATGGTGTTTAGAGAAATACCAATATGGATGTCTTGAAATGTTCAAGATCATCATGAATGAAGTGCAAATTTGGTAAAGTATTAATTCTTGATGAGATCAATGAATGAAATACTTGGACTAAATGTTTGAGATCCTTATGAGTGTTTATGATAATGTATCATAGTGAACTCATGATTAAGGCATGGTGATGTCTGAATCAAGAAGGAATCATACTCTAAGGAGTTAGAGAATGATTATCAAATAACTGAATTCTTCTTAATAAATGAATACCCCACACTAATAAAAGAAATTAAGAATCACAAGGGTTGTGAGTTCTTATATCTTTAACTGATACACCTCAATTATCTATGTGATCAGTTGTTCATGTGATGAGTCAACTTTCAAGATAAATATGAGGAACCAAATCTTGAGTTATGGTTTATGACCATTACATCCTAAATGACATCCATGTGAACCATAAGGTATGACCTTGATGGTAGCACTCATTGGATCATATCCATAAGTGCAAATGAGTCTTAAGTGTTAAGACACATGGATAACATTTTGAGAAGGATGATGCTTGTTGATTGCAACTTAGTGACTAAGACATTTGGCATATGGATACTAAAACCGCATTCCTATGAGGAATAAAACCAGGATGTGTACGTGACACAACCTATAAGGTTTATGAATCCACTAATGCAAATGAAGTCTATAAGTTACAATGGACTAATCAATGTGATTGATTGAGTACAAGCAACTCAAAATTGGATCTTAATTTTGATAATATAGTCAAAGGGTTTGACTGATATGTCAAAGATAAAGAAGTGATCTATGATTTAGTGGGAGCGTATTCACATTCCACATATTGATGTGAAATGGAATTGTTCTAGAATGGAAATCCAAAAGTGGAAATTATCTTTAAGGAAGATAGAGATGTTTCCTATGTGATAGGAATAGAGATCTATAGAGATAGTTCTCAAAAATCTCTTGACCTGGAAAGAGAAAGCATACATTGGCAATCTGTACTGAAGTGTTTAGTATGCACAGATCCAGTGGGAGAAAACTTGTCCATGTTACATGGATATTAGTATCCCAAGGCCAAGTGTCCAATTATTATGAAGAATGGGAACACTAAGAATAGATATGGATCTATCATGTATGTAATCATCCCATTATCTTGCATGTATGACATGGCAAGAATAAAATGCATTCATCATCTTGTATGTAGGACATGGCAATATGATGTGCTCATCCTGATAACTCGTATGTGGGACATGACGAGTGGATGTCTGTCTGTTTCCAGTAAGGGTTACTGGAATACCATGAGAACTTGATAAGTGCTTGTAAAGCACTAGTTCTATGGAGATAAGGAAGAGTTCAGTGTAAAGAGTTACATTGATGTGAACTTCTGAAAAGACAGAAAATTAATCGCAATATATATATACATGAGATGTATAAAAGTGAATGTTTGTTGATAATTGGAAGTGTTCCAATAAAGCCATTTAGAAGGGAAATGTCGAGTATCTATGTGTTAGTGAACAGCAATGGATACTATATGGATCTGAAAGTTCATGAGATGAACTTATATTCCACTCATTGATGACAAGTCTGGAATCCTTGATCATGCAATGTGGCTAAAGGTTAGCAAATGGAATACAAGATCGCATATTACGGCAACTCCATCTCATACGTGTGACGTACAGCGAAGAGATGAGAGACATGCAATTTATACAGACTTTGGCAAGGTGTTGCCATTACTCACTATGTTGGCACTACAACACAGTAACATGTGGGACATGTTTGAAGATCACTATGAATATGATTCATGGGTGATTGGCTCACAGTGCAAGTGGGAGTCTGTTGGTATGTATGCCCTGAGAGCCAATCATGTGATGATTGGTGGGATACATTAAGATTGATTTGATAAACATAAAAGGCGAGCTTCCAATTCTTTCTGTTTCAGTCATATGAGATAGTGATAGAACAGATTGAATGTCTAGAGAATGACAGTACTCAATGACGTATGCCTTCAGGTTCATGACCTGAACGATGACATCATACGGATGCTAAGAGTTTGTACATTCTTGTTATGTCCCTAGTCGGATGTCATTGTGGAAGGTAGATAGACAGCAATGACACACAAGACTAGATTGTGGTGTTGGTTGATGACAGAATCTCATTAGTCATGATATAGAGATATCAAACCTAACACATAGGTACTTGTTAGAGAACAAGGTAGCGGACAGACCCACCGTGAGTTTGACACATGGAACCATGAGATGGTAGTCACAGTCAGTACTCACAGTGATGGTGGTGAGTGTGATTTTTAGACCTGAAATCACTACACTCAACACATGTCATTGGGCACACTTTGACATCATCAAACGCAGTCCTGAAACATGGGTTGTTATAAAGGTGATGATTGGGTGTCTTTGACACATTGGGCTTTTGAGGGGTGAGTGATAGATATGGGATTTGTCCCTCCTGAGGGAGTTTGATATCCATGGCCACTTGATGAGTAGGATTGAGAAAGGCGTGCACACATGTGTGAATCAGTATATGATACTGATGTCATACATATCTCTTCCAGTCTACTCTGAGATCAAGGAAGTGAATGAACGTTGACAGGATGATTGTTCCATGCCTCGAGTTCATTCGGGATATCAGTGACAAAGGAATTATACATTCGCTGTAACACCATTCACGGATTGTAGGATGAAAGTTGTTCTCCAACTTTCTACTTTCACTTGGGTAGCACTGATGTGTGACTAGGCACCGCTCTTTGCTTATGAAGTCATAAGTGTTATGAACTTTCACTACCAACGTGAAATGGACCTGCAGGGTCACGCACATAGGATTTAACCTGGAAGAGGAGTTTTGTCCACAAAGCAATGTTTAGATTGATTACTAAAGGAGTTTGGTAGTTCAACTAAACACTCAATCAGTCGATGGCTCAATATCGTATGGTTCAAGGTGTTGGACGCATTGATTGGAGTATCAGATTGATTGAAATTGCATTTGATTGATTCTGCACAACCTGCACTCCCAACCGATCGGTTCATGTGATGAACCGGTCGGCTGAGGTTGCTCAACCGGTCGGTTCAATTGTTGAACTGATCGGCTCATGCACAGAGTGAAATGACCGGTTCAAGTGTTGAACTGATCAGTTCAACTGGTGCAATCGAGCAACTTGGGAAAGTAGGATTGGTGAGAATTTTCCTTTCGTTTCAAATTGCCCAATTCGATTGGGAATAATATTGGTATTTGATGCCAATTGGGAAAGAAACAAGGAAAGTCAATCAGGAACCAACCTGGAACCCCAACCGACCGGTTCATGAGTGAACTGATCGGTTCAAGGGTCCCAAACGATCGGTTCAGTGGTGAACTGATCGGTTCAGGTCCCCAACCGACCGGTTCACTTGTGAACCGATCGGTTCAGGTTGCGAGATGGTTGCTTTTGGTGGAAAATCCCGAACCCTTCTACTCCTGCTTTAGTCCCGCATTGCCTGGGATGGAGAACCCTGTCCCATGACTCTCCTATATATAGGGGTATTGGGAGCTTCTCACGGTACAACTCAGTGCAACCAGTTGCTCTGCAAGTTGTAGTTCTCTCTGGTTTTGGTAACCGCGAGAGAGCCCGAGCAAGTGCTTCCCGCAAAAGGGAGGTGCAACAAGGGAAGGACAACTGCAGTTGCAACAGGAGGCAGGAGAGCGTGTTGGCGACTAGTACGTAAACAGGAGGGTGCGACTCCTTCCACTTCCTTGTGGGACAAGGAGTGTGGAGTTCCAGGTGGTCCGTGTGGACTACTACAGAGGCGGGAGGACACTGCCGGTTGGGAGGACAACTGTCATCCGACAGTCCGGTTCGAGTAGGAGTTGTCAGTCCCGGTGTGACCAAGAGCTGCACATACACCGTCAAACTCCGGAGTTGAAGACCGCACATTGCGCGAGGTATTGTTGCCGAGCAAGCCTCGGGACAAGGTATGATTCCACAAACCATCCTTTCCTATTATATAGACGTTGACGCGTTTCCTCGGTATGGGTTGGGGGAGAAAATTTTTGTTTCCGCTGCCTTCTCTGTCTCCCCTAAAACCCAACAGTTTATACTTCCCTTTTCCCTTAATCCAAATCTTGACTGAGCAGATCCATTAAGTGAAGTTCTTTACATTGAGTTTTAATGTGGTGATAACCTGATCATGAACAAGGAGACAGGCCATTGATACCTTCATGTCTACCTTAGACATGATGACAACAGACTATTCACACAACATGTAGGAATACTACACGATGTGTAGGATTGAAGGGAATGAAGAACACATTTTTGAAGACACATCATGTACAATTTTGACATGATGTTCATGCATAAACTCACCTTCCACCAACATGAAATGTAGCTTGCATTCTGGATTAGAAACCCAATGTTATTTGATGATGACACACAATGTGTAGGATGTGGAACATATCGTGTTTCGTGACGCCAAGGAAGATTTTTAGGAAATTTTTTTAGAAATGTTTAACCCTAGTTTAAAGAATGACCCTACTTCTAGAAATAAGCCTCCTTGATATAGATTTGTAGGAGGAGAGGGGAGATGACTTTAATGAAGAAGACAAAGGTCCAGTGGTGATTATGACTTCTACCACAATAGAGATCCATATGTAATCCAGATGATGCAGATGATTTCCATCACAATAGAGATTATGATCCAGATCTGAGTGATAGAAATGGCTTCCACCATGATAGAGATAACAACATGGTGATCCAAGTGATGGAGATGATTTCTATAGCTATAAGGAAGACAAAGATAGCAAAGATGACTTACATTACAAAGAAGAAGGGAAGATGATGAATATGGAGATGACTTCGACCATGAGAAATGAAGATAAGAGGTGGCAGTTGTGGGGATTTTGCCTTCAATGATAGAAACCACTAGGCATCTCTCTCTTTGGGGTAATAGACCAACATATGCTCTAATACCATGTTTACATGAAGATAATGAGGTAGAGCAACTTGTATCTTTGTATTATAGGGCACACCTATATATGGACTTGGGGGTGTAAATAACCCGATTGCACAATGTGAGACTAATCCCATATATACAAAGGAATATAATAAAAGAATAATAAATAATAAATACTTATTATTCTAACAATGATATATATAGAGATAAGAAATCTAATCACATGATGTAATGATGTTTATTTTTGTATATAAATTACCTCACAAAAACATGCACTTGCTTATAGTACTTGGAAGGATAGATCGAGAAAGATCTCTTGTTCTTATTCTAAGTTATAAGATAGTGATTTGATCCACATATGTTTGCTTTAATTTGTTCAATCAAAAATATTAAGAGCCCTCATAGAATTTAAACAATTATATAAGATTTAATTTAAGAATTTATTTAATAGAATTTCAAAAATTCTATATTGTAACAAAAATATTGTATTAAAAATTGATATCATTTTTCCTATTAATTAATCAAATTCAGAATGTTTGTCTGTAAGTTAATTCAATATATATTGCTTGACTGTGTTATATTTTAGACTCTTACCTTGGTTAATTTGTAGAAAACCATCTAAATGATAAGCTTATTACTACGAAGTCCCTAAGCCCAACATAAAGAATATTAGGAGTATCTGATCTAACCAAGATTCCATCACACCTAATTCATGTATGTATTAAAGTAGGGCCCCACCAACATGTGACCTACATAAATGTAAGTCCTCCCACAGTACGAATAGGCTATGACACCTATCATATCACATTAGTAATAGTATAAATAACCTTCCAAGAACTTAGACTGGACTCTAATTAAGTTATCAAGTTGTTTATTGGTATTTAATAGAGAATTATAGCTTTCCAATTCACCTTAGTACATTTCATATGACTTATCTATTTTGGTAGGAGTTCTCCTCTTGCTAGGACTTTTTGTGAGTCTCACATAGTTTCTCGATATATTTTGAGGTATAATGTAAGCAACAAAAAGGCCAAGGTGAATAACCTTTATCAAAGAATAACGTAGATTAATATGGAGAGTCCATATACTCACTTTCTTGTGTTGGGTGGGTAGTTCGTATCTTATAATGCACAATCTTTACTTTACCATTCCTTGTAATTGTACATGTAATTTGATTATGGTCATTATACCATACCAAAACCTAAATGTACCTATCCCTGAAACGCTGGAAACATGGTTGGATAAAATTAAGTTCAAGGGATATTTTTTAACAAGATGTTATCCAAATGTGCACATACTCAGGTGCCGTGGGTAGGGGTGAGAAAAATTTGGTTAATAACCTATTGATCGTATGGTTAATTGTGAATGGTTATTTTTTGGACAATTTGGTTAATTCGGTTAATTGGTTAGATGGTTAATTTTTTGGTTGAAAATGTTTTCTGTTTGGTTAACTGAATTAGCAAATATTTATTCAAAAATTTTAACCTACACACATATATACCCATATAGCTTTACTTTTATTTAAAAAATCCTCTGCTTTTATATACTAATGATATTTTTACAAATTCATAGCACTGTATTTATATGCAATACTATTATAGTATAACAATTGTTTAAAATTTGTATTAGTATTTTCATACAATATTATTACAACAATGTTGATTGGTTAACCAGATTAACTGACCAAATGAACCTTTAACAATTTAACCTTAGCTGGGTTATCGACACAAATTCAGTTGGGTTAATGGGTAAAAGATCAAACCTCAAATTAACTACTCAACCAAACTGAATTAGACATAATCGACCGAATTAACTGATTGCTCACCCTAGATGTGGGATCCATTGCTTCAGAACCGATTTCATACTCCCAAGTGGAGTTGTTGTATGTACATGGTTGTCCTCAATAGGTAACTAAATTTCGATAGTATGAGTGACTAGGGTCTGAGATTGGTGGCCACCTACCTTCTGTGTGACATGGAGGAGGAAAACCACTTACACCTCTTCTTTAAGTGTTCTTATACTAGGTATATCTGGTGCAGAACTTCTTTGAAGATGGGGTGAGGTGGTATCTCCCTTCGGTCCCTTTTTGATGTGGTCATGTGGATTCTAGGCAAAATAGAAAAAAATTCTAATCCAAGGTTTTGGCGGGTGGTTGTATATCGGCCATATGCTTTTTCATATGAAGAGAGAATAATGGTAAATTACATGGGAAATGGCATACAAATATGCTGAATCTATTTGGCATCATTATATATAATCTGGGTGTGGATTTCAAAGCCATGCCTATGATCACAATTGGGGTGGAGAGGCTAGTCCTCTATCAGGCTATTTTGAAGAGTAGACCCACATGTACAGTATATGGGATTTTTTTGTTTTCCCATATACTTTTGAGCTTCAATAGTAATATTTTACCTTCTCTAAAAAATAATTCATATAAGGGTTGATATAAATAAGTACCCCTAAGTACGTTTTTTACACCAATAACATTTAAATATGTATAAGATAAGTATTTGAACCAAATTGAATGAATTATACTTGTTTTGTAAAGTTATACAAAGCGAATTATGGTCTAAGTTAAAGGAAAACAATGTTTTACTTGTTATATATACATACATATATATATATATATATTCCTCAAAAAAAAAATATATATATATAATCTATCATGGTGAAAAATCCTAAACTATGTTACTTTGCAAATAGAGTGTGAGATATATAAATATAAACTGAGATAAAATAACAACACAAAATATACTACATAATTTAGTAAATGACAACAAACTCCAATGAAGAACTAATTATCTCTCCTTAAAGTTTTGAAAACACTAAATAAATACCAAAAATCATGTCAACATGTTTTAAATAAAACAAATATTTTAAATAAAGTATCTATTAGTTTGGAAACAAATGAAAATTCTAAAATATCTAGAACATATCGACAAAACCAAATAAGAAATAATAATAGTTTTGAATAAATACTTTCCTTAATAAACCTTCCTCTTACCTCCTGATTTTTTCATAGTGAAAAAGAAAAATGGTTCTATAGATAATGTCTTCACGTCGTGAAGATAAACTCACATTCTTATAATATTTTATTTTAGATATCATGAAATATTGGCACATATTTCCTTCATAAATACATGATTACTTCAAATCTGGAAAGTTGGCAGCCAACACTAGATCTAACTTTTCATTAATTAAATAGTTTCCATTTATTTGAATGTGTTTAATAATCTAGAGTGACAATAGAAAATTTGTGAAAATTGTATAACTAAATTGGATGAATAAGTGGCGATAAGAGGTTCATAAATAGACTGATAACTCAATAAATGTATCATATGCAATTGTACATTAAAGTATGATGCACATTTCTATTGAGCAGATAATAAAATAAAGAGAAATATAAATGTCTCTTGGTTGTAGATACAATAGTCAAAAACACTTTGACCATGTTGTTGGACAAAAAGGGGATAAAATAGTGCAAAGAAGGTGTACATAAAGAAAGGGAAGGGAAATAGCAGCTCGACTTCTCTCATCACCATCTAGTATGTTTTATTTCTATTAGTTTTGCCTCTACTATTTCCACTTCTTACTATAATCCTTAAACTTTTATCTCTCTACTAACAAATCAATATCGAACAAATTATTTCCTCCCATCAATGATACTTCCATATATTTAATAGATTGGGTCTTTTTTCTTCTTCTATATTTTTCACTATTGCGATTCACTTCTCCACATTTGTAGTTTTCTTTCTAGGATTTAATGATTATTTGTTAACTCAGTTTCTCTCCTTTAAGATCTATTTTTCCTCTGTTGAGTCATATACCTTCCCTTTTACCTCCCTCTAATTATTTTTTGTACTAGTTATATATCATTCCTACTTTTCCCCTCCTCAATGGTCTACATTAGAATTTTTTAATAGAAATTGCAAAGTTAAAATTCTAGATATCCAAGATGATTAGTTTGTTGTATAAAACCCCCTCTACATTGTGTACATAATCACAAAGTACCAAATGTTCCATTACACAAGTTTTCTCATAGTGCACCTTCGTTACTCCTTTGTGTGTAGTTTCCCCTATGTATCTAGTGACAACATGAGTTTTAACCTCCTCTACTCTGATGGCCACTTCCTATGTAGTTCCTTGTTAGAGCCATGAAACACTTTCCCCTACTTGAATAGAGTGTCTGTAATGATGACTAGCTTGATAGACCATCACTATCCTCAATTGCATGCTTTGTCTCACCCATGCACAACTTAGGATCAACTTCCCCATTGGTCATGCATCCTAGTAGTACTATGGGATGAAAAAACTTAACCATATAATTCTTAGTGATGATTTCTCTGAAAAGTAAGTGAACTTGGATGATATTAGTAGTTTAATTATTCCTTTTTATATTATTTTATCTGATGCCTAAATCCTAGGATGTTATGATCTCCCCCACTTAGACTTTTAATGTTCTCGTCAATGCTACTTTGGGCTAAGCATACTTAACCACAAATGATACTAGGCCTAGGCCTCAATCATTTCTTTTAAGATCATATTATCCTAGGCCTCAATCGCGTGATTTTACAATATCCCCAAGTTAGACTCGATAAATGATACTTCCAAATACTATATAGATTGTTTATTCTTTTTTCCCTTTATCTTTCACATGTGTGATTCACTTCTCTATATTTATACTATATTTTCTAAGACTTAATGATTATTTATTAAATCAAATATTTCTTTTTTTCTCAGTTGTTAAGTTTCCTTTATGGAGTCACATACACTTTCTTAACTCTTTAGAATTCTTTTCAAAATATCTTTCCTATTTGTTTTTCCTCATATATGATATAAATTAGATATTCTATCTAGTAACTGAAAAGTTAAATCTCTAGCTATCCAAGCCTATTAGTCTATATAAATCTCTCTCCATTAGGTCTACATACATAAAAACCACTACATTATCCATGACAAGCTTTCTCATTGTGCACCTTCTTGACTCCTTTATGTGTTGTTTCCTATTTATATGTAGCAACAATATGAATTTTAACCTCCTCCCATACTCCACTGGTCACTTTCTATTACGGTTCTTTGGAAGATTCATGTAATTCTCAACCCCTTTATCACTCAAATAAAAATTTTGGATTGACGACTATCCCCACATACCATACTAGCCTCGATTGCACACTTTGTCCTCACTCATGTGTATCCTTGGATCAACTTCCTAATAGGCCAGCCATCCTAGTACTACTCTAGATTGAGCATGCTTAACCACAAAATACTGAGTGATAGGCTCCCTAAAAGTATGTCGACTTGGTGATATATCTAGACTAATCATTCATTTTAAGATCAGTTTATCCGAGGCCTCGAATCTTGGAATGTTTCAATCTTTCACACTTAGACTCTTTACATATTTGTCAAGGCTCATATATATGCCCTCATAAACATTCCCCATTTCAGTTCAAACCTAGAATGGGCCATGTACACCCAACGACAATCACATATACTGACATTAAGGTGGATCCATTACCAAAGACAGTCCTTTCTAACATGTTCGAACCACACAGCTCAAGATTGGCATTCCACATGCCTATGTGGGCCCCACCTAATGGAGGAGAACTAGATACAATACTATTTGTAATGATTGTCTGCTTTGTCTCTTAGATAGAGTTTTTGGAAGGATGGTTAGCCCTAAAGATCACCATTAGGCTTGATTTCATGCTTTGTCCTCACTCATGTACAACATGGGATCAACTTTCCCATATGTCACCCATCCTAGTATAACTCTTGGATGAGCACACTTAATGCCAAAGTTTTTAGTAGGGATCCCTATTAAGGAGGTGCACCTCAATGATATGGGTAGTATAATGATCCCATATAAGATCATTTCATTTGAGAAAAAATCTATAATGTTACAAGCCATTAGTTTCTTCTTCATCTACCAGAAATGTTAAATTTGATCAGTAGTGGTCTCATGAAACTTATCAAGTGAAGATCTTTTCCCAAGCATAGGTAATAACCACTATGATTCTTTCCTTATTTTACCATGTCTTCTAAAACTATACATGAACTAAAGCTTTCTGATAGTAAATTCTCATGGGTTTTGGCTTACGGGACTTGCCACACCATCATATCTCCATCCCTATTGGGAGAGCATAATTTTTCACTCCTCTTTGTCTTCCCATGTGTGAGGAGATTTGCATCAAGCTAGTGGTACTTCTGGTGCTTCATATGATAAAGGGGAGGGATCTTTTTTTTGTAAGTAAGCTCATAGGATCATTTCTATTGATATCTCAACAACGGAAAGGATCCTTTACACTTGCAAAAAGTATGCGTGAAAGTTATCTATACATGTATAGCTATCAAAATCCAGCTTAATCATACCCACATGGCAGTATGATCAAGATTTCTATCATCAAATATGACTCTATTCTAGGACCATCATATCTGGTAGATGCATGATGATAAAGAGATGTTTCTATTCATGCACGTGCTGTCTTCAAAGTTGCATAGTGTATCATGTATGATGTTCTAACTTGCTACCTTTTTCTAAACCAGCTTGGTAGTATCACAACAATAAATAAGATGTTGTTTGTTTTCATTTTCATTTTTATGAAGAGGACAATAAGAAGCCATCGTGTTTATAGCTTTTGCGTCCAATCATAGCCTAGTCAAAATTTACACATTGTCACCCATTCTTGGATAACCTACGTTTAGATTCTTCATATTTGTAAATATGTTTTTCCAAAATATGAGGGGGGGACAAAAACGAGCCAAATCCCAAGTAGATTTAAGGGTGGTACAAGTGTCAGCCCCACAATCAATAGTCTTGGCATTCTGTGGGAGTATGGAGAGTGATAAGAAGGTTAAATAATCAATAGAGGATCTTGGGTATGGCTAGAACCATGTGTTATTGTTAATTAGTGTGGTTACCCATGTATTCCTTCCCATCTTAGACCTATATATCCACTGCTTGTCCACATGCAAATCTAGCTAATACCCATGGGCATTCATGGTGCATCCCATAGGGATATGCATTCATAATTTCCAATAGGAATCTAGACGTATGATAGGTGTTCATCATTAATTCTCAAGATCCTTCTTGAACACCATGAATCAATACTAGATGGACAAGAATGTAGTAGTGTGACTTTGTTTAGGTATTTTGCATGTATCCATTTTACCCAGATGGATGTCATTATCATAGTGTGACTTTTCTTAGGTATTTGACATGTATCCATTTCACCCAGACATTTTCTTTGAGTTTGGAGATGTATGTGAGGTTTTGTATTACACTAGCCTTGGACCAATAAACAATAGAGTGGATGACCACTCCCCCTTATTTCTTTTGTTTACACACATCTAGCCAGGAAATATTGTGTCAACATTTGATTCCATCAGTTTCACCCCATAGTAAGTTGTACAGATTTTCTCAATTTCTTCAATCACTCTAGTGGAAGGGGGAAAAGTGGGGGACCAGAAGAGTTGATAAGAAGATAGGGTGGAGATGATAAGATCGATGCATCCAATCATGTATAATAGTTTGTGTTTCTATGAATCCAACCTTCCCTTAGTTTTATCAAACATGGGAGTGCATAATACATTTTCCAACTTCCTTGTGAATAACGAGCATCCAAGATAATGGTAGAGAGGTTGACTAAGTGCAAAAACCACATTGGATGGACTTTGATAAACATCCTTGCTTAGGAAGATCTTGATTGTTTAGGGATTGAGATTAAGGCCAAACAAAGACTGGAACTCTTCTAGAACTTTCTTGATAGAAATAGCATTGTTGAAGTCAGCTTATTCGAAGATGAACAAATCATTGCCATATCAAGTGAGATATTTGAAAACTATTATCTACGATGGGTTGTATATCTTTGTTCTCTACCACTAGCTACACAAGCCCTAAGAGATCTTGCATTGCAAGGACAAAAAAGGAAAGGCTCCATGGGGACTCCTTGTTGAATGCCATTATTTGCATGGAACAAGTGGTTTCTCTCCCCATTGATGAGTAATAATAATGAGGCTAATGATAATTAGGAATCAACCCAGGTGATTCACTTTAGGGATAACATCATATGCCGCATGAACACTAAGGATATATTAGGTAACCATTTTTAGTTTTTTCCTCAAATGGAATCTGATTTTACAATGTGGTGATCGGATGGGCTTGCCTCTGATTGATTTCTCATGCCAATACATGTTTTATTGAAGGTTTTACTTGTCCCTAAATACATCAAGGAATGATGTGTGTTTTTTTTGGAACTCGAGCAAATTTCCACACAATTATTAAATTTCCATTAAATATAGTTATAGAAAAAGCATATAAATGATCATAGGAAGGTTAAGTAATTAATTAAGAATATGTTTGGAAATCACTTAAATGAGATATTTCGATTGTAGTGTGGTTTTCTAGACTTAACTATGATGGGTTTAAAGATTGATTCTTGAATTTTTTCAAATAAATATAATTACATACATTAATCTAAAAAAATCACAACTAATTATTCCAGTGTCACAAATCATAACAAAATATGATCTAGTGAGTGAACTTAGGATTGGACCCTAGACAGTCTAGAACTGAATACAAGGTATGTACATCTATCCTATTATCTTTTGGGAATTTTTTTTCGGGAAAGCCAGGGCTTAGTTATTATTCATCCCACGCCCTAGAGCGGGTTCGGGCATAAAGGGGTTAATTTGTACATGCTGAAGCCAGTTGGGCAAGGTACTATTGAAAGAGATAATAGAATTACTAGTAAAGGATTGTTTTGCTATTGCATCTGAGACCACGTTCAGCGCGTGGGGGATATACTGCAGAACAACGTCGATGCGGGCGTTGTCATAATAGCATGCTTCCCGTAATTGCCTCCAAAGGGATTGGAGAATGGGCGGGGGTTGTGTGCCTATGAGCTGACGGACAACTGTTTGAGCGTCTGAGCGGATGAGGGTTCTGCCCAGGTGTCTATCTCTGCTGATGCGTACTGCATGGATGATAGCTAGGGTCTCAGCCAAGATGGGCGAGCTAGCGTGGAAGGGCATCCCAAAGACGATGATGTGTACTCCTGAACTGGACATGGTGAAGATGCCTAATCCCACTCCTTTTGTTGTTGCGTGGAAGGAGGCATCGACGAAAACAATGTGGTCATAGCCTTCAATGTAGATGGGTGGGATTGGAGCCTTGTATAGCGTAGGTTTTCCTTGAGCGCTCCAGGTTTCTGAGATGGTGTTTGTGCGTTCTTTGATAAAGGTAGCCCTGGACTGGATGTTAGGCTTCTTCCCAGTGTGGACCAACTCATTCCTTACCCCCCATATGTCCCAGCGGGCAACGAGGAGTAGTGTAGACTGAGTGTTGTGCACAGTAGGGTAGATAATTGTAGGGAGCCATGCATCCTCAGTCAAGGAGAAGAAGTCGGGCACTATATCTAGCGCCTCCCAGATGGGTCTAATAACATGGCAATCTCTAAGGCAGTGAAGCAGTGAGTCCTCCTCATTGTTGCATGCAGGGCAGGTGCTATCCACCATAATATGTCGTCTTATCTTTTCAGCATTGTGCAGAAGAGCTTTGTGAAGTAAGAGCCAAGCAAAGATTTTTATACGTTCATGGACTTTTAGGTGCCACACCTTGTGCCAGTCCCCATGAACTGAGACGTCCTTGTTGATACAGAGCCATTTGTACGCAGATTTTGCAGTTAGCATGTCGGAGGGGTCATGAAGCCAAGCCCAACAGTCTGGTCCCAGGGACTGTCTGGGAGGGGGGTAAGGTAAATTAAGTGTTTAGAACTACTTGGAAAGAAGGAGTCGATGAAGGAGTTGTCCCACTCACCATTGTCAAGGACCATACTTGCAATAGATAAGTCATCAAGCCCAGAAGGAGGTGTGAACGCAGAATCAATGTCTTGAACAGAAAGGCCCGCAAGCCACTTATCATAGAAGGCCTGGGTTGTGGTACCGGACTAGATGATCTTTGTGCACTGGATTTTAATAATGTCGATATTTTGCTTGATGAAAGCCCAAGAAGGAGAGAATGACTTCTGCAGGAGGGCGCTGTCCTTTAAATAATTTTCAGACATGATGCAGACCCAGGGAGTATCAGGTTTGTTGAGAAAACACCAGACATTTTTGAGCATTAAGGCATGATTGTATTCATGGGCGTCCTTGATTCCCAAACCGCCTACTTCTTTTGATGAGGTGATCTTTTTCCAGGAGACTAGAGGGAGTTTCTTACAATCTCTGCCACCAGACCAGATGAAGTTCTTGACGTTCCTGTTAATATCATCACAGAGACTTGAGGAGAGCTTGACCGTTTGCATGGTGTAGGTCGGGATGGCTTGCAAGGTGGATTTGGCTAGGGTGATATGACCAATAAGGGAAAGTTGGCGGGCTGCCCAACTATTCATACAGTCGTGAAGAGTAGAAATAATTTCTTCGTGAGTGTTCTTATTAAGCCTATGGTGCAGCAGCGGCACACCAAGGTATTTTCCCAAGTTTTCAGTGTGTGGGATGCCCAGAGCTTTACTGACCATATTCTTGACACGTCGAGGCATGTTGTGAGAGAAGAAACAGTTGGACTTTTCTTTAGAAATGATTTGGTTGGAGACGAGAGAAAAATTCTATAGCACATCAGTGAGGACAGTATCCTGGTCTGTAGTTGCCTCCGCAAAGAGCATAAGATCATCTGCAAAGAGAATGTGGGAGAGTGGAGAGACTCTTCTACATAGTCGGATAGGTTTCCACCTACCGGAGGTGACCTCATGGAATATGGCTTGGTTCAAGCGTTCCATACACAAGACGAAGATGTATGGACTAATTGAATCACCTTGCCGAACACCTTGGGTTGGAGAGAAAGGAGGTAGGGGTGAGCCTTCCCAAAGAATGGATGTAGTACCGCAAGTAATGATCCTCATGATGAGACGAATGATATTTTCAGGTAGGCCAATCCTTTGAAGGGTGTCATCTATGAAGGACCATCACATTTTATCAAATTCTTTGGCATGGTCCAACTTGATGCAAACCCAATGCTTCCCGGATGACTTTGATTTCATAGAGTGTATCACTTCCTGGACGAGGAGGATGTTATCACTGATATGCCGGCTTGGAACAAAGCTCGACTGTGTGTCTGCTATCCATCCACTAATATGCGGTTTGAGTCTCTCAACAATAACTTTAGATATAATCTTCAGACAGGAGTTGTTGAGAGAAATTGGGTAAAGATCGCTGCAGCAAAGAGGCTGCCTCACTTTAGGAATAAGGACCATGAGAGACTCTAGAAGAGAGGGACTAATATAAGATGTGTTGAAGGTCTGTTGTACAGTCAGAACCATTGAATGACCAACCTTGTTCCAGTTAGACTGGATGAACTCGGCATAAACCCCATCTGGGCCTGCTACTTTAGATGGCATCATGGAGAAAGAGACTCTTTTTATTTCTTCAGGACCGGGCTGGCGGGCTAGGAAGTTTGATGCTTGGGGGCTTAGTTTAGTGAAGAAGCCTATATAGTTCAAAGGAGCATCTGTGTTGATAGCGGAAGCAGAGGGAGCAGCAAGTAGAGAAAAGAAGTAGCTGCGGACTAGGGTCTGGATGGCCCCTGCGTCAGATATCCAACTACCATCCTCGTCTTGAATTCTTGTAATTTTGTTAAAGAGCCGCCTGGATTTGATAAAGGTTTGGAAGTATTTTGTGTTGAAGTTGCCATGCAGGAGCCAGTTGACATGAGCCTTTTGTTTCCAGTCCGCCTCTTTGAGGAGAAGGATTTTCTGGTATTTCTCTTGCAAGGTGATACCATTTAGTTCAGTGGAAGGACAAGGGTTATGAGCGGCAGAGATCTGACATCTATCTAGTTGACGAAGGATGGAATATTTCTCCTTTCTTGATTTTTTCAAGCGTGAGGATTCCCATGCAAAACAACGGCCTGGAAAGCCGGTAGGACAGAGGTGAAGGGACTGTGGTTGTCCCAGTGAGGCAGGAGTTCAGTTTTGAAGGCAGGAAGCATGTTCCATCTCGCCTTGGTACGAAAGGGATGCCTTCCTTTCTTGGAGGTATGTTGTGAGATGAGGAGAGGGTTATGATCTGAGTACAATCTTGGGAGGACAGAGATCATATAGCTGCTGCCAAGATCTAGCCAATCTGCATTAGCTACAACCCGATCGAGCTTCTCATGAACGTTCAGACATTTGAAGGTGTAGAAGTGGCCCTTAGCTTTGACCTCTTGAAGCCCAGTGTGGAGGAGCATATTTTTGAACATATTACTAGCTCTGCGATCAAAGAATCTACTGCCAAATTATTCTAAGCAATCTAGCATAGTGTTGAAATTGCCCATCACAGCCCACGCTCCATGTGTACGGTGAGAGACTTCCTGGAGGCGCCTCCAGAGGAGAGGCCTTTTCGTGGGGTTCAGATTGCCATACACAAAGGTAGCGTACCATTGCCCATTGATGCAGTAGTGAATAAACTGTCTGTGGTTGGCTATAACCTCTAGGGCGTTAATGAGCAGTGTCCCAGAGGAGCCAGATGTCACCCGAGAAACCCAAGGCTTCGACACGATGAGAGGCTGAATAACCAAGCTTGCTGATGATGTTCAAAGCAGTGGAGCCACTGCATCTTGTTTCGATTAAAACTAGGAGGTGAATCTTATACATAGTTCTGAATTCATTAAGGAGATGAATTTTGTCCTTAGATTGGCTCCTTGGACATTCCAGCAGAGGATGTTCACCATAGGGGAAGGGTTTTAATGGGGGGCGACACTGAGCCCCACAGGCCCACCATCGCCGATTGGAGGTGTCTCCTCCATATCCTGACTTTCACTCACAATAGTAAGGGTGTGCTGGGCCTCGCTATCGATATTGAGACCCGACATGGTTTGGGCAATCTTGCCTTTCTTCCTTTCCCTGCCGAGGCTGGTGAGAATGGGCTGATAGACCACCTTTCTACTGCAAAAAAGAACTCCACTATTGCCTGCGCCTTTGTCTCCCCAATGGAAAGATTGGCCAAGCGGGCCCGAGGTATGTGATGCTGTGCTGCCAAACGTGAAGGGGGTGCTCCTGTCCCGACCCTCGCTCATCTCGTCATCGACGAGTATGACTGCTGTGTCCTGTGACTCTGGGTGATTCGTCGCTGCCTGGCTAGTATGCTTAGATGGATTTGCATCGTCTTGGGCAGGCGGCGGCTTTGCTTGGCCTTTCTTTTTGTTCTTCCTGCTAACGATGGTTACCCACTCACCGTCGTTACTAATATGCTGATGTCCATTGTCATGTGGACGGTCTGTCGGGGTCACAGGTGGTGGATCAGTGGGAGGAGGCTTGCTACGACCGTCTGACTTCTTGTTGGTAGGAAGGCGCTCGGGCCTCTTAGCATGAATGGCTTGGGAGTACTGCGGGACAACAATGAGAGGAGAAGTCGCTGTCGATGGTGAGGGATCTGGTGGCGTAAAGGAGGGGACAAACGCGCACTCCTTGTCCGCATGGCCGACGCGCCCACACCGCATACAGATCACCGGCATGCTTTCATATTCGATCCGAAACTGTTCACCGTTCAGGGCGATAGCTGGCAGCAGCGGCTTGGATGTATCTACCTCCATAGATAAACGGGCGAACTTTCTAGGGTTGCCTGCCATGGTGGTGTCATCGATCTTAATGGTTGTCCCTACCAGGTTACTAATCTCGGTGAGGAGGAAGGTTTGGTAGAGAAACACCGGAAGTTCTGGCACCCTGATCCACACGACCAAGTGCCTGGGTATGGGATCCAAGGGGCGGAAGCTAGGGTTCCAGGACTGCACTGAGAGGTAGTTTCCGAAGATGGTCCATGGCCCGCCGGTCATGGCTTTTAGAAAGTCGACGTGGTTAGCAAGTTGGATAATATAATACCCGTGCTCCAGGTCGATGGCTCGAAACATCTCTGTGGGAGACCATAAGATCTGAAGCCTATTGATCAGGGCATGGAAGCCCACATTGATGCCGATTGGTTTGACAACTACAGCAAACCTCCAGGGTTCCAAGAGGGGTTGGAGCTTGTCCGGGTTCACGCTGATAGATGGCAGGGGGCCAGAGTGATCAGTGGAGATGTCTTCAGGTCGGAGTGTTTCCGATGTTGGATCGCCGGTGGCACCCTAGGGTCAGACCCCGCAGTCGTTGCCGCGTACGATCTAGGTAGATTGGCATCTTTCTCGGAGGCAGCAGGGATGTCTCCGTTGACTGCAGCGGGTGATTGTGTATTCGGATGGACAGACGGTGCTGAAGCTTCTGCTCCAGGGAGCGCTTGAGGGTTGAACGCAGGAGGTTGATCGCTATGCGAGGCACTGCTTGAGATGCGGCCACCATGGCCTCGTCCGCCACCTCCTCTCCAAAGCACGACCATAGGGTTTCTTAGTGGTTATTATCTTTTGGGAATTAAGTTGACTAAAATCCTAATTTTTTATGAGGCATTACATTACAAATAAATTTTCTTAACTCTTGTAATCTTTTAAAATTGTTGATATTATGAAACTTTCTCTCTCAATTATTAGATGTTTGTGGACATATTATTGGGTCTTCTCATCTCAACTTGATACAAAGTGGATGTTCTCATCATTTTTTATTGATAGAATTGATATGGAATAAACATATTTTTGCCTTCCTTGATGTGAATGACACTTGAAAATAATATTATTTAGAGTATCAATACCTCCATGCCACCATGAATGCATTTGGTGCGCCTTTCCACCATGGGTGTGTCATTCCACCCATTTATATACACAGGTGGATCGTTTTGCCCAGGGTGCACCTTCCTACCCTAAAATTTTGGCTTGAGATTTAATGGGTCCCAAGCCTGGTCAGACAATCTTAGTATTTTTTTATTTAACACACTCTTGATTATTACAATACTATTGAAATGTATTAGTGAAACATTTTTACTTAAAATATTATATCTCTAATAATTTACATGAGCCATCTCTTTGACCTAAATATTCTTGTGAATGTATTTCCTCTTGAACTACCTATTTACCAACCTTATGACATTTGGGAACTATGTACTTATTTTAGTTTTTTTCCTAATAAATTCCCAACTTTCTTTATTTTTCATATATTCAATTTATACTTGTATGCCCCATCAATAGTCATGCCATCCCATCTGTGGGTGCCGCTCTATAGGATAAACCACTCACCAAGGCAGACAATCCTATCGATGCCTAGGAATAACCCTTCATCCTGTACACATCACTATCAATGTTGTCGTAGACCGTCATAAGCGACCTACTCAGTAGAAGCATTTGGGTCAGCCTGTGCATTTCAAAGACTCATGGAAAACCCTAGATGTCATTCATTTTCATCATCAATGATGTCTATTGATCACACTCATCAATGGCTCATCATTTGATCATCACTGGTGATGTCTTCTGATAGGCTTGTCCAAAATGGCATGTTCATATTGGGGCATCGACAATGTCTCCTTCCTTAAGGTATAGTCCACTAAGATTTCCTTTTTGATGATTTGGCCTTTGGATTTGTCATCTTCAAGGGACACCTGATGGTCTTCTAAAGTGCCATCTTAGAATTTTTATCTATTCTCAAGTGTTATTTTGGGGGACACATTTATTCTTTGGACAACAAATGACATAGACTACTCAAATTTGCTCTGCTCACATCATCCTTTTAGCCTCAATGACCTACTAATTGATACCCCTAGCGATGCCATCCAGGTAGGGTAGCTGATCTACCCAGGTATGGTGCTCAACATCTCACCTCTACCATGATGGACTGTGTGACTCGCATTTGCTACTGCTCCTTCATGCACCTATCACTACCACCACCTTCCCTCCGCCTTCATATTCTCACTATCACTTAACCCTTCTCACCATGAACAATCTTCCTTATTCTGACAGAGGCTCTCACTCCATATAATAGATCCAATCATTGGATTTAATCTGCATGTTACAGTTTGTGGTGGATTTTGGTGGTTTCGACCGCTGATCCAGGAGGACACAACAACTAGGCCAAGAACCCGGTCTTTTGATGTTCATGCCAATGCAAACGTCAAACAGGGCCCTCATAGGAGGGTTTCCTTCCCCATAGATATGGTGGATCTGCAACAACCCTAGATGACTACCGATCCTCAGACAAGACTACTATTCTACAACATGACTCTAAAGGAAAGGAATATTTGATACCATGTGGTCGATGTGCAGGTAAAGTAAATCTAACATACTCTTGTTTGGTTGGTCCTTCTGCATGTGTCACATGTCCATTTTGGAGTCTCCATACATTTCTTAGAAAGCCTTTTCCATTTAGTAGTTTTTTGCAAATCATTCGTAGGAAGTCGATCTGTATTTGTGAATACGAGTTGTTGATATTCATAGAGTGTTGGAATATGCTGAAATTTGGGAATGTGTGGTGGCTTGGCTTTGTTCTTACAAATGTATAATGTGTGGCTTATTTCTTTGACCCTGCCTTAGTCCAAGACTTTCCCACACAAAGCTTTTAATGTCTCCAATGCCACTACTAGTCTACCTCATTATCTAGACATTCCTCCACTCCACCTAAGAGTTGGGTTTCCTTCTCCCATGAAGCATGGCTTAACGATTCCCATTCCTTTTACCCTCTCATCTTAGCAGTGTACTGAGCCACCACCCACTCGCCTCCAATTGTGTGTTGATCTTTTAGATTCTATATTTCCATTGGGAGTCCCTATGGTCAAGAGCATACCACTACTCCATCATTTGCCCTTTTTTGACACCCTTTGAGCTACCCTACTTGAAGTGGCTTCTTGTCCCCACTCTATTGAAGCTTGGGTCCACCTTTTTCTGCTCCCAACAAGTGTCTCCAACAACTTATGATCCTTAAAGCATTGAATATTTGGAATTCTTGTCCAAATGGTATTCAACAACTCCTTTTTGACCCATCGACAACCTTTTGACCGTGTATAATCTATTGAAGCCAACATTTCTTGTGACAAGTCAAAGGTCAAAGATGACCGATTTTCTACTGCCATCTGGATTATCTCCTCTAGTGGTATTGACCCAACCAACACTGCTACTAATATGGATCTTGAAGCTAAGCATCCCCAGCTCCCCCACCGGTTGTGCAACCTTTGTCTAACATATATTTCTCTCCTTTTGTCACTTACTATGCTATGGTTCAAGATTCCATATTATCCTTCAATAAAGGGACCATTTGTGCTTGTAATGGCCTTTAAGCACAACACCTTTTTTATGTCTAATGTGGGGCAATTCCTGTAGTGAAATATGAGTTCTTAAATGCAATGTCAACTTTGACCAATCTTTGGCTTGCGGTTGTCCTGTCTCCCTAGAACCCTACATTTCTAGTGCTCCTTTAGACGCATCTACTCAAATCAGATTATGATATTCAACCTATATCTATGGGTACAATTTGGCATCTTCTTGTCTCTAAAGTTGCTTCGAAGGGTTTCTTGTCAGATGCAAAATCTTACCTTAAGGATCATTAGTTAGGCGTTGGTATTTTTGGTGGTGATGAGGCCCTTCTACACGATGTCACCCGCCTAGTGAATGACCAACAACATCAGAACAATGTCACAAAGTCTCTTGTTGACTTCAGCAATGCCATCAATATGGTTGACAAATCTATTGTATTCTGAGAGGTTTGTCTTCACTATCCTTCTATTACATGTTGGCTTGAGTTCATCTATAGTTCTAAAGCTCCCCTCTACATAGATCAGAAGGAGCCTTTCTTTTCTACAGTTGGCGTCCAACAAGGCAATCCGTTGGGACCCCTCCTTTTTTTTCTGGCACTCATTCTCTTTTTTTAGAGGTGAAGGGTGAATGTAACCTTGACCTTTTTCCTTGTATCTTTATGATGGAACTCTTATTGGGGACACTATGGAAGTTTCTAAATCTCTTTATCTCATCCAAGAGCAAGGCATAACATATTGTCTTTATCTAAATACTAGGACGAGAGAAATCTTTTGGCCTTCTATTAACCCAAGATGAGAGCCAAATTTAGGGTTGTTTCCTACTAACATTTCTCATCTAGAGCGTGGGGTGAATATTGTAGGAGATCCTATTTCCACGCCCTCATATTTTTCCATGGAGATTCTTAGGAAATGTGTGACAAAAATGCTTTCCATCGCTTGACCTTACTTTAGGAACCTCAATGTGAGCTTCTTCTTCTACCTTCGTGTGTTGGGATCCCAAGATGATGTTTGGTCTTAGAACAACACTGCCAACTTCTATCACATCTGTTTTGGATGATTTAAACCATGGACTTCACTGCTGTCTAGAATGAATTGTGGTGGGTGATGGACAGGGATTTAGTGATCTGCAATGGTGCTTGTCCACACTTCCTATCCATATTTAAGGTTTAGGCATAATTCATCCCATGGTGTCTACAATTTTGCATATGTTGCTTCTTGGATCCATACCCAAGAGCTCCAATATCATATTTTGTGAGAGGTCAACTTTGTGCTTGCATGAATCTCCTTAGAATATACACATAATTCCATATGTAATACACTACCATCCTTTTGTTGGTCCAAATTTTCACGTATGTCTTCTACCTCTCCAAAGATCCAATCTATTTTGGCAAATGCTTACTACAAGTTAATCATCCAACAATTTTCTATAAGTATATCCCTATAGAAACATGCTATTCTCTCTTCTTTATAAGGAAACCATGCACAAGATTTCTTTCTTACTATTCCTTTTGAAGACTTTGACTTGTCTATGTATCCTGTTTAGTATCGATCTATCCTTTAGTACTGACTCATGATCCACTTGTATCATGGCGATGAACATTGCCCGCTCTCCAATACTGCAGACCTTGATACCTTTGGTGATCATGCATTCATTTCCACTCATGACTAGGATATATGTTTTGTCATGTTGTTGTTCATAATGTTATTTTTGACCTTGAGTCTCATGTTAGGTTAGAAGTATGAAAGGAGTCTCTAATGGCCTTCCTCAGCACACATGTTCATGGTCTCCATGCACAATGTCCTACTAATATCTTATTTTTTGATTTGACAGCTAAAAAATCCACATGTGTGGATCTCACTAGAGTTTCTCCTCTAACAAGAATCTTATCAAATAGGTTCAAAGAAGTCCAAACATCTTCTAAAATTGCAGTGCAAAAGGTCCACAAGCATGGTGCAACGTGTGAAGCAAACCGTCATCATTTTCTACCTTTCACTTTTAATAGCTTTAGCATGCTTGTTGATCATGCAATTTCCCTTATTTGACACCTTCAAAATATACTTAATGGGAATATTATGGTTTCTCGATCTACATCCAATTATTTTGTTTTTGGATCCATAGGTTTCTCCATTCATAAGGATTGGAAACACAAATTGTTAGTTGTTCTTCTATTAAGGAATTTTTGTAAAATAACTTAAATTTTGTTAATATTTAAAATTTTATCTTGATTCATACTTTCTTTTTCCCCCTTTTATAGGTTTTGTTCCCAATCCACCTATATTTAGGTGTGTTAGAGGAAGATGGATCATGTTAGACATTTAACAGAAAGTAGAACTTTAAGGAATGCTTGAGATGGAAAATTTCTGTCTGTGCTTGGTCTTTGTCTGTAAGTTAAGTTTGTAGCTTCTCATGTATGTACTTTTATCCTTATTGGATGAGGATCAACAAAAATAGAATACTTTGAGATGATGTAATATTTATGAATTTTCTTCTATTATATATTCATGTTGGCTGTATACTATTCTTTTGATGAATGAAAATACACCTAATGCAACATACTTTCTAATGTGTTCATTGAATGGGTTTATTCCTAAATTAAGTAAGGAGTGAATCCCCTCTAGGGACCCACTCCAGATAATAGAGTATAATAGCATTTGTAATATGTGAATATGAAAATTTCTCGATACCCAAACTCATTCCTATACCTTTGCTATAATGATCGGGCCCAATGCCCAAGGGTCTTGTAGAATCTTAGGGGTGACGACTGGCTCCACATATCACCACTAGCCTTGACTGTGTGCTATGTCCTCCCTCACTCACAACCCTGGGTCAATTTCCTAATAGGTCAACCATCCTACTACTACCCTGAGCTGAGCACACTTAACTATGGAGTTCTTAGTGATGTGCTCTCTGGAAAGGAGGTACACCTTGGTGATATGGGTAATCTAATCATTTATTGTAAGATTAATTTATCTGAGGCCTCAAGATATACCATGACATTATAATCTTCCCCACTTAGACTCTTGACATCCTCATCAAGGCTTAACTATATGCCACACAATACTTCCCCATTTTAACGCAGACGACCTACAAACATCCATCTCCTGATTATACTAGTGCAAGAGTGGCTAAATCACCATGGACAACTCTTCCCAACATGCCTATACCTCATGACACATGAATGACATGCCAAATGCCCATGTGGGCATTACCTACTGGAGGTTTTTGGATCTACTACCATTTGTAATGTCGGAGCCCACTACCTAAGGGTCTACTAGAGATTCAGGCATGATGATTGGCCCCATAGATCACCACTAGCCTTGGTTGTGTGCTTTATCCTGACTCACACACAACCTATGATCAACTTCTCGATAGGCGACCCTTCCTAATAATACTCCAAGATGAACATGTTTTGATATGGAGCTCTTAGTGATGGGCTCCTTGAAAAGGAGGTGCACCTTTGTGATATTGGTAGTCCAATCATTTCTTTTAAGATTATTTTATCTATTTCCTTAAATCCTGGGACGTTACATATGCCTTATGTAGGTAGTTAGATGACCTATAGAGGCTATTGTGGATTTTTTTACATATGAGCTACATGATACTAAATTAGGTTTGGAATCCTACTTAACTTGGTCCCTCATGTCTCCAAAACCACTTCTGTTGTTGTGAATCAACATCTGTTAACCCTAACTACTCCTACCCACGCATTAGTGGATAGACTTTACTTATGAATGATCTAACACATCTAGTGATTAGATCCTATCTATGGAAATAATGGAAATCAATTAAACCATTATGACTTGTTGGTTACTTTGGATAGATTCAACTAAGTTAAACCTAATTCAAACATTAACTCTACTCTTAGGTGCCCTTCAAGTATGCTCTCAACTATGGTTTCCTCAACAATGAGCATTCTTAGATATCGAGCCTTGTATACTAGATTAAATTTTAGGTGCAAATACCTACTTAATTTAAGTGATAACATGAACTAACTCCATTATGGTTACGAAGGCTATGCTTACAGCATGGAGTTGCTTCAATATTAGCTTTTCCCAAATCTCTCTAACTAGGTTTTAGACTGGAGTAGGCATTATAAAAACAATGTTCCCCCGCCCCACACTATGTGATAGATAATATTTTTTATATGCTCTTCTAGATGTTTGAAGTGCTAGAATCTCTATATGGAATGAAGTGATAGAATTTTAATTATAGGTTGGATATGGTGTAAAGTTGCTGATTTGGTTCTTGTATTGACTTTGGCGCTAATTCTTGGACTCACAACACAAGTTTTTCATTATTATTCTCATTATTATTTTATAGACACAAAAGACATGTTTCTAGACTTTACCAATAGTTACAAGAACCAGGTCACTACCATATGGAGTTTTAGAAAGTATATGAAATCTTTAGATTAGGACATCCCTAATGGTTAGTTTAACCCCAAAACCCTATAAAGAATAATGAAACTTTAAGCAAGAAGTTTGGATATTATATGGATTAATTGATGTACCCCTTGTTACCTCTTTAGATGATTAGTTGGGGCATAGGTAAATCCTTCAAGGGTTGAAGTCGTACACACACTATTATTTAGGATTATAATTCTAATCTTGTATTGATATGACTTAATAATGAATGACTCTAAAAACACTTAATAATGAATGTAATAAGTAACACTGAGGTAACCCACTCTATTAGTGTCCAAAAAATGTAAACTACTACCTAAATTGGGAAAATGAGTAAACCTTGCTAAGTTGACCACATGAAAGATATATTCCTAATCAAGATCACTCATATAAGGTAGTGAACGTATCTAAGGTAACTTGATCAAATAGTGTAAAATTATAGTTGTTAAAAGGTTGAACATGATACCCCTTTACCCCCATCTCACTTTAAAGTTAATGGTATGGGTAACTAAGCTCTTCAAACCAAGTTACACACATTGAAATGTTAAACCTAAAGAATTTACATCTCGGTCCCACATGGTGATAACTGATAAATGAAAATATCAGAAGATGATCATTTGAGTACACAATAATGATGGATGGTCTTATATACATGAGTAGTTATTGTGTGATGTAAGATTTTAATGGCTATTCCTAGTTTACTTGTAATGCACCATAAGGTTCACATATGGAAAGTAAAATGTGTTTTTTAATTAAACTCTAATCTTCCAAACATACACTAATATGCCTAATAAACTTATGAAGAAATGATAACCTTCACTTAGACCTATGACTAATCTATAGGAAACATGTTCATGTAGTTTGGATTCTCCTACATGCATGATAAGAGACTTTAGTAAACCCTAGTGATGGAAATTATGAAAGTTCAACACTTAGAAAGTATTATGGAAGTGAAGCTGATAAAAATTATGAAGAAGCTACCATCACAATTTTGGGAACCCTAATAAGTATTGTATGTTAAGATAACCCTAGGTTTTGATTTAACTCTCCTATCTCAACATCTTGTGTGAGAGAAATAGTGGTGACATGATTTTAGGATTTATATAGTAACATTTTGGTTAATAGGTGATTATGTACACTAGAATATAGTTGGTTGGATTTTGGGGATGGAATCCTCTTTAAGGGAACGGTGTTGTAACATACTGAAACCTAAATGTTGCTATCCTGAGACCCTGATTCATGACTAAAAAACAATAAGATTCACCAAAATTTGTAACAAGATATTATCCTCATGTGAGGCAAAACTCATTAATAAATTAGTAATAGATATAATTGGTCAATATAAATGAATATCCCTAGAATTTGTTTTGCACCAAAAAATTAAAATATATTTTAAACAAGTAATGTAAGCCAACTTGAATGGAATATACTTATATGATTTAAGTGAAGTTATTATAACGAGAATTGTGGCATAAGCAAAAGGAAAACATGTTGTACATGAATGATAAAAATATCAAAAGTCTAACATGGTTAGAAATAAGAAATGGGCTTACTTTCAAAATATAGTATGCGATACAGTAGTATAAACTTAGATAAAGTAACAACATGGAATACATTAGATAAGTAAAAGATAACAACACACTCCATGAAGAACAAGTTATCTCTCTGTAATGTTTTAAAAACACTAAATAAATAACAAAGTTAAATTAAGATGTCATAAGGGAAACACTATTTTGGATATAACAATTAATTTAGATATAATCAACACCTTTACCATTCATAAATAATTCACCTAAAATATATTGGTAACATACATGATTGCTTCAAATTTGGGATGTTGGTAGTTAAAAGTGGATATAACTTCATGTTCATTAAATAGATGTCGTTCATTGCAATAAAATTACAATGACGTGTAATGATTTTAGAGTGACACATAAACTTTGTGACAAATTTATTACATAATGGAATGAGAGAGGGGAGATAAGAGGATAGTAAATGAATTGATATATAGAAACATGGTAAATTTATCCTACACAATTATAAATTAAAATTGTGATGCACATTTATAGTGAGTACTTAATTAAGCAAAGAGATATTCAGATATGTCTAGGTTGTAGATGTGCTAGTCAATATGTCTTTGACCATGTTGATGAATAAAATATGAGATATATATAGTGAAAAGAGCATGGAAATAGAGAAAGGGACCGACAATGAATTTTCTGATTTATGATTTCCTATTTTATGTGTTAATGACTGCTGAAGTTCTCTCATCACAATTCAATTATGCTTTATTCCTATGGATTTTCTCTCAGCTATTTCACCATATTACTACAATCTTTATGCTTCTAGTTCTGGTAAGTGAATATTCACTAAACTTTCCCTTCATTAGTGATACTTATAAATATTATATAGATTGTTTCTTTTTTTCTTCTATCTTTTACCAATGTGATTCAATTCACCGTATTTTTAACTTTATTTCAAAGATTTAATGATTATTTATCAACAAAATTTTCCCCACTTTTTTATCTGTGTTTCCTTTGTTGAGTCACATGCCTTTCCTTTTATATCTTTAGAATTCCTTCCTCTTTCCCATTTGTTTTTCCTCCTCTACGATATTCATTAGATAGTTTCTACAGTAATTGAAGTAAAATTTCTAGCTATCCAAGCCTATTAGTTCAATGTGTATAAATCCCTCTCGATCATTTTTACATTTACAAAAACTACTACATATTCCTCGTCATGTTTTCTTATTATACACCTTCATGACTCCTTTATATGTGATTTTATCTATGTATCCAATAATGACATGTCTTATAACCTCCTCCTTACTCTGGTGGCAATTTCCTATTGGATTTCCTTGGAAGAGCTATCAGATTTCTTAGTCAACTTGAAATGTGTAAAATGATCAACGGTGGTCTCATGAAACTATATTCATAAATCTCTTTTACAAACCACTACTAATAACCACAAACCTACTTTCCTTATTCTTCTATGTCTTAAAAACTATTACATATGACACTATGTATGCTTGAATGTGACCCTTTTATGTTGATGAACGATTAGACTTAAGTCAAATTGTGATTTGTCCTCTTTTTGCATCAAATCCTTTTATATTCTTTCAAAATAGTAGTGACGTGTTTATTGATGACTCTAGTCTCTATGATCAACCTCCTTACTCTATGGTAGTGTTTGTAACCCTAATTTGCCTAATGCGACCTAGATGATTTGAATTATGAGTCTTGTACCTTTAAGTATATTTGGATCCTTTTCCCTTGTTTTCCTCTCTCAAGTAAGAGACTACTCTTATTATCTCATGATATCTTGGATGTAGATGTCCTTCCTTAGTCTAATGTTGAACCTAGATGACATATATTAACAATGTTGATGATTGAATGTATGTGCATATATTAATACCAATGTTGGAATTTGATGCCTTGACCTATGGTACATCCACTTATATTTGAATACGATTCTAATGTACGTATATTTCTACTCTAAATTGTCTTTATTTCTAGACCCTTTGACTTGATGAACCTTTGTCTTGTTTTCCCTATTATGAGTCTTTTGACCCTAAAATGCAAGTGACATGAATCTTTTAATTAGCATATAAAATGAATGCAACCTTGGAATGACATGAAACTTTAATCACACCCTCATGATGAGCTCTAAATTAGTAAAATATCACCATATTTGTAACTAACCAACTATGAATCTAACTTGGAAAAAACCCTAAAATGGATCTAAATAGGGTTAATTATGAGAATCTAATACATGTATGTAATCTTGATCTGAACCAGGTGGTTTCTTATGACCAAGACAGTCAAGGATGAGTTAGGTTATGAATCTATGAATTAGGTATGGGCTTTAATAATTATATGACTGTGACTTTCTTGCTTGAATATGAGTTAGGTTATGAATCTATGAATTAGGTATGGGATTTAATAATTATATGACTGTGGCTTTCTTGCTTGAATGTGCTTGTTTACTTCCTCAAATATTGCCATGTAGCATTCTAGTATTTTACTTGATGTTTGTCTCGTATCAGTGTTTTATAACCTACAAAAATAATATAGAAACTCCAGTATGCAAACCTTGTTCACCTGCTTGTATTTTTGGGGTAAAGACATGAGTGTTGGATATAGGATGATGGGCTCTAGAGGGGGTGAATAAAGCTATAAAATCTTAAACCAAATTCGTTAGACCTTCAAGATATATCACAATATAATGTTGCTAATATGAAATTTGAGTGCAACTAAACATACATAGTAAGGGAGAGAGATTGAACAAACACGAAATAACACAAGTAATTATACTGGTTGCAACCTCCAAACTAGGAGATGTACATACAATCCCTAGAGAGGTAAATGTCTAGGATTTTTTAACATGTTTCAATCCTTATATTCCATTATTAGAGATACAACATAGATCTCCCTGTTCAAGGTCAAGGGTACCTAGAATTCACTATAAGGAGAAGGGATCCAACAACTTACCATGGGATTTACCTATCCATGACCAAGAGTGTCCTACCTTACAAGGACTTACCTAATTTTCCACTGAGTCTTGAGGCTTCACCACAAACTTACCTACTCTTGCAACAAGTCTTCTGCCTTCATAATTTACCTACTTTTGTCTTAACCTTCACCAAGGAGAAGCTTTCATCAAGGGACTCCTTCCCTTCATCTTCACCCATCTTATCCAAGAGAGAGAACCTACATCTTCATGGTAGAAAGAGAGATTGAGAGGTGGGGGAAGTGAGGGCCACACAAGATATAAATTTAGGATTAGCTCTCTTACAAATCTCCCACTCACTCTAATGAATGTAGCAAGTGATTAAGCTTGAGAGTGGAAGGAGGCTCGTGGAGGCACTCAACTATAGTATAGGGACCTTCATAGTGCTCATCCAACGATGGGATGAAGCCCAAGGGGTCCTATTTATAGATGAGGTTTCCCCCTAGCCAGTAGAGACACTTTGGATCCCATTGTAGCTGTTTGGGGTGTTGCAGCTAATATATTTTCAAGTTTCACAACACTCCAATGGTTAGAAATACTTTTTAGGTGCAATTTGTACAGTGCGGTTGATTGATTTCACTTTCGAGAAACTTGATCGATAGCACTATGTGACAAAACAAATTTGAGTTATTTGATGAGTTTATCCTATATGAAACTTGATCAAAGGCTTAAATTTCATTTGCATGTGCTGGGTGTCCATCGAGTTTATCCTAGGGTAAACTCAGTTGACTCTAGCAGTTCCCAAAATCCATTAAGGTTGTCGCTCGAGTTTATCCTAGATGAAACAGCCGAAAAATGTCCTTGTTAAAAATTTTAGAATGTTCCATAAAAGTGCTTAAATATTCCTCTTAAGTGCTCTTGATGTTCTCTAAGATTAATTACAAGTCATAAAATCATTACAATGATTTAAAACATGACTCTAATGGATATACATAATATTCCACAAAAGTGCACTTGCGCTGATTTTGACTTGTTTTTCTCCAAGTTGGGATGTGAAAGTTTAGGCATTTGGAGTGTGTCTTATGTAACCTGAAATCACTAAATTAGAAGCGTTACACACATTACACACAAAAAAGTTAATGTTTTGACAAAGTTTATTTTAGGGAAAGGGAAGAGATGGAAGCGGACGAGGGGAGAGAGGCGGCGAGGGGCAATCACGGGGAAGGGGGAGAGAGGCGGCGGCGGACGGCCACGGGGGTCACGGCGGCGCATGCACCAGAGGAGTAGACGATACATCAGGCGATCGGAGCAGAGATGAATGCAGAAGTCACGATGGAGGGGAGGAAAGGAGACAACCTACAAACCCTAGGGTTCCTGCAGTTCCGGACGCAGTAACCCCAAAGGAAACAGGCACGGAAAGACTCAGTATACCACATGTAGGGATCGAGTTTCACTTTGGTGGATCGGAGGGCTCCTCAAGAAAAACCCATAAGGAAGCAGATAGACAGGTAAGACGAACCTTTGATCATGGAGATGGTGCTAATATGACAGACGGGAGTAGCACTCCAGAAGAACCCTTCCCGCCACTGCATGGGCACAATCACGCTACCAGACAACATGATAGTCAGTCAAGTGGAAATGTTTAGACAACCAATAACACAAGATCTTGAAACAAATCTACCGAACAAGGTACCTCAGATCTATTCTTGCACAAGCTATTTGAGGAGCATCTAAACCCAGAGGCGGTAAGCTTAACGTTTATTGACGACAAGCCTGATATCATCGTCGATCTGATGGAGGAAGCTTTCCTGATCAGGCCGTGGCAATATACAGTCATAGTGAAAGCTATGGAAACCCAGATTGGTTACATGATTCTGGGAGATTGCTTGAGAGCCATCTGGAGTCTGGTTGGCAAGTACAATATATATGAGCTAGATCTAAATCAATTTGTAATACAGCTTTCCTACCGGAGAGACTACGAGATGGCCATGACGGGAGGGCCTTGGAAAGTGTTCGGGTGCAATGTATTAGTTTGGGATTGGAACCCATCCTTCATCCCTTCGAATGATCTTCCAAGGAAAATTGTCTGCTGGACGAAAATTCTCAACCTTCCACTCCATCTGTATGTCCAGACCATGTTTGAATGCATAGGAAAGGCACTGGGCCGACTGGTTAAAGTTGATGAGCATACCATCAAGAGAACGCGGAGCAAATTTGCAAGAATGGCTATAGAGATTGATACCACAAAACAGTTGGCACCTTATATACAAATCAATGGCCTTGACTATGAGATTGAATACAAAAGTCTGCCTTACGCTTGCGCCAAGTGTGGGGAGGAGGGACACACATGACAACATTGTGAATCGGCAAGCGACCAGACTAAAGAAGATATTGAGAAGACGGAGCACCCCAAGAATAGTAATGTCAGGCTCACAGATCATGAAGAGTCGCCGTGGCAGACTCAATGAAACAGGCGTCGACGACAAGGAAAAGAACCAGCAGGCAAACCCCCTGACATACCAAGTGCTATGAGGAATCGTTATGGAGATCTTCAAGAAGACCACGGAGATGAAGAGATTGAACTAAGCAGCCATCCGCAAAATGAGACCGGAATGAATAATGATGGAGGATATAGAACAGCTAAAGTCTGGAGAAAGAAGAGAAATATGAAAAATATAGAAACAACAGAACAAAAGGTTGAGGCGCTCAAAGACATAACCAATGCTCCAACATCCCACAACAGGACTCAGGCATGTGACAGACATAGCAAGAATACAAAAGACCACACCATGGCTAACCCAGAGATTGATGAAGTGGTTGAAATTTTCTTAATATCTGAGGACTTAGCTCCAGAGGATACTCCTGCTCCAGAGGACCTAGCCAGAAGTGTAACCCCTGCCATGCAAACAACTTCTAAGAACAATAAAAATCCTAAAAAGTCCAAGATCGGGAAGATATTCAAAGGAAGCGGTACGAGGATGAAGAGGTCTGGCTCAACAAAATAGAATTTGGAAGGTACACGCAGAAGTCCTCGACATAGAGGTACTCAAGACTCTGAAGTAATTCTGGAAGCTCTGAAGGCTGCTGCAAACAAAGAAAATGAAGCACCGCCCCTGTAAGCGGACCTTTGCTCTAGATCTTTGAATACTTTTGGTTTGATGACGAAGATCCTATGCTGGAATACCAGAGGGATAGGCAAAGCTGATACCTGCAGAATTCTAAAAGAATACATCTCTATTCACAAGCCCATGGTTACTCTTATCCTGGAGCCTAGAATTAGTGTCGATAAGGCAGTAGACACAATCAAAAGGATGGGTTTTTTGAACTCTCATAGATCTGAAGCTCGTGGATTCTCGGGGGGAATATGGGTATGCTGGAGCGCAGCTACATGCACCGTCGATATTATCAATACCCATCGTCAGTTTGTAACCTACAAAATCAATAACTCTTTCTATGCCACCTTTATATACGTGAATCCACACAATCAGATACGCAGCCTGATCTGGAAGCATATCACTGAGCTGGGAGATAGATATAAAGATCCTTGGTTGGTTGTCGGCGATTTCAACACTACTATAACTCCAGCTGAAAAGATTGGATACCTTACCTTCAATCATAGGGAAGCACAAACCTTTACTGCCACTATGTTACAGGCAGGTTTATCCGACCTTGGCTTTTCTGGCCAACGTTTTACGTTTTGCCATGGCCTGAAACAAAGTAGACTTGATCGCGGCTTAGCTAACTGTGGCTTTGTCAAAAAGTTTCCAAATGTTTCCGTTTTGCATCTAGCGAGGTTCGAATCTGACCACTGCCCCCTGCTGATCAACATGGCTAGACGCGATAATTGTCATGGGCGATTCACGACAAAAGCTTCTTGGCAGAAGGAATCGTCTTTCAGACCTTGCCTTGAAAATATCTGGTGCATGGATCTTAATTTCCAAGCTGCTCTTGCCATTGCCAGTTTGCAACTGAGAATCTAGGACGGTGAGCTACAGAAGACTAAAAGAGCGCATAAGGATCGCCTCTTGCACAACATTGATACTCTGCAGAGAAACCTGGCAACCAGGTATGATTCTATAATTGACAAATTGTGTTTAACTATGTAGGCTGAACTGAATATGTTGTTAAAGAAGGAGGAGGAAGATTGGAAACAGAAAAGCCATATCGATTGGCTAAAGGATGGTGACTCAAACTCGCGTTTCTATCACGTCTTTTTCAACCAGCGGGCAAGAATGAATAGATGTGAAGCTATCAAAAGATCTGATGGAGGATGGGCTACTGATACTAAGGAAGTTTTCAGCTTGGTTACAAATTACTTTATAAATCTCTTCACCTCACCCAGCTGTGTCAGCCAGCCGGCCATGCAGAGTATCCCAGGCTACTTTGAAGCCATTCCTGAAGCACAGAGACAATACCTCGCGAGGGAAGCTTAAATGGAGGACATTGAGAACATCCTCTTTTCCATGAATCCTTTCAATGCGGCAGGTCCATATGGAACAACCACACATTTCTTACAATCTAACTGGTCCAATGTTAAGGAATCTGTCACAAAAACGATCCAAGAGGCCCTCAACTCCTCCACTCTTGATGACAAGCTTTGGGACGCAACTATTGTTCTCATACCAAAAGATAAGAAACCAGTATGTCGAAGTCAATTCAGGCCTATTTCACTCAACAATACTATCCTTAAACTCTGCTTGAAGGTGGTTGTTGAGTTCCTGAAATAGTGGCTACCTAAATGGATTAGTCCGGCACAAAGTTCTTTTGTACCTGGAAGGAAAATTTCTGATAACATCACTATTGTATAGGAGCTCATTCACACAATGAAAAGAAAGAACTCGAGCAAAACCATGGCCATAAAAGTCGATCTCACCAAAGCTTATGATAAGATGGCGTGGAGCTTCATCCAGGATACATTAGAGATGACGGATATTCCAATCAATATACTAAACTACATTATGAATTCCATCAGGTCGGGTAGCTCGAAAATTTCCTAGAATGGTGCAACGACACCTCATTTCAAGCCATCCAGAGGGTTAAGATAGGGGGACACTCTAAGCCCGTATATATTTGTACTATGTATTGAAAGGTTAAGCCAACTAATTGATCAATTAGTGACTATAAAGAAATGGTTTCCTATGCAACTAGGGAAAGGAGGACAAAAAATAGCTCACTTATGTTTTGCTGACGACATCATCCTTTTCTCTAAAGTGAGTGAATCCAACATTAGCACCATCATGAAGTGTTTCAATGATTTCAAACAAGCATCTGGACAATCTATTTCCATTGAGAAAACTAAAGTCTTCTTCTCGAGAAGTGTAACTCGACAGGAAGCAGATGCTATATGCAGTAGATTTGGCCTGCAAAGAACTCACGATCTAGGCAAATACCTTGGTGTACCCATTATACATAACTGGGTTAACAAGAAAACCTACAATGAAGTACTGGAGAAGGGAACAAAGATGATCAACTCCTGGGCTGCCAAGAGTTTATCTATGGCGGGAAGCGTGAGCCTGGCCAAGAGCACCTTAACCTCAATACCTACTTATGTAATGCAGACGACCAAATTGCCTCTACAATTATGTGATAGAATCGATGGGGAAATAAGCAGATTCATATGGAATGGGGGCAGAGCAAAAGGGGGAGTCATCTCATATCATGGAGCCGGATTACTAGCAGGAAGATTCATGGAGGACTCAGGCTTAAATCAATCAAAGAATGGAACCAAGCACTCCTAATGAAGAACAGCTGGGACATATACAGCAGGGGGAGGACCATCTGGAGTGAGGCCATGTCTAAGAAGATCTTAAAGGACACGCCAATTTCAGCTCAGAACCTATCTCGTCTGTCCAGAAACATTGTCCTCACCAAACCATTCATGGAAGCTAATACCTATCTGTGTCCAATGAGTGGCACTTCCATAAATGTTTGGCATTATAAGTGCATACCTAATGAAGTCCCTTTGAAAAACTATGCCTTAAATCCCATTCCGGTAGAGTTGGATGATCTGACAGTGAGTAGCTTGGTCAATATGGAGGGATAGTGGGACTGAAGCTTCTTGGAACATTGGTTTCCACCTGATATCACAGAGTCTATATGCGATTTAAATCCTCCCACAGATCCAGAGGCTGAAGATGTGAGAGTGTGGATGCTTAATGAAGGAGGCAGTTATACAACTAAAACGACATACCATGCTTTACGTGCTGATATAGAAATCAGAAGTCAAGGCAATTGGCACCTAATATGGAATGCACAGGTGGCAGCGCGCATCAAGATGTTTATGTGGATTGTAGCCAACGAAACTCTCCTCACCAATCACAACAGGAAATGCCAAAAAATGACAGCTATTCCTACCTGTCCCAGATGTAATGAAGAGGACAAGACCAGCCTACATGCTCTCCGAGATTGCCCTAAGGTAAAAAGCGTGTGGCATACACTGCTTAGCCTCCACACCTCTCACCAATTCTGGACTACAGATAACTTTGATCAGTGGCTGAGTCAGAACATCAAGGCCCAGATCACCATAAACATCTGTTTTTAATTGCTTGCTGGAGTATGTGGAAACAACAAAATCTATGGATCTTTGAGGGAAAACAGAACTATCCACAACACCAAATCAATCTAATAAACCAAGAGTTCACGATGAACACTAGAGCCTGGACTGATGTGCAAAACATCACTGAGCAGATTAGAAGACCAAGACCAAAAAATCTTAATCTGGGAACTATTCGTTTCAACACTGATGTTGCTTGGAAAAAGGGGAAGGGCACTATAGCTGTCGTCATTAGAGATTCTAATGACCAATGGTTAAGTGGATTAGGACAAGTAATAACTACGAAGAGTCCTTTAAAAGCAGAGCTAATGGCAATTGCGATGGCAGCAAAAAGCATCAAGACGAGTGCTATGCAGACATCTGAGATAGTTACTGATTGTCTCCAGGCTTCCATTATGATCCAAGATGATTACTGGAAACACCCTCGTTTTGCTAATATCATCCGAGGTATACAGTTGATAAAGAAGGAGACTACTGTGATAAACCATACGGACAGAAAGAACAATAGGCAGGTTGACACCCTTGCTAAATATCACTTCCAACAATGCAATGGCTACACCCACTATAAAACCCCTCCTATAGTTGTGTTGGTATGCATGCCCTAAGAGCCAATCATGGGATGATTGGTGGAGTACATTAAGATTTATTTGATAAACATCAAACACAAGCTTACAATTCTTTCTGGTTCAATCATATGAGATAGTGATAGAACAGATTGAATGTCTAGAGAATGACAGTACTCAATGACGTATGCCTTCAGGTTCAAGACCTGAACGATGAGATCATATGGATGCTAAGAGTTTGTACATTCTTGTTATGTCCCTAATCGGATGTCATTGTGGAAGGTAGGTAGACAACAATGACACACAAGACTAGATTGTGGTGTTGGTTTATGATAGAATCTAATTAGTCAGGATATAGAGATATCAAACCAAACACATAGGTACTTGTTAGAGAACAAGTGTACCAGACAGACCCACCGTGAGTTTGACACATGGAACCATGACATGGTAGTCACAGTCAGTACTCACAGTGATGGTGGTGAGTGTGATTCTTTGACCTGAAATCACTACACTCAACACATGTCGTTGGGTACACTTTGACATCATCAAACGCAGTCCTGAAACATGGGTTGTTATAAAGGTGATGATTGGGTGGCTTTGACACATGGGGCTTTTGAGGGGTGAGTGATAGATATGGGTTTTGTCCCTCCTGAGGGAGTTTGATATCCAAGGCCACTTGATGAGTAGGATTGAAATAGGCGTGCACACGCATATGTGAATCAATATGTGATATTGATGTCATACATATCTCTTCCAATCTACTCTGAGATCAAGAAGTGAATGAACATTGACAGGATGAATGTTGCATGCCTCGAGTTCATTCGGGATATCAGTGACAAAGGAATTATACATTCACTGTAACACCATTCACAGATTGTAGGATTGAAAGTTGTTCTCCAACTTTCTACTTTCACTTGGGTAACACTGATGTGTGACTAGGCACGGCTCTTTGCTTGTGAAGTCATGATTGTTATGGACTTTCACTGCCAACGTGAAATGGACCTGCAGGGTCACACACATAGGATTTAACCTGGAAGAGGAGTTTTGTCCACAAACAATGTTTAGATTGATTACTAAAGGAGTTTAGTAGTTCAATTAAACACTCAATCAGTTGATAGCTCAATGTCATAATGTTCAAGGTGTTGGACACATTGATTGGAGTATCGGATTGATTGAAATCGCAATTGACTGATTCTACACAATCTGCACTCGCAACCGATCGGATCATGTGATGAACCGATCGGCTGAGCTTGGTGAGCCGGTCGGCTCAAGTGTTGAGTCGATCGGCTCATGGTCAGGGTGAAATGATTGCTTCGAGTGTTGAAACGATCGATTCAACTGGTGCAACCGAGCAAGTTGGGAAAGTAGGATTGGTGAGAATTTTCCTTTTGTTTCACTTGCCCAATTTGATTGGGAAATAGGATTGGTATTCGATACCAATTAGAAACAAAAGAAGGAAAGTCAAACCGGAACTGGTCAAGACCATGAACCGACCGGCTCATGGGTCCCAACCGATCAGTTGAGGTGTCAACCGACCGGTTCAGGTCCCCAACCGACCGTTTCAGTTGTGAAATGATCGGTTCAAGTTGCGAGTTGGTTGTTTTTGTGGAAAATCTCGAACCCTTCTACTCCTACTTCTAGTCCCTCATTGCCTGGGATGGAGAACCCTGTCCCATGACCCTCCTATATATATAGGGGTATTGGGGGATTCTCAAACTACAAATCAGTACAACCAGTTTCTCTGTAAAGTTGTCATTCTCTCTGGTTTTGGTAACTGAGAGAGCCCGAGCATGTGCTACCCGATAAGGGAGGCACAGAAAGGGAAAGACAACTGCAGTTGCAACAGGTAGCAGGAGAGTGTGTTGGCGACTAGTACACTGACAGGAGGGTGCAACTCCTTCCAATTCCTTGTGGGACAAGGAGATTCGAGTTCCAGGTGGTCTGTGTGGACTACTTTAGAGGCGGGAGGTTTCTGCCGCTCGGAAGATAGCTGTCAGTCCCAGTGAGACCAGGAGTCGTCAGTCCCAGTGCGACCAGGAGCTGCACAGACACCGTCCAATACCGGAGGTGAAGACCACGCAAGCCGCGAGGTATTGTCGCCGAGCAAGCCTCAGGATAAGGTATGATTCCACAAACCATCCTTTCCTATTGTATAGACGTTGACACATTTCCTTGTTCTGGGTTTGGGAGGAGAAATTTTTTTGTTTCCGTTGCCTTCTCTACCTTCCCTAAAACCCAACAAGTTGTGCTTGACAGTGGTCATGCACCTTTTTGTAATGGTATTAGTACTACCATGTTTCTCTCTTTGCAGTTACCCAACATATGTAATGCTAATTTAGTTTCGCTTGCACGAGGTGGGCAAGATGAATAAGCTGACCACCTGACTTACCCAAAAAAAAGTTAATGTTTTAGTCATCATCAAAACAAGGGTTAATTCAAATTAGACCACGGGTCAACATTTTTCCCCCTTTTTGAAGTTAACAAACCATTCCATAAATTTATTGAAATCATTTTAGTAAACTCATACCTTTGGGTAAACCTAGGGGTTTCAAAGAGTTCAGTTCATATGCTCCCCCTCAATTGATGCTAATCAAGTTTATATACTTCCCCTCAATTGATTCTATTTCTTTTTGCATGGTTAGCTTTAATAAAATTTATAGAAACTATGTCTTCTATTTTTATATGTTCGACATATATGTCATATCCCCTTTTACAAAGACTTCTCACCTTGTACAAGAGACTTGTCTTCTCCCCCTTTGTCATTTCAGAAAGTAAGGGGGGTTAAAGAGCAAGAAACACAACTTGTTATTAAAAGGAGATACTAAAAGTTAGAATGGAGATTAGAAGACCAAAAACAAGGGGCTTGTCCAAGCAATGTATATAAGGTAAAACAAGACATGAATTTGAACAACTGAGGGTGCGATTCTAGAATATTTCAAGGCAATGATGTGACAACAAGTAACTCAAGATAGTAGATATGCAAGTCAAGGAGCAAGCTTGAGTATTAAGAAAGAAATAAGCATAGCATGTAGATGGATACCAATTAATGAACAAGATTAGAACTACATGTATATGAACTACTGGTAAATGATATAACAAGTTAGGACTACTAGTAGGATCTAGATCATAGAAAAAGATTCACAAGTCAAAGAATAAGCTAGGACTAGATGTAGAAACATATCCCAATAGAAAGATATGCAATATAAGAAGCATGGAAGGATATAACACACTAGAAAAAATGCATCATTTCCAAAAGATGATTACCACTGAGAAACTCAAAGTTGTATCAAAATAAGAGATAAAAGTAGATAGATGTAGCAAGTTAGAGAACAACAAAAGCAAATTAAGACACAACGAAGAGATCTAAAGAGATCATCATCAAAACCTACAGAACAACTAAAAATAGATATATGCAAGATATGAAGATTCCAGTTTATAGAAATTTAAAAGATACAGTTGTATGCAAGATGGATAATTTAAAGCATGGAAAATATGCATAAAATATAGGTACCTAGGGGAGTGCCATAGAATAAGTCTATTGGTTGATAAAGTCTGGTTAAGAGGGAAATTCTCATCCAAAAAGCCAACTGTGTATTCAGTGCACAATGTTCTTGGTCAAGTTTCTAGGTTGAACTTCTCGACCAACACAACTCTTGGCAACACCAATTGGTGCTTTTCAGTCAAGTTTCACCAAGATAAACTCGACCGACAACAACAGTTGTCAAAGACACATATATTTCAGAAAATCATATCTAGAGGCATGATAAAAATATAAACCACATCCAAACATGTATAAGCAAGTTAATAACACAATCAAAAGCATCAAAAATAGTTTTTGAGCATGAAAGTGATGAGAATCATAATATAAAACATTGAACTCAAAGTCTATATGTCAAGTGCATACAAACTTGTAAAAGAAAAACAAAGATTGGATATGAGAAATGATAACATTACCTATTTTCTTACCATTTCTTTTCCAATTTTTTCCACCCCCTGTATATCTCACCTTTCTTCTTTCATGTGGATTGAGAAGTCAATTTTTAAATCAATAACTCATGTCAATCCATTTGCGTGTGACATATAAGAAGAAATATGAAATGGTGTACGACCATATTTTTGGGTCCGTGGGGGTCATCTAAGCAGCCCAAATTGTATTTATCTTGGGTGGTTTCCTAAAAGGGAAATATGTGGAAAAATGATGAATTTCATTACAATGATTACATGATCGCATAGCCATGGAACTGGATTTTTCTTCGTTGAAAATTGAAGGTCCATTGTCTTTGTTTTTCCTTTGTCTCCTATGAAGTACAAAACCATATCTACCCATTTTTCTGATAGTATGATCTAGGATTTGATTGAGATTCTTTTAAACATTTAAGAATCTTTTAATATAAGATCTCAAACTATGATTGTCATATATAAGAGAAGTAATAGTAGAAAACAAAATATGTATATCATATCTAGCATGCAAAAGATCATTTTCTAAATAAAGATATTTGGTCATAATAATTGTTTTCAATATGAAGAGAAAAAACATTGTTCTCTATACAAGTAGAACTAGAACTAGATTCAAGAACATTGATTTAGCAAGAACGGAAGCATTTCATTTTTCAAGAAAAAAAATCTTAGAAAGATAAACACTATTTTTAGATTCTATTCATTGCAAAACAAAATCTTTGTCCTCATTTTATGTCTTAAGAACATCAATATCAAGCATGAGAGAATCCACAATGTTAGTATTCTCTTAATTAAAACTAGGCAGAAGAGGTTGAGATTCTAGAAATATAATCTTAGTAAGTAAGTTAGCATTTTCAAGTTTAAGAGAGTCTACCTGAATAATATATGCATTGTTTTCAACATCAAAACTATTTAATTTCAATTCAAGTCCTAGGTAATACCATTTAATATCATTAACATCATCTTGAAAGAAAACGCTAGAATGTTCAAGATCATCTTTTTCTTGATGCAAGTTATCAATAATTTAGCTAGATATTTCTTTTTATGATTAGCAAACTTAAGAGAGGCACAAGTAGCATGAAAAATTGCAATTAAATATTCTTTATAATGAGTTTAGATTTACTTCATTCAAATCTTCATTTGAACTTTCCATAATAGAAAAATGGCATTCTCCATCTTTACTAGAGCTTGAGCTAGATCCTCTGCTAGATTCTATACTTGAAATAGAGTTAGAGGAATCACTAGATCTTGTCATTTGTCCTTCTTCTTGTGCATCTCTTCCCCTCTCTTGTGATGATGGGTCTTTTTATCTTGTGGGCAATCTTCCTTGAAGTGACCCTTTTTTCAACATTTGAAGCATCAGGTGGAGGAGGAAGGCTTGCCTTTGTGAAGTATACCTTTGGAGTACATTGCATCTTCAAAAACTTGAGAGGATGGAGAAGTTTGACCAACAATAGACTCCACTTGGGATTTTATTTCATCTTTCTTCATTCTCTTTAGCTCCTTTTCTTCTTCTCTTTCTTCTTCCTCTTTCTTGTAAGTGTAACTTCCTGGGCTTGTAGATTTCCTATGAGCTCCTCAGAAGGGATTTTGCCAAGGATCTTTCTTTCCTCAATCCTTGGATTTCCACCTCTTAGAAAGAGATCTAAGTATCTTGGATTTTATTTCTCCTCTAGCCATAGGATGATCTTGATATTGAGCCTTGAGTATATATTCTCCACCCTTTTGTTCTTTCCTTTCTTGAATTTTTTAGGAATCCCTTTGAGCATGTAGAATTTTCTTTCCTTCATTTGCTTTGTCCCCACATAAGTGACACATCTTTCTCCATATCACATAGGAAGTTTCACATGAAGAAATCTGGTAGAACTCAGAGGGATAAATTGAGGCATAAAGAATGTATATGGCTCTAGCATTAAAGGCTACTTTCTTCAAAGTAGTTTCATCTCATTCTTCTATCATTGTCTCTGGTAGCTTGCATGGAAAATCCACCATTCTCCATAGATCAAGACTTGATCCTTATATGTAGTATTGTAACCTTCTCTTCCAAAAGAGGAATTTGCTCCAATCAAAGATTGGAATGTTGATGAGGTATCTTTGACCTTGATTATTGTCCATCTTCTCCTACTTGTAGAAGTATTTCTTGGATAAGACCTACTCTGATACCACTTTTTGGATATAGGATGATGGCTCCCGGGGGGGGGGGGGGACTAAAGATATAAAAACTTAAACCAAATTCATTAGAACTTCAAGATATATCACAGTATAAGATTTCTAATATGAAATTCAAGTGCAACTAAACATAAATTCAAGGGGAGAGATAGAACAAACACCAAATAACACAAGTATTTATAGTGGTTCCAACCTCCAAACTAGGAGATGTACATTCAATCCCAAAAAAGGTTAAAGTCTAGGATTTTGCCACATGATTCCCTCCTTATATTCCATTATAAGAGCTATAACATTGGACCTCCCTGTTCAAGGTCAAGTGTACCTAGAATTACCTCTAAGGAGAAGGGATCCAACAACCTACCATAGGACTTACATATTCATGACCAAGATTCTACTGCCTCACCAAGGACTTACCTACTTTTGAATCTTCACCTTCACCAAGGACTTACCCACTCTTGCAACAAGTCTTCCGCCTTGAGAATTAACACATTTTTGACTTGGATCTTCCACCTTTGACATCACCTTCACCAAGGATAAGCTTTCATCAAGGGACTCCTTCCCTTCTTCTTCTTCACCTCTCTTACCCAATATAGATAACCTTAACCTTCATAATAGAAAGAGATATTGGGAGGTGGAGGAAGTGAGAGCCTCACAAGATATACATGTAGAACTAGATCTATTACAAATATCCTACTCACTCTAATGGATGTAGCAAGTGATTAGACTTGAGAGTGGAAGTAGGCTCTTAGAGGCACTCAACTACAATATCAGGATCTTCATAGTGTTTGGCTAACCATGGGATGAAGCCCAAGGGGTCTTATTTATAGTTGAGGTTGCCTACTAGCCAGTAGTGACACATAGAAATGAATTATAGCCATTGGGGTGTTGCAACAGATATATTTCGAGTTTTGCAACACTCCAATAGTTAGAAACACTTTTTCTACACATTCCTTATAGTGTGGTCATCCGAGTTCACTTTGGGAAACTCAATTGATATTAATACGTGACAAATCAAATTTGAGTTGTGGGTCGAGTTTATCCTAGATGAAGCGCGGCCGACAACTTAAATTTGGTTTGGCTATGCAGGGTGTCAGTCGAGTTTATCCTGGATGAAACTCAGTCAACAAAAGTCTACATGATGGATTCTGGAAAGTTCCATAAAGGTGCTTAAATATTCATTTTATTTGCTCTTGGTTTTTTCAAAGCTTAATTACAAGTCATGAAATTATTACAAATGAGTTACAACATGATTCTAATGGATACACAACATACTCCATGAAAGTGCACTTGCATTGATTTTGACGTGTTTTTCTCCAAGTTGGGATGTGCAAGTTTATGCATTTGGAGTGTGTCTTACCTAATCTAAAATCACTGAAGTAGAAGTATTCAAAACAAATAAGTGGAATGGTTTAGTCGTCATCAAAACAAGAGATTAGTAAATTAGACCTTGATTCATCAATGAAGTTGGGTGTCCTACTTGAGTTGTCAAGATAGGGAATACCATGTTGATAAAAGGGTTAGCTCTTGGTAATGGCCTTGAGTTCCCTTATGTATAAAAGGGTTAGCTAATCTTTATCACCCTTGCAGACTCTTCCAATGGAAAGTTAGCCAAAAAGGGCTTATGATATATGATGTTGTTGGTATAATTGGAGTAAAATCATCTAAAACATGGGTTCTTGCTTTTCTAAATACTTTTGTTACTTCTTTAACTCTTTCAAGTTATGTAAACTAATGTATATGTATATTTTAGTGTTGTACTCATCATATTGTGTGTTGACCCATCTCGTTTCACAAATTGTATAGGCATGAAGACGGCTAGAAGTGGATGTACTTGGTGAACTATGTTAGGTGTACTTGTTGTAAGATCCCTAGTGTACATGAGAAGAATAGTGTAAATTTGACTCTCAACTTTTAATTGAGATCTTGTAATAATAGGATGTTGCTTAATAATACTTGTTGAATGATGATATTATGATTGGTTCATTTATCTAGTTATTTTTCATATATGCTAAGCTATACACTTCCACATTCGCACTTTGTTAATACCATTCTACGAACATATGCCTAGATCCTCTTACTATTGAATTTGTAGACATTTGGAGTTAGGATTTGGGTAATAAATCGTTATGTGATAGTGACAGTGACACTACATGCACTTTGAGGTGTTACAATCAATAATGTGAGAAATCAGACTTAGATTAGGTGAAACATTCAAACTTGAAGAACATGTTTAAGATGACTAAATCTTGTTGAGGTTAATTAAATCACACTTTTTATATTATCATGATGTACTTCTATGAATCTTTTTAAAGTTATAATGTAAGTTTCTTTAATCAAGTTGTAAATCTAAGTCTTCTTAAATCAATGGACACTTTTATACTCCTGTTGGTTAGACTGGCAATATTGAACTTGTTTGTACGTATGTATGACTTAGGAGAAAGACATAAGGATGGGGGAAACTACTTTATTTATCATGCATGGGAAAACGTTATCAATAAAACGTTTAGGTCTTGGTTTTTTCATAGAGGTCCCTTACAAATAATGTCAACTCTTCACATTTAGTCTTGTAGTCCCCCACATCGAAATAGGTGTTGGTGCTCGTCCTGTGGTCTTTCTTTTGAAGTGCACACATCTTTGAAGAATTTATCATAGGGTGAGATTTGTTTGATTGCATCTAGTAATGGTATATTGATCTTACTTGCTTAACAATTTCCTTGATATCCTTGGTGTGCTTCCTCTTCCTTTTCACAGTGGATGGCTCTTCAAGTGAATCAGGGAAAGGAGTGATTTGTGCTCCCGACTAGCTCGAATCAACAAAAATATCAAGTGGTATCACAGGAATCACAATATCATCACTCTAAATCAAAGAATCATCCTGGGTGCCTATCGTAATATCTTCAACCTGAATCTCAGTATCACTACCTCTAATCACAATATCAACTCTGCCATCACCAGCTGCACTTTCAACTGAAGTGCCCCTTAGCTTCTCCAAGGTCCTTCTACTCCTCAACACTGTTACAACCTTCACTTGATCATGTGTGGTAGAAGAGGAAATTTGGGGTGGCTGTTGTGGTTGTAGAGGTGGTGGCCTTTGGTGTGGGGGATTCAGATTTTGGAGAATGAATTGTGCCTGATATGGTGGTTGTTGTGGATAGGAGTGATATTGAGGAGAGAGTTTTTGATATGATTGTGGTGGAGGTAGAGAATATTGGTAGTTGATGGAGGTTGTAGAGGCGGGGGAGAATAGGGGTTATGAGGTCCTTGATATTGTCAAATAGTAGGCACTTGGCTTGATATAGACTAGTTTGGAGTAGCCATAGGTTGCAAAGGGAGTCTCCCCTCCTCATAGTAGGAAAGTGAAAGGGACATCTGATCAAGTTTTTTTTAAGGAGTCAGATTTTCTGCCCATGAGCAGAGACATCCTTTTTTACTTTGTCTAGGCATCTTATCCCCCCAAGCACCTCATCTTCAAACTTTGAACTGTACCTGTAACGTCTGGGCCCACTGCCCAAGGCTCTAGTAGAGTTTCAGGAATGACGACTGGCCCCACAAACCACCACTAGCCTTAACTGCGCACTTTGTCCACACTAACACGCAAGCTAAGATCAACTTCCCGACTGGTCACCCATCCTAGTACTACTCTAAGCCGAGCACGCTTAACTATGGATTTCTTTAGGGATGGGCTCCCGGAAAAGGAGGTGCATCTTGGTGATATGGGTAGTCCAATCATTCCTTTTAAGATCATGTTATCTGAGGCTTCAAATCCTAGGATGTTACAATCTCCCCCAATTAGACTATAGACGTCCTCGTCAAGGCTCAACTATAAGGCCTCATAATCTCTTCCCCATTTCAGTGCAGGCCCACAATGGCCCATGGACACCCATCTCTCGATCACAGAATACCAGCGCAAGGGTGGCTACGTCAACTATAGATAGCCCTTTCCTACATGCCTAGACTACACGACTCAAGACTGGCATGTCATGCCCATGTGGGTCCCACCTACTGAAGGGGGTTATGGCTCTGATACCATTTGTAACGCCTGGGCCCACTGCCCAAGGCTCTAGTAGAGTGTCAGGAATGACGACTGGCCCCACAAACCACCACTAGCCTTAACTGCGCACTTTGTCCACACTGACGCGCAAGACAAGATCAACTTCCTGACTGGTCACCCATCCTAGTACTACTCCAAGCTGAGCACGCTTAACTATGGAGTTCTTTAGGGATGGGCTCCCGGAAAAGGAGGTGCACCTTGGTGATATGGGTAGTCCAATCATTCCTTTTATGATCATGTTATCCAAGGCCTCAAATCCTAGGATGTTACAGTACCTATGGACTTGATGTTGTTTTGGCTATCCTTGCTCCCTCTTCACCTTGTTGCTTACAGGAGAAGTTAGGATGGTTTCTTCATTCTAGAGTTAAGAATTAGACATATGACCTGGATTGTTGCGGTTGCTAAAGGATTGTAAAGCTTGCACTTCTTCACTCACAAAATCAATAACCAAGGCTAACTAGATAGTAGAACTCCCAACTTGATACTTCATGAGATTCATCATGTCGGCAAGGATCTTTATCACTTGAAGGTTGGCATCACCTCTGACTGGATCTAGAGGACGAGGAGGGGGAACCCAATTTCGGTTACATCTCAATGTAACAATTGACATGACACACTTTATGTGTTACTCATCCAAGTACATTGGAATTAGGGTACATCAAGGTGTATCAACCTTGAGGTGTTGAATGTGATATCTATCATGTTTTTATGTATCACTTCCCTCATCATTTGTAACTTACTTAAGTTCATCAACTTATCTTGTATTAGGGTATGTCCCATCCTAATACTTTATGCACCAATTCATGACATTTTCATGTAATGTATTGGTCATAAGCCACTCATTCGAATTATTCAACCATTATCAATAATATGAACTCATCTCGGGTTAAGGCATTATTGATATAAGGTTATCCATTATCAACCACTTTAGGTGTTTCACCTACCAATATATTAGTCACTATTCCATTATTAGGAATAGGGTTTCCGATCTTTATCGATTAGGGTTTACATAACATCACCCTATATTAGGGTTTCACATAACATCACCCTACATTAGGATTTCACATGGAATCATCCTATGTTAGGGTTTCACATAACATCAGTAAATTGAATTAAGGTTCCTTATAGCTTTTCCCCAAATTAGGGTTTCATGTAGCATTACCCAAAATTAGGGTTTCATGAAGCATCCTGTTAAATTAGGGTTTTTCATTATATTACCCTGAATTAGGATTTCTCATATCATCACCCTAGATTAGGGTTACAACATTACCCTAGTTAGGGTTTCACATAGTATTGCCCTAAATTAGGGTTTTCTATGATTAGGGTTTCTCATCTTTCTCGATTAGGGGTTCCTGATCACATTTAATTTGGAATGCTCACTTAGCTTTTCCTCTATATTGGGAATGTTCACACAACTCTTCCCATGTAGGAACGTTCACTTAGCTCTTCCTGTTTAGTTGAGAATGTTCACTTAGCTTTTCTCTTTAATTTGGAATGTTCACTTAGCTCTTCCCGCTTAGGAATGTTCACTTAGCTCTTCCTATTCAGTTGAGAATGTTCACTTAGCTCTTCTCATTTAGGATGTTCACTTAGCTCTTCCTATTTAGTTGAGAATGTTCACTTAGCTCTTCTCATTTAGGAATGTTCACTTAGCTCTTCCTATTTAGTTGAGAATGTTCACTTAGCTCTTCTCATTTAGGAATGTTCACTTAGCTCTTCCTATTTAGTTGAGAATGTTCACTTAGCTCTTCTCATTTAGGAATCTTCACTTAGCTCTTCCTATTTAGTTGAATTATACTCTCTAGATTGTTTCAAAATGATTACCTGATCAGTGTAATCAGAGAGATAACAATCTAAGAGTTCCATACTTGCCTTATCTACAATAATCATATACCTGGCCAGGGTATACAAGTACTGAGATTAGGTAGTATGCACTTTATTTTCTATCCTATCCCGCACTTTTTATATCAGTATCCACACAGGGTTTTTCATTCCTGGATTTCCTTCAGGCATCACTTCTATATCTCATCTTCTATCACACATATAAGAGAGATTACAAAACATTTTAAGGAATACTTGGAAAAATGTAAATTCTCTTCTTCCTTGTGCCCTTATAGGACTGGCTAATGGAATTTCAAAACATCTACTTTCTTAATTTTAACACATAGAATCAGAAAATGGAACATCATAATGAATCTATTTTATCTGACCTGTCTGGGGCGTTTGTCCACGCCCTCGATTACTACTAGAAAACTACCTCCCTTGTGAGCCATGCTGACTCTGCCACTGCCTCCCTTGTGAGACCTGCTGACTCTGCCCCTGGGGTTGAGTCGTCATCATATTCCCGTCTGGACAATCCTTTACTAGATGTCTCGGTTGTCTACATTGATAACAGATCCTGGGTGCAAAATAGGGTCTGTGAGATCCAGTTACCGATGTCGATGTTATGTCGGGAGCTCCTCTTGGAACGTTACTATGATCCCAACCCCTACTTGTTGTCCTTTGCGTCTGGTTATGGAATCTTGATGATACTGACGATGTAGAAAATCTCGACTTCTTAAACCTTCCAGACCTTTGTCCTTGAGACTGAGAAGGTCCTTGGTGAGGTATGGATTCTCTTTTCTCCCTTACTGACCCCTCAATCCTTCAAACATATTCCACAAACGTAACGAACCGCTCCCGGTTTATCAACGCAGAAACATGTGTTGTCAACTCAGCACTCAGACCTTTCTCAAAGCGTCTGATCCGCTCCTCATCTGTTGCTGCCATATGAGGACAAAACCTCAACAGATCCATGAACTTGGCTTCATATTTGGTGATGTTCATCGTTCCTTGTTGTAACTTCTCAAACTGTCTAATCTTCTCATCCAGATACATCTTTGAAAAGTATCTGTTGATGAACTCACGCCGGAACACTTCCCAACAGATCACCTCACCAGGCCGATTCTCTTCCTCGATGGTCCACCAGTGACCAACACTACCCTTCAGAAGGTAGACAACATGCTTTACCTTGTCTGCTTCGGGGATGTCAAGGATTCGGAAAGCCTTCTCAAGACTTGTCAGCCATAGATCTGCATCTGCTGGATCAGCCATTCCATCATACTCCGAAGCTCCAACTCTGCGAAGCCGCTCGAAGGTCTTCCCAATACCCGATGCTTCTTCATGGGGAACCTGTGCTCGCGGAAGAAGCACTGGTAATCGCTCAACCATGAGATTCATCGTAGCCATCATCTGCCCCATAAGCTGTTGGTAAGCAAGATGTTCAAGAATGGCTGGGTTAGGTTGGGGGACCTCAAGCACCCGATCTTCATGTGCCTGTCCTTCTGCTCCATCAACCGATGCAACATCACTATGCTCAGGAGCATGTTATTCATGGTTTCCAGACATCTTGTCTTTTCTTCTGCTGAGGGCAGAAGATATAGTAAGAAAACCTGGAAAACTCACAAGAACAGACTCAACCTAGTCCTAAATCCCTGTAGACTCAGTGAACCTAAAGCTCTGATACCAACCTTGTGGAAACACATCCCACTATCACACAGACAGCGAGGTGTTACGCGAAAACGTGCGGAAATCACCATAACCACAGATTATCAAAAACACAGGTTAATTAAAACCATTTGCGGAAAGCTGATAAACTGAGAAACCATTGCATTCCAGTCCTCATCCTGCATAGAAACAGGTCATATATATATATATGTAAACAAATTCTGATACGTGTCCACAGCTTAAAGGAACAGCCGTCTATCCATCACAAGAGTTCACCACCTGTATACATAAAGGCCCACATCTGGCCAATAGCAGGATACACAAGACATTGTAAAACAATGTCAAAAACACCGCCAAGGACCTGAGAGTATAGGGATGACTCTAGACTCTACTACACAACATCCCAAAGCAGCATATCCATCACTTTCCTTCTACTGCTTGTCCAACTGCTCGGCCGCGACTCCACGACCACCACCACGTCTAGCTTGACCACCTAAAAAGGGTGTAAACCAACGGGGTGAGACAATTGAACATTGTCCCAGCGGGAAACATAACTTCCTTACCGCAGCTTCAGAACCTCAGAAAGATAAAGAAATAACAACAAATAACTGATAAGAAGTATAACAAGAGCAGTATATATGAAGCAAAGCTATTCTTACCGACAAGCTTACCCACTGTACGAATGGCATATAACCAAGTATCTCGGAATGGAACATGATTGACAAGATGAGATACATTGTCACATAACCTGAGGAATATAGAGGTAACTGTAAGATATAACAGATTAACTATGTAAACAAGGCCTCAACCAATGTTCCATATTTTGCCTTAGTACTTATTATATGGCGGCGTTCTGTATTTTATTATGCCCTGAGGAAGTGAACCATACCGCACAAAACCCACCTTCAGCTGCAAAGCCTAGTGCCATTCAAGGTCAATGGAAGAGCCAGACTTCACGACTCCCCACCACGAAGTCAGTGCACGAGTACACCACAAGCAGGAGCGCAGTCTCATGTTGAAGTGGTCTTAGCCACAGGGTCAGGCTATCCTCTGCCTAGCCTGCATCAGTATAGGTATCAATGCTAGTGAAACTGAGCCACGGGCCTGTTCACCGTGCTCTGAGCCATGAACGCATTCATGCTCCTCATATCACATATCCTGAGCCATGGGCCTATTCACCATGCTCATCACGTAGCTGGGCTACGAGCCTGAATCCACACCCTAGAGTCTACAACCGAAGTTACACTCTTACCTCCTCACTTTTAAGCTAGAAGCAACCTCACATATTCAACAATATGCGTTCTGAGTTAACACGTAGGCGAACCCATTTCACCATCATCAGCTACCGACGATGATGCATCTATGATCACGGCAAACTACAGGATAAATCCCACTGTGATTGATTAGTAACTTTTATGTGGATTGAAAGATTCAACCAAGTTGTATAACATGCAGATATAACAAAATAAACAATATAAAGCTCAACATTATGCTTTTATGGTAATCACATCAACCTAAGTAATTATCAAAGTGATGTTACTCATTACGTATGTCTCATAGCCTTTTCATTGCTAAGCATCACCTGCATGGTTAGTGTATTCAACAATCATAGTTTCATCCTAAGGACTATGCTTACTATCATGAGATGACATTCAAGATGCTATACTTATCAATCTTACTCTATCTGGTGATCAAGTGCATAAAGCACATCATAAAGCAACTATTTATGTACTTATCCTTGCCTCAGCATTACACAGATGTTTAAGGGAATCACTCCATACATATGGTCATGTTTAGATATAAAAAGTCAAACGTTTATCATTACCACTACCATTTGTTAGGTAAACCACTTACCATTATTACTACTATTACCACCACCATTCATTGATTAAGTGCTTTATCACACCAAGTCACATTAGTGACTCGATTATGCATAAGACACATCATTAAACAATTATATCTAGACTTGTCCTCATCTTAGTATTGTGCAATTAATCAAGGTGTTCACTTCATGCATGTAATCATGCTAGATATACAAAATAAGCATTATCATCATTATCATCATTAAGCATACCACTAGTGTAACTACCACTATTCTCCTTATCATTAAGGGATAAACATGATGATCTCTTCATGCATATAGACATGCCACTACCATTACCATTCTTAACGTAAACAGATAATCATAATAACTTAGAAATGCATATTATCAATACAGGGTGACATTTAGGTTTAAGCGCATTATCCGCACAAGGTGACAGTAGAGATTATAACCTTTTCTTAATCATGCCTCATAACACTCTGTGTTACATGCTCATTATCATTCTTGGGTATTATACCGATGATTATGATAATTAAGATAAAAGGAACTAATGTTGCCACTCCCATTATTAAGCGTAGCATAGACCATCATCATTATCATTACTATTAGTAAGGAGTCACCATTGTTTGGAAGCAAGGATATACATATGTGCACAACTAATCATTTCCATGATACAAGGAACCGTCGCTGAAGAATTACAGAACCCTCACTATAACTCACCACAACCCTCACTAAAGGAAGGATATAACAGCCACCTACCCTCACCCATACTCACAGAATAACGGCTGGTGCAAAGAAGGGAAGCAATACTGCGTTGCACGACATCGCGTCTCAAAGAGAGGGAACAACGCGCATCAGGGATGAGAGGTATCAGGCACTTCCAACGCCCCATCTCGCCCAGCGTTATCGGCCGATACACAAGGCAGCGCAATGCCCGTCACCCTCTACCCACAACGCCCAATACAGGGGTTGTTGTCCAGGTCATCACAAGGGAATAACAACCAAAAGAGAGAGAGAGAGAAAACATCCTCAAAACGTGCAACCACTTAGTCAAGGCCTAACGGCCGACACACAACAAAGGTATGGGCGTGACGCCCGTCACAAGAGCCAGCATATCGCCCGTCACAAGAGCCAGCATATCGCCCGTCATAAGAGCAGGCATAACGTCTGACATCTCATCTTATTGCCCAACAAGGCCTATCGGCCAACACACCATACTAGGTCTATCGCCCAACACAAAAGCCAACATGTCGCCCAATACACTAAACCAAAGGATATCATCCAACAGGTCACCTTCTTCCTCAAACACAAAGTGCTAAAAACCCTAGATCACAAGGGACACAACTCACCAAGAAACTCTAAACCATAAGGAGGATCGGCCAACAAAGATATTAAAGCAAGGTACTAAGCTACTATCATGTGAACAAGATCATAGCAAGAGATAAAGGAGTTAGGGTTAGAAGTTAGGCAACCCGCCTTAAGCTCCAAGCTCCAAGGAAGAAGAAGAGCTCGAAGCTTCAAGGGATATCGACCACCACTGCTCCTCCAAGGGGGTATCGGCCACCACTGCTCCTTCAAGGGGGGTATCGGCCGACACAAGCAAAGAAAGGAAGGAGTGTCGTGCACTCAAGGTGAAGGAAAGACTAAGGGAGCAAAGGAACTCCAAGCAAGGGAAAGAACCACCTATATAGAAGGAAAGGGAGGAGAAAACAAGGTTGGTCTAAGCAAGGTGTCGCCCACCCAAAGGACACTTGTCCTAGAGCTCAAGCCACCACTCTAGCCAGCCTTATACACTTGTCCAAGGTCTTTGCTACATGCATGCATAAAGCTCCAAGAGTCCACCAAACAAGGTCAAGGTTGGATCAAGCACCATGGGCGACACAGCCACTTGCACTATGGGCGACACACACTCAACTTGGCCGACACAAACACTCCTAGGCCGATACAAGGCTCAACCAAGCCCAAACAAGGCATCTCAAGGCCAAAACAAGCCCAACCAAGGCCCAGAGAACTCAAGCAACAAGCCCAAGCCTTCCTCTCAACCTTATAGGAAGCAAAGAGAGAGGGGAACACCTCACAAGGTGGAAAATTTGCTCACAAAACCCTAGAATTGGGTTATTTGCAAGTAGCCCCTCCAACTCTCAACAAAGCACAACCAAACCCTAATCACCACTAAAAGTGATTAGCAAGCATCAAACCACCAAGGTTAAGCAAAGCAAACAGGGTAAACCCTAAACGAAGGTCAGGGTCCTTACAATCTAACCCCCTTTAAGGGATTTCGTCCCCAAAATCTGAAGAGAAAAGTGAGGGATACTTCCTCCTCATCTCTTCCTCAAGCTCTCCACGTGGCTTCCTCAACACCACGATGCTGCAAAAGAACCTTCACAAGAACTAGGTCTTTCCTCTTCAGCTTCTCGACCCTTCTGTCAAGGATCGCCACAGGACCTTCCTCGTAGGTCACATCTTCATCAAGCTCAACCTCAACTGGTTGTATCACTGTTCCTGAATCCGGATGACTTTACTTCAGCATGCCGTCATGGAACCCTGGATGTAACTTGTGCAACTCATGAGGTAACTTTATCTCATAAGCTACCTTACCAACACGTGCTACAACTGGGTAAGGCCCCATATCACGATATCATCATTCAGTATCTTAGTATAAACTATCGGAATCATGGTATCAACGCTGCCTCTTATCACGGTATCATCAATCTGCATCTCAGCATCAACCTGCTCAGGGTCAATATCATCTCTGCCAAAAACTGTACTATGGGGGTTCCCCAAAGTCCTGCCACTCCTCAATGTAGTCACTGCCTTCACATGCTCATGGGTGGTTGGAGAGGGAGCTTGTGGAGGTGGTTGTGGCTGTTGGGATGGTGGAGGCCTTTGGTGAGGGGAGTTGGGATTTTGAAGGATGAATTGGGGTTGCGGTTGTTGTTGTGGTGGTGGGTGGTATTGTGGAGGTGGTTGTTGGTAGGTTTAAGGTGGAGGTGGAGCATATTGATAGTTGAGTGGTGCTTGAGGAGGTGGAGGACCATAGGGGTTTGGTGGGGCTTGGTAAGATGGTGGAACATAAGCACTCGAAGTGTTCCCTAGAAAAGCCCCATCATTGTTCAGATTTGGCATTGGTTGAGATGGAAGTCTACCTTCCTCCCTTCTAGCCAAAGAGAGAGAAATCTGATCCAACCTTTACTCAAGACGGTTAATAGACTTCCCATGTGCATTGACATCTTTTTTTACTTCATCCAGGCTTCTTAGCCTTCCTAGCACTTCCTCCTCAAACTTGGAGCTGTAGTGTGGCTTTTGTTGCCCCTGTCCTTGCCCATCCTCGTTCTGTTGTTTCCAAGAGAAGTTTGGGTGGTTCCTCCACTCGGGAGTGTAGGAGTTGGACATTGGGCCCTGGTTGTTGTGGCCACCAAAGGAATGTAGAGCATTGACTTCCTCGTCTATAGTATCAATCGCCATGGTGGGTTGGCTAGAAGAGCCACCCACTTGATTTTTCATCAGCCGCATCATATCAGCCATCATCTTCATCATATCGGGGTCATTGGTATTGTGAATCGGAGCTGCAGCAGAAGGTGGAGCGTAGCTTCGATCACAATGTCCCCCCTTTGTGGAAGCACGGTGGCGGGAGTTTTCTGCGAGGTGCTCAAACAGCAGCCATGATTCCTCGGGCAGCTTTGCCATGAAAGTGCCCCCGCAGGAAGAGTCTATATTGTTTTAGCTTTGCTCCTCAAGCCCGATGTAGAAGGCTTGAACAAGCTGCCACAGAGGAACCTCATGATGAGAGCAATCATGAAGTAGATTTTGGAACCTCTCCCATGCCTCGTGGAAGGGCTCGTTCTCTTTCTGGGTGAACGACGTGATGCACCTTCTCATATAAGATAACTTGGCGATGGGGAAGAGCTTCTTGAGAAACTCGTTCTTCATCTCATTCCAAGTGACCAACTCTGGCTTTGAAACGTACCACTCCTTAGCTTTCTCCTTGAGGGAGAAAGGAAAGAGTGTCCTCCTGATTGAGTCGTCGGTGGCGGCTGGAGTGCGGAAGGTAGAGCACGTTTCAAGGAACGCGTCTATGTGGTGGTAGGGGTTCTCGTTCTCCATACCGAAGTATGTAGGGAGAAGCCCCAGGAGTGCCAGCGGGATGGAGAACTGTTGACCTGGCATCTGGTCAACCAGAGTGGTGATGGGGGAGTTTTAGTTCCCCGGCGTGAAGTACTCTTGAAGCGGACGATGTGGCTGTGGAGGTGGGACATCCGGTGGTGGGTTGTTCTCAGCCATCTCGGCCTCTAGGTGTAGGTTGCGGCGAGCTTGACGCCTCCTTGTACCAATCTCGTGGTCGTATACCACCAAGTCGGTGCAAGTAGAACGCGTGCTACGCATGCACAGCTGTCACCTACACAAGGCACAAACAAACAACAAGAAACCAAGTTAGCAAACCAAGATGCAAAAAAGACAACAAGGAATAAATAATAACAATGGTGAGGGCAAAAGGAAGGGCTAAGCTACACTATCTAACTAGGCCGAGCACCTCTATCCTTGGCAACGGTGCCAGAAAGCTTGGTGCGCTCCCGCTAGAGGCTTGCAACACCGGTCAAATAGGGTGGCCAAGTACAATCCACGAGGTTGGAAGGCACGAGAGATGGGATCTTTGCTTTTGAAATTTGTATGGTCCCAAATCGAGTCAATCACTAAAACTAAAATAGTTCACCCGCAAGCGTACGGGGTACTGTCATAGTATAGGAGAAAGGCAAGATGCGGGGTCGAACCACAGATATAGTGGGGGCACTAGAGTTAGAAGGCGTGAGCTATGTTCCTTTTGCGGAGCTAGGGTTTTAGGGTTTCAAGGTTGTTTGATGGTTTGATTATACTAAAGAACAAGTATGAAAGACACAACTGAAACTAAGTTATCGAAAACTGAACTAGCAATCTAGGTGACAAACTAGCTAAACTAAGGCAGGGGCAAGATGGACTAGACTAAGCAAGCAATTAGCAACTAAGGAACTAAATTAACCACTAACTAGATCACAAACCTAGATTAACACTAGCTAGCAAAACTAGGCAATCAACTAAGTTAACTGAAGCAATTGAACTACACTAGCATTAACAAGCAAACTAGGTAATTAAGGTTTTGAGCAATTAAATGAAGGAGGTGGGCTGTTTGGGAATGTTACCTTGACATTAATTGGGGGATGTCACGATAATAAGCAATTATCATATATCGTTCTAGACTACCAAACCAAACAACAAGGTGGGTGCTATGAGAATGTACCCTATGATACTAGTTGGATAACTAGGGCTAGGTGTAATTCTCATAGGACTTACCAAGTCTAGGCCTCTAGGATAAGTGGTATTAGTCAATTGAGGACCAAGGGTAAGGATGGGAGTAGAGATGAGGATATTTGACCTCATGCCACTAGCCACCTCAGCCTTTAGGAAATCCTAGGCAATTGCACTAATCACACTTATACTAGTCACTTAGAACTCACATTTTCATGTAGGAAGAAGGTGATTATGTAGGAAGATAGGGGGCTAGCTAGGGATCCGAATTAAGGACCTAGGAAACAATCCTAGGATAGCTACATAGAAACCAAATCATCCTAGAGGCAAATGTCTTCAAACACCACAAGGCAAGCAATTAATGTAATTAAACAACAATCAGATGTACAAGTAATGGGAAATGAGATGCAAGAAAAGGCAATCATCATAGAAGTGAAATGTGTTCATTACAAAATATATTCCCCCAACATGGTATCAAAGTCACATTTTTGCCCCAAACAACCCAACAAAGGGGGCTTAGCTATACATGATCAAAATAGAAACAAAGGAGAAGGGAAAGAGAGTAGGAAACACCATGGATGCTTGGTGAAGCTTGACTTCTTCACCTCCTTGCTGCCAGCCATGAGCCTCCTCCTCCAATGGTGCCCAAGAGCATGAAAAAAGGGTAATGGATGGATAGAAACCTAGAGAAACTAGGTTTCTATGGTGGAAATGAGTGGAAAGTGGGTGGAAATGGGATTAAATGCAAGGAAAGTGGGTGGATGGGAGTAATGGATGCAAGGAGTAGTGAGGCATTTGTGGGGGCGTCTAACCTAGTGTTATGGCCGCCACCCAGGTATATATAGGTGGTGGTGGAAGAACTAGGGTAAGTAGGGGTAGTTTAGGAAAAGCAGTGCAAAGTTGTGTAGGGTCGGTGATCACCACAGTCGTGGTGGGTGTGCCACGGCCGTGGTGAGGGTAGTGGGGAACGGTCGTGGGGGTGAATACGGTCGTGGTGTGAAGGAAGTGGTGATATGGTGGTGGCCATGGCCGTGGCGGAGTGCCACGGTCGTGGTGGGTAACATGCGCTACGGTCGTGTTGGGTAACACGGCCGTTTTGGAGGAGGAGGAGCTGACCGTGGGTAGGGGCAATGGTCGTCTGGATCATCTTCAGCCACGGTCGTGGTGACTTGGCCACGGTCGTGGCATTCTGGGCAAAAACCCTATTGCAACTCAACCTTTGGCATTTAATTCCCACGATCGTGGCAGGGTGCCACGGCCGTGTTCTCTTCTACTGACCATGACCGTGCTGATGGCCACAGTCGTGGCAGGTGGCCACGGCCGTGGGATTATGTGGAATTTCCCTGTTGAACTTGGCACTTCATTGCTAAAAAAGGCACGACCGTGGCACGGTGCCCATGGTCGTGGTGAGGTTGGCCTCACTCAATTACACTTCAATCTTCGTCATTTTTGGATGTCTTTGCTTGGGGATGAGTCTTGACCATTGGAGGTAGGTTGAGGGAGACTTTGGGGCCTTCTTTGGGTCCCTCAATGAGTGGGGGAACCCTAGAACTCCTTCTTTCTCTCTCTTCCATCTAAGCATGGTTCAATTACCTGAAAAATAGTGCAAAGAGCATCCATAAGCGTATTTGCAATGATAATCATATTGGGGAAAAAGACTTGTAATCTAACATGTTTAGATGCAACTTAAGTACAAAATGGCACAGGATGGAGCCCTAAAATAAGGCTACATCAGGGGGGTTCTATCCATGAAGGTCTAGAGGAATCTGAGGGAAAGTACCGACCACACTGCCAAGCCGCCTCCCTATGGCTGCAGTAGGTGCAGCATCGGCGGGCAGTGGGAACGGAGGTGCTCTATTCGTCCCCTGCTGATGTTGCTTATTCATTGATAAATCAGTATAAGGTCATCGGCGGGCAGTGGGAACGGAGGGAAGTGTTTCTTATGACCTTATGTTGCTGATCTAAACCATCCTTTATGCTGGCTCTTATTCATTGATAATCTTTGACCTTGATTACTCTATTGTGAGTCTTTTGACCCTAGAATACATGTAAAAACCTTAAACCTTGTTATGTTTATAGAAAGTGCATGGAACATCATAATGGCATGAAACTTGAACCACACCCACATGATGGTCTCTAAATAAGTATAAGGTCATCAAATGTACTAATAAGAAATTGGTAACCTAACTTGTCCAAAACCCTAAAATGCACCTAATTAGGGTTAATGATAAGAATCTAATGTGTATATGTAATCTTGTTGTTAATTAGGTTTGGCATGTGGCTAGATGGTGAAGGATATGTTAGGTTATGAAATCTATGAATTAGGTATGGGCCTTATCTAGTTATATGACTATCACTTTCTTGCTTGAAAAGACATATATTGTATGCTTGTTCATATATTTGCTCAAATATTGCCATGTAGTATTGCTATGTCTTACTCGATGTTTGCCTCGTCAATTTTATAACTTGAACACATATATAAATGGAACTCCATTATAATATTGTTGATAAAGGGTTAACTCTTGGTTACGTCCTTGAGGTCCCTCTCGTATAAAAGGGTTAGCTAAGCTTGAGCACCCTTACGGACCCTTCCGACGAGAAGATGGTCAAAGTCCTTAAACATGCTTGATATTGTGATATAATGGAGTGAAATGACATAAAATATGGTTTCACATTTGTTAAACAATTAACATGTTTATCCTTGTTCGTTTAATCTTGAAATCTTTTCAAAAATTATGCAAAGCTTATACATATATGTATCTTTCTGCCCCATACTCAACACCTCGTGTGTTGACCCATTTCTCGTATGTTGTTTTTAGGTTCAGAGATGGCTAGAAGGTTCATGGGCTTGGTGAGCTATGCTAGGTGTACTTGTTGTAAGATCCAGATATAGTATACATGAGCAGACTTGTACAAAGTGACTCTTGAGTATGTAATTCAAATCGTGTAATATAATGATGTTGCTTAATATATCTTGTTGATTGTTGAGATTATGTTGGTGCTTGTATCTTGTTATCTGTTCATGTGTGCTAAGCTTTACTCTTCTGCATTTTGCATTTGGTATACGTTTGGTTCATGGGATTGGGATTCCAGTTCCGTGAAAAGTCTGTCCTGCAATGGGAACAACCAAAGACACCAACAGAGATACGCAGTTTCTTAGGACTGGTAGGCTATTACAGGAGGTTCATTAAGAACTTTAGTTCTATAGCTTTACCCCCTAACTAAGTTGACCAGGAAGGAGGTTCCTTTTGTCTCGAATGACAAGTGTCAATATTCTTTCCAGCTGTTAACAAGTGCAGTTGTACTGGTGTTACCTGAGCAAGGGAAGGGGTACATAGTTTTCTGTGATGCATCTAAGAATTGTCTAGGATGTGTGTTGATGTAGGATAATCAAGTGATTTCTTTTGCCTCTCGACAGCTTAAGAAACACGAGGATAATTATCTGACACATGATCTAGAACTAGCTGCTGTGGTCCATGCTTTGAAGATCTGTAGACATTATCTCTATGGAGAAACATTCCAGATTTTCACAGACCATAAGAATCTAAAATATATATTCTCGCAACATGACTTGAACATGAGACAACGCCGCTGGATGGAGTTAATCCAGGACTATGATTGTATAATTGATTATCATCCAGGGAAGGCTAATGTAGTGGATGATGCGCTAAGTAGGAAATCATCATCACCAGCCTTAGATAAAGCACAGTTGAACTCCTTAGTGTGCTTCAAAAGAGATATGCTTATCTCCTTGAGGCAAAATAATATACAGCTTAAAGTATCATTGTTAGCCGGGTTGTTAGCTGAGATGCACACAAAACTTTCTCTGAGACAACAGATTAAAGAAGCACAACAAGCTGATGTTGTGGTTCAGCAGATCAGGTCAGAGTATGGTAGTGAGAAATGGGATGGCTTTAATGAATTAGAGGATCAGGTAGTCTATTACCATGGTAGGATGGTAGTACCTGATGCCAATAACTTAAGGAAGTTATTCTTGGAGGAATCTCACTCATCCATGTATGCAATGCATCTAGGGAGCACTAAAATGTATCATAACTTGAAGGATATGTATTGGTGGCCAGGATTGAAGAAGGTTGTAGCTGAGTTTTTTATGCGGTGTCCGGTGTGTCAGCAGGTTAAAGCTGAACATCAAAAGCCCACAGGAACAATGCAACCTTTTCCTATACCGTAGTGGAAATGGGATCATGTGACCATGGACTTTGTGGTTGGTTTTCCTAGAACAACCAAAGGTCATGATTCCATATGGGTGATAGTTGATAGGTTGACTAAGAAAGCACATTTCCTTCCTGTCAAAACAACCTACAATGTTGAGGAGCTTGCACAGATATATATAGATGAGATAATATGGTTGCATGGGGTTCCAGCTACTATTGTTTCTGATAGAGGTCCCCAGTTCACGAGTCATTTATGGGAATGAGTCCTTAAAGCTTTGGGTACGCAGTTAAGATTTAGTACTGCCTTTCACCCACAGACAGACAGTCTGAGTGGACCGTACAAGCCTTGGAGGATTTGCTTAGGGCATGTGTCCTTCAGTTTGTAGGAAGTTGGGATCTACACCTAAGCTTGATAGAATTTGCTTACAATAATAGCTATCAACACAATATTGATATGGCACCATATGAAGCATTATATGGTAGATGTTGTAGATCTCCTTTATGTTGGTATGAAATAGGAGAAAATCAACTTTTGGGTCCTGAGCTAGTGCAGCAGACAACTGAGAAGATCAAAGTAATACAACAACAATTAAATACAGCACAGGATAGACAGAAGTCGTACGCCGACAAATGGCAAAGACCTTTAGAATTCCAAGTTGGGAATAGAGTATATCTCAAGCGCTCACCTTGGAAAGGTGTCCTTAGATTTGGAAAGAAAGGAAAGTTAGCTCCTAGATTTATGGGGCCTTATCCAATCATTGAACAGATTGGAAAGGTAGCCTATAAGCTAGAGTTGCCACCTGAGCTGCATAAGTTACATCTAGTGTTCCATATCTCCATGCTGAGAAAGTGTCATCCTGACACAGAGTTAGTTTTGCAACCTGTGGAGGTAGAATTAAATGATGATGTATCATATGTTGAAGGACTTGTGATGTCCTTGACAAAAGAGATAAAAAGCTGAAAAAGAAAGATATATGTCTTGTAAAAGTTCTCTGGCATCACCATGGCATTGAAGAAGCTACTTGGGAGCTAGAGGAGGAGATGAGGAGGAAGTACCCTTGTCTTTTCTCTTGATGATTTCGGGGATGAAATCCCCTGTTAGGGGTGGATAATTTGTTACATCCCTGACCTGGGTTATGCTTTAACCCTAGATGTTTTGTTTAATAAAGATAATTATATGCTTGCTTTTATCTTTTGAAAGTAATTAAGGATCAAGAGGAACTTATGTTTCAATTTTAATCCTTTTTGAATAATGTTGAACACAATATTTTGCCTATTTTGGACTAAAGTGCAAATTACCCAAGTTGAGGGGTTAACTTGCAAATGTACATGATAAAATGTCCCACAAGTGTTGAAGCATCATAAAAATGAAAATGATGCAGAGTTATGGCTTGTGGCAGCCTGAGCACCAAGAAAGAGCTTATTGAGCAATGTTTGTGCATTAAAACCTAATTTTGATATAATGTGCAATTTACCCAAAACCTAGGGTTCAATATGCAAAATATCACTCCTAGAGAGTCCCCTAATGTTTCTTGGTATCAATTAGAGATAAGAAAATCAGAGGGGCGTCTCATTTGAATCTCTTTGGATGAGAGAATCTTGATATTAAAATAATCAATATTTAAGCATAATTGAAACCCTAATTTAATGCAAAAATAAATATATTAATGGAAGTGACCTTCAACCAAAAATGAGATGGTTGAATTTATATAAGTGTGGAAGTTCTTGTGCCTTGAAATGGCATTGAAATATCTAAAGTGAGTGGAGAGCCCACTCACATTAGTTAAAGAAAAAGTAATATCCACTCAATTTTGGATATTATTATATATTGACTAAGGTGCTTAATTTGTTTTCTTTAATTCATGGATAAAGAAGAGGATTTTTAAGGAGAGGATGATGGCTTCGTATGCAAGGCAGTGAGGGGGATAATTGGCACCAATTTTGGGAATTTAAGGATTTTTATAACACTTTCTCTCTCTTGATTTTCCCTTATATACACTCTATTTTACACCCACATGAAAGAATCCTTTCGACCCTTCTTTCTTTCCTTGCTTTGGCCATGCACAAGGGAGACTAGGAGCAATAGGTGGACTTGCCCCAACCTATAGGTAAGCTCCATAGTTATCTACAACCTTGAATTCATGGTCGAAATCGAAATTCAATGCTTATTTTCTTCTTTTCTCTACTCAATGCTCAACCTTGATCATCCTCGGCATCCAAAGACTTGAAGAATGGACCTTGGATAGTTGAGAAAGCTTCATTCACCATTGAGGACGTGAAGCTTGAAGCTTGGATTCAACTTTGAATGTGGGTTATATAACTTGAACCCTTAAATATCATTATTGATTTCATTTCTTCATCATATATTGATTCCCTTTTCATTCTCGAATTTCCTTTTGATTAATTAATGAAATCACCACAAAGATCACAAAAAATTTCGAAGGTTTGTATCTTGAAGATGATGATATCATCTTAGAACACACCTCAATAAAAATCATGAGCAAATGGTTTTGAGTCTTGATGACCAAACGGTCTCAAGCTCGTTTGAGATCAAACGGTCTCAAGACCGTTTGAGGGCAAACTGTCTCAAGAAGAGGTCAAACGGTCTCAAGACCATTTGAGGTCAATTTTTGATATAGTTGGATGAATATTCAATGGTTAAAATTGATCTAATTAAAATAATTCCAAGAATGAGTGAACCATTGATTACAAACCCTAATCGGATTGATTTGGTTAAAAACCCTAATTTGATTGAATTGATTTTTCCATGTTGAATGGCTCAAACGGTCTTAAGACCAATTGAGGTCAAATGGTCTTAAGACCAATTGAGGTCAAACGGTCTCAAGACCATTTGAGTTCAAGAGGAGTCATGGATGGATGGAGATCCAAGGGTTGTAGATTGATATACCTGCAATGGTCTCAATGTTGGATGGTTTAATGGGTGCAAACCCTAAATCGATTGATTGTGGAAACCATAATTGATCCATTCGGTTTCAAGGTGATTTGGACCAAACGGTCTTGAGACCGTTTCATTCCAAATAGTCTTGAGACCATTTGGGATCAAATGGTCTTCAGACCATTTGGAGGGCAAATGGTCCCAAACCGTTTGATGTTCAATCAGTTTCAATGATGGGTTGTTCATTCGGTTTCAATGATAATTTGATCAAATGGTTTCAAAACCAATTGAAGGAGTTAGGGTAAGACCGTTTGAAGAATTGAAATCAAGACCATTTAGGGATTTTGATACCAAGACCGTTTCATGGTCTAACGGTCTTTAGACCGATTGAAGATTTTGGACAAGACCATTTGGAGGTCAAGCACCTCAAGACCGTTTGGAGGTATAAAAGGTTCAAGACCGGTTGGAGATGCAATTGAACCAAGACCGTTTAAGGTCTAACGGTCTTCAAGACCGTTTGAAGGTCAAGTGACCTCAAGACCGTTTGAAGGGTCGATTGGTCCAAGACCGTTTGAAGGTTTAAAAGTATCAAAATCGTTTGGAGACCTAATAGACTCAAAGCTATGAAAGATCAATTAACCCTATGATTGTTAATGATGTTTATCAAAGATAATTACAATGGTTGTACCTTTTAAGTACTTAGGTAAATAGTACCTTTTGAGTGGTTAACCTTTGATACTTATGAAATTAGTAACTCAATACACTATGATAACCATAGATGTATGCACTTGATTGAAGGGTTGACCTAATCTAATCAAGTTTGAAGTAATCAACATCCTAGAGAGTATGAGAGAGAGAGGAATTCATACATGTATAATAATCATGTAGTGGATAAGCCTCAACACTTTCAATATGTAAAATATGTAATTAGGGTATGATCCTTGATAAAGAGATCATGAAAACCTAATTGAGAAGGTTGATGATCCCTAACCCTAATTTAGGGCAATGACATGTGAAACCCTAATCAAGGGTGATGCCATGTGAAATCTTAATTTAGGGCAATGCCATGTGAAACCCTAATCAAGGGTGATGCCATGTGAAACCCTAATCAAGGGTGATGTCATGTGAAACCCTAATCAAGGGTGATGTCATGTGAAACCCTAATCAAGGATGATGTCATGTGAAACCCTAATCAAGGGTGATGTCATGTGAAACCCTAATCAAGGGTGATGTCATGTGAAACCCTAATTAAGGGTGATGTCATGTGAAACCCTAATCAAGGATAATGTCATTAGAAACTCTAATGTAGTAATGTAATGTGGAACCCTAATTAAGGGTGATGTCATGTGAAACCCTAATCAAGAGTAATGTCATGTGAAACCCTAATGAAGTGATGTGATGTGAAACCCTAATCTTGGGTAATATGATGATAAACCATAACCCTAATTTTGGGTAATGGGATGAGTATCCGTAATTGACATGAATTTGGGAAGCCCCAACCCTAATGAGTCAATAGTCATGCTACCATCACATTGCATAGTACTAATATGTAATTGATATAACTATTATCATGTGCACTAATCATGCAGGTATCATGAGACGTTGGCCATTGCCAGGTATGAACTATGATGTTTTATTATTGATGTTGTTTTATGGGCCTTGTGAGCCATAATATGCTTTGTTGCCTAATAAGAGGTAACAAGAGATTAATGGGCTTCAAGAGCCATGTGAGATGGATGTATTGCAAGTATCATGTTTACCTTGGTCATATGACATGAAGGTATTAGTTACCTGATAAGTGGTAACAAGTGTTCTTTAATGAATTGAGGATTTGAATACCCATATTCCATAATCATGATGATGACATGTTAAGGGATGAGAATGCCCCTGATGTGACAAGGGATTGAGATCCCAATGTTTTATTAAACTTTGAAAAGTACTTGATAGAAGTATTATTCATTCTTTGTAGAAATTGTTATAATAATATTGTTTGAAAATCCGACTGATGCTAAAAGAATATGGTAATGTACTTAATTAATCAAGTGAAATCTTATCATGTATAGCCCTGGCCATAGATCCATCATCGTCAGTAGTTGGTGATGGTGAAGCAGGTTTTCCTATGGGATCTCCTGGAGGGCATACTGTTGAGTATGTGGGGGTTATGGGTGTGAATATCCTTACACCCTAATGGAGGAATTGATGTGAGATAAACATTAAATCTCTCAATCCTTCATTATATATATGTCGGGATGGATGTATCACTGATCTCCCGATGTCAGGATGGATGTATCACAAATATCCCGATAATGTTAATGCCGGATTGATGTTAGATAAACATGAAATATCTCTATTGTGAAGAGAGTACAGCCGCCACTGTAACTCTATAGCGAAGTTGTCAGTATACCCTGGAAAGCTATTTAGTAGAGACACAAGATGTCCTACATTTTGTTCTCACACTGACTGAGGAAGACGAGGTCATGGAAATCTGACTCTTCCTTGACCTATGTATGGCACCGATTTCGACTTTGCAATGGTCGGTTAGAGTATGAGCGGTATACCTCATCTCCTCAGGGCTTAAGTATGATTATAAAATGTAATCAGCCATGTAGCGTATTTGCTTAAAGTTGAAATACAAGAATCATTGGTTAATGTTACCTTGCTTAGCGTATCCTAGAATGATAAATGTTATACACATTCTTCATGTCCTTATTGGATAAGTGACGTGCTTCTTTATAAAGTTATAGCTGAAATGCTTTAAATAAGAATATTGCTCTAATCTGTTTAGACATCGATTTATCTGTTGTTGAATATATATGATTCCTCAGCTCAGTTTTATTCTATTAAATTGTAATAATAATGTTTTTGGTGGAGAGTTATATCTCTCGTTAGGGCAATTTCAATTGTCTCACCCCCGTGGGATCCAACGTTTTAGGTAGATGCAAAAGAAGAGGCAGAAACCCTATAGCAGGGGAAGAACAGCAGCAGCAACAGCAATAGGGACAGCAGTGATATTTCAGGTGGAGGCATTGGCTGTCATATTTTGTATGGAGAGTCCTATGTGTCATCTATGTTCTCTCAGGTCCTCGGAGTTAGTAGGTAGTACTTTTAATGAATCGATCTGAGATTTTGTCTTGATGCCTTGAGGTTCTTATGCTTCTTGTGTACAATTTTTATAGAGCAGTTGATCTTGTAACCCTCGAGAAGGGATGGTACATGATATGTACTTATGAACCATAATGTATATGTAATACTTTGGTTCTTGATGAAAGTGTTTTCCTGTGTTTGGATATCTTTGTAAATGATTTTAAATTTGTAGTGATTTTTAGTAATCCGATTTTAATGATCGCTTCCGCATTAATTGTATCCGATATTTGGTGTTTGTCATCACAGCAAGAGTGGCTGGGATTATGTTGAGGAGCAAGGTTTGTTATTCAAAATGAAATACATACACAAGAGTGATGTATGGAGTTAGAATCGTCATCACTTCACCGGGAGGTGAGTGATGACTGTAAATCTCCTTTACAAGTTAATTAACATGTTTAAATTCATATTTCAATATAAGCTATGATGTGATAGTGAAATCCCAAGTCTAGGATCCTCCTAAATCTAAATCTTAACCTCTCTTAAGTGATAATTTCCTATTTTATTTTAAATTTGTAATTTAGTTGTTCTAATCCATTTATCTTGTTTAAAATGATCTAGATTATTGAAAATCTTAACTCTTACGCCTAGATAACCAACACTCCTTGTGTTTGACCTTGACTACAACTACTCTCGTATACTTGCGAGAAATAGCTAGTTGATTAAAAGATCATTCTTATGATTGCAACTAATTAGTGTAACAAACCAACAGAAGGTATGTTGTAGCAGCTTAACAAGGAGGAAACAAGGACGGGATTGAGACTTAATATGGAAGGATTTCACTGATAATATTCACATTAATTACTTCCCTCTTAATCTTTTTAGACAAAATGTTAGGCTATTGGAGAGCCTATGACATAGTAGTGTGCTGGTGAGGGAGAACAAGGCAATGCTCAATCAAGGTTGGTGAACTTATATTAATAGTTGGTTCATGATGAGATAAATAAGTGTACCTTATTCAAAGTAAGCATAGATGTAGATATTATGCGGCCTTTATCTATTATCATTGAGAGGGACTATGGGGACTTCTTATGGTTTGTGGAGATAGACCAAAAAATGAAGGATCTATGGATGCCTCTAGTTAGATGCAAAAAGACAGTGATAATTTGTAGGTGAAGGATCCCCTATTGTTGGTGGTTTCTTGAGGAAGTTGAGTAGTGGACTTCCTTATCTTGGGGGTTTGTGCAGACCTAACATAGGTTCTTCTTTGGGTATTTTATAGGTTTATCCCTACAAGTTGGGTTTCCTCACTGAGGTTGTCCCACGAGCAACCATATGTATCTACTTCCAAGATGGAATCACAATGATAGGATGTTCCTCGTGTAATGATAAAGTGTTCCAGTGAGCTAGTATTGAAGGTGGATTTCTGTAAAGAAGTGAAACCACTTCTCTACTAAAAAAAAAATTGAACAATAGAACCTCAAATCCAAACACACTCAAAAGGTATGTTGGAGTGGGTGTAAAATTTTCAAATCTTTATGTAATGGTAATCAAAAGGCCAATGTATAGCAGCGGAAGAAAATATTTGACTATTCAATTATAAAACAAAGGGTTACAACTTAAACTTACATCACAAGGATCCATGTAGAGGGAAATCTAAACCACCTCAAGATTGTCTCCAAGCTTTATCATCTCAAGCTAAGTTTAGGTCAACACATCTTGCCATCCATGTCCTCCACCTAGGGTTGGAAGCATACCCCAGCAAAAGAGAAACAAAAGGAAACATCAGCAAAGGCTGGTATGTGCATACTAAAAGAAAACTTTGAGCAACATAAGGAAATAGGGACATCAAAATATACAAGGCTTCCCATGCAAGAAATAAGTATCACCCAAACGGGTATCAAGAAAAGATCATAACAAAAGTGATACTTGCCATAACCAACAAATAATAAGAATGTGCTATCAATATAAACATCCACTACCATGGTGGGAAACAAAGCACATATCATCATCAACCTGCATGCATGTGAGATAAGAATAACACTATAACAATATTAAGACAATGGCGGCCAACCCCCATAAAGCTGAAGCCTGATAGAGAAAGGAATACTGCCAATCTCCCAAATATATATAAAAACATGGGCCAAGAATCACACATCTTGCTCTGGGTACGAGGTTCCTTGCCGTCCCAAAAAGAGCAGGAAATAACACATCTTCTATAAACAAACCAATGCACTTACACTACTCTAGTTCTACTGAATCACATAGCATGTTTAATTTAGAGGCAAGTAGAAATGTATAGTCAGAATTATCAAGGTTTCCATCACACAATGGACAACTCAAACATATATGAAAATCCACTTCAAAGTGGGCATATAACAACAAGTAAAATCCACATCATAGTGGGCATATAATATCAAAAGTACAACTTGCACCAAGGCAAAAAGATAAGATTCCAAGAGAATATATGTGATTACAAGATCAATAACAAAACAAAGTAGTTCACATGAACCATGATATCAAAAGAGAAGAGCAATGTGTATAGGCTATTGTCCATAGGACCAAGAGAATGATAAAGATAGGCTATTGCTCAATATAGAAATAATGTGGGATGCAAGCATACCTCAACTTCAGAGTCAAACGATCCAGGGTCACATCTAGGTCCAAGCCTAAGCCTCCAAAGAACCTATTAAGCATATATATGGGATTAGGGTTAGATTTATATTGATTTCATAAACCCTAAAAACCACCTTTTTATTAATGTGTGAATTAGGTTATGAAGACTATTCCATATTTTAGGTTATGTTATTACGAGTCTAAAACATATTTTATTATATTTTTCTGACTTATAAATTATTAGTTATGAATTATTCATGTTTTTATCTTATTTAATTAGATCCATAAAATCACATGTTTAAAACATCAGATTCATACGATAAAACCAATTCCATTAGAAAGCCCTTATTTTTCTGAATCCAACGGCTATTTATTTATATTTTTCTGATCAGTAGATAATTAGATACTTATTTTTCATATTACACCAATAAGAAATCGAGAAAAATCCATGTCAACATATCGCTGCTGAGAAAACAGGTGGACCAAACAGATGCGTTCAAATCTTCTAGTCAAGGCCAGTTTGACCCGCGACAAGGCAAGGCAGGATCAGGGTGAAAAAAGACAAAAATACCCCTAGAGGCGTGCGAACGCAACAAACTTGGTCGAGGGCACAAAGGGGGAAACAAGCTGGGTTATCTTCCTCGCGAAAACGCAGAGCTTCAGGACAACTGAATCGCAAAACCATGAATCCATAAAGCCGAAACAAGCAAGATGGTCAGCAACAGTGATGCTCATCATCTTCCTGACAAATCGTCAAACACAATGACCCTTCTCAAAGATCAAGAGATGCTCAGAACACGCGTCAAGGTCTTCTACCATGGTCGCGGGAGAGGCTGAACTCGAAAGGGGGAAAGGTGCATTGCGGAACAAACTGAGAAATTGAGACGGGGTCTACCTTCGCGATGACTCGTGGAACAATTTCGGCCCATCTTCAGGAGGTTGCGATGGTCGAAGGTCTCGCCCCCAACATAGGCTCTCCGACGTGGCGGTCAGAGTAGGGAAAGGAAGGTCGAGGTCAGATGACACCAAACCAAGGAGACCGACCACCTCCTGGGACCCTAACGGAGGTAAGGGAACTTGTCCCCAGCAGACCGAAGGTCAAGACAGCAGAGGAGAAGAAGAGGAGGAACTGAAATAGGGAAACGACAGATGGTGGGATGGTTAAGGTTCTGTAGTGGATGAAACCGCATATATATAGCTAGATCGGTGCGGAAACAGGCCAAGAAGAAAAAGGGAAAGAAACCGCGAGGAAAGACGGAACGAGGAGCGAGAAAAGCTTGTGAGAAATTTGATGTTACTGTTCACCGTGAGTCAGTCTCCTACCCAAGGTAGGAGACGATCTCGAAGCCATTCGATCAGAACCCAAAGGCTGCGATTAAAGTGCGTATAAGTCAGATCTGCGTGACAACATATATTTCAGAAACCATTGCCCAAATGTGATTAGGATTTAGATGACATTATATTTAATTTACCTTTTTCTCTTTCTTAAATTGAGGGCTCAAACATTATCCAAATTAAGTGGAATTTTGCACAGAGGCCAATAAAGGCATGTAGATTCCGATTATGTACTTAGTTTTGCCTTTTGGAAACTTGTAATGTGTTAAATAAATTAAATCATATTTTCTCTTTCCTCTTTCATTTATGGTATTAGGATTATCCAAATTTTATGAAACTTAACCCACAAGTCACATTTAATGTGTTGAACACGAATTTGCCATCAATTTTACATATTGGAGTTATTTGAGTATTTAACTAATATTTTGAAGGTTCTTCATACTTTCTCTCTCCTGATTTCACCTTTTAAGCAAACTTTCTCCAAATTGGATGAAAATTCACCCAAAGGCTATATCTATTATGTAGATCACGAATATAAGGTTATTTTCCTCTTTTGGAGTCAATTATTATATTTATTAATTAATTACACCTTTTAGGCAATTTCTCTCTCTTAACTTACCATATTATTTTGAGGTAGTCCAAATTAAATGAAAATTGACATGTAAGCTTATTTTGATGTGTAGATTACAAATTTGGAGTCTATTATTTAATTTGAGGCTTTATTACATGAGATTTGTCATCTGGCCCATTAGAGGCCCATTAACATCATTATGCATCCAATTAAGTTATTTATCATCTTATTATCACCAAATGAATTTCATGACTTATTAGATTACATTATTCACACATTAGATTATTAGGATCATCCTAACATCAACCTTGTTTGGCCTAAGACCAAAAGGTAAAACTTCTAGGGTAGGGTTCGAGATTCGGTATGTTACAACACTCCACCCCTTAAAAAGGATTTCGTCCTCGAAATCTAAAGATCCAAACATCAACTATCAACTATTCTCCACCCCTTAAAGGGTTCAACTTAACAAGTCAAACTAAACAACTTTTTAGAGCTACCCACATCTCTTAGTTGTGAAAGTTCTAGATACTTTTATTATTCATGTATCCAACTATAGTCACCATCTAGGGTTGAGATTTTAGGTCCTTGTGTCTCTAACCTATCAACCCTACATGATCATCCAAAAGTCATAGGGTAGGTCAACTACACCATTATATAAACTCCTAGGTACAAAACTAGGGTTATATTCTATTCAAACTAGAGTCCTCTTCATTGTGACTTAATTCAAGAAAACATCGATAAAATCCAAAGAAAAATTTGTACATATAGTAGTATAATGAAAATATATATATATATATATATATATATTTTTTTGCGATAAGAAACATTGGAGAAAACACAGATGGTACCAAAATCAATGCGATAAACCAAGTCACAATATTTCCATATTTAGATCTCCTAACATATTGTCATCCTCAAACCAAACCTTATTGCACAAAAGATCATCATTTGATCAAATCTAAGGTCAACATCTCACTTAGAGCTATCTAGAAAAGTCAAGGGTTCTTATGGGGAGACAAAATTGAAATAGTCGATTCCGACTACCATGGGCTCTGATACCATGTTGTAAAGAAGTGAAACCACTTCTCTACTAAAAAAAATTTGAACAATAGAACCTCAAATCCAAACACACTCAAAAGGTATGTTGGAGTGGGTTATAAATTTTCAAATCTTTATGTAATGGTAATCAAAAGACCAATGTATAGCAGCGGAAGAAAATATTTGACTATTCAATTATAAAACAAAGGGTTACAACTTAAACTTACATCACAAGGATCCATGTAGAGGGAAATCTAAACCACCTCAAGATTGTCTCCAAGCTTTATCATCTCAAGCTAAGTTTAGGTCAACACGTCTTGCCATCCATGTCCTCCACATAGGGTTGGAAGCATACCCCAACAAAAGAGAAACAAAAGGAAACATCAGCAAAGGCTGGTATGTGCATACTAAAAGAAAACTTTGAGCAACATAAGGAAATAGGGACATCAAAATATACAAGGCTTCCCATGCAAGAAATAAGTATCACCCAAACGGGTATCAAGAAAAGATCATAACAAAAGTGATACTTGCCATAACCAACAAATAATAAGAATGTGCTATCAATATAAACATCCACTACCATGGTGGGAAACAAAGCACATATCATCATCAACCTGCATGCATGTGAGATAAGCATAACACTAGAACAATATAAAGACAATGGCGGCCAACCCCCATAAAGTTGAAGCCTGATAGAGAAAGGAATACTGCCAATCTCCCAAATATATATAAAAACATGGGCCAAGAATCACACATCTTGCCCTGGGTACGAGGTTCCTTGCTGTCCCAAAAAGAGCAGGAAATAACACATCTGCTATAAACAAACCAATGCACTTACACTACTCTAGTGCTACTGAATCACATAGCATGTTTAATTTAGAGGCAAGTAGAAATGTATAGTCAGAATTATCAAGGTTTCCATCACACAATGGACAAATCAAACATATAAGCAAATCCACTTCAAAGTGGGCATATAACAACAAGTAAAATCCACATCATAGTGGGCATATAATATCAAAAGTACAACTTGCACCAAGGCAACAAGATAAGATTCCAAGAGAATATATGTGATTACAAGATCAATAACAAAACAAAGTAGTTCACATGAACCATGATATCAAAAGAGAAGATCAATGTGTATAGGCTATTGTCCATAGGACCAAGAGAATGATAAAGATAGGCTATTTCTCAATATAGAAATAATGTGGGATGCAAGCATACCTCAACTTCAGAGTCAAACGATCCAGGGTCACATCTAGGTCCAAGCCTAAGCCTCCAAAGAACCTATTAAGCATATATATGGGATTAGGGTTAGATTTATATTGATTTCATAAACCCTAAAAACCACCTTTTTATTAATGTGTGAATTAGGTTATGAAGACTATTCCATATTTTAGGTTATGTTATTACGAGTCTAAAACATATTTTATTATATTTTTCTGACTTATAAATTATTAGTTATGAATTATTCAAGTTTTTATCTTATTTAATTAGATCCATAAAATCACATGTTTAAAACATCAGATTCATATGATAAAACCAATTCCATTAGAAAGCCCTTATTTTTCTGAATCCAACGGCTATTTATTTATATTTTTCTGATCAGTAGATAATTAGATACTTATTTTTCATATTACACCAATAAGAAATCGAGAAAAATCCATGTCAACATATCGCTGCTGAGAAAACAGGTGGACCAAACAGATGCGTTCAAATCTTCCAGTCAAGGCCAGTTTGACCCGCGACAAGGCAAGGCAGGATCAGGGTGAAAAAAGACAAAAATACCCCTAGAGGCATGCGAACGCAACAAACTTGGTCGAGGGCATAAAGGGGGAAACAAGTTGGGTTATCTTCCTCGCGAGAACGCAGAGCTTCAGGACAACCGAATCGCAAAACCATGAATCCATAAAGCTGAAACAAGCAAGATGGTCAGCAACAGTGATGCTCATCATCTTCCTGACAGCTCGTCGAACACAATGACCCTTCTCAAAGATCAAGAGATGCTCAGAACACGCGTCAAGGTCTTCTACCATGGTCGCGGGAGAGGCTGAACTCGAAAGGGGGAAAGGTGCATTGCGGAACAAACTGAGAAATTGAGACGGGGTCTACCTTCGCGATGACTCGTGGAACAATTTCGGCCCATCTTCAGGAGGTTGCGATGGTCGAAGGTCTCGCCCCCAACACATGCTCTCCGGCATGGCGGTCAGAGTAGGGAAAGGAAGGTCGAGGTCAGATGACACCAAACCAAGGAGACCGACCACCTCCTGGGACCCTAACGGAGGTAAGGGAACTTGTCCCCAGCAGACCGAAGGTCAAGACAACAGAGGAGAAGAAGAGGAGGAACTGAAATAGGGAAACGACAGATGGTGGGATGGTTAAGGTTCTGTAGTGGATGAAACCGCATATATATAGCTAGATCGGTGCGGAAACAGGCCAAGAAGAAAAAGGGAAAGAAACCGCGAGGAAAGACGGAACGAGGAGCGAGAAAAGCTTGCGAGAAATCTGATGTTACTGTTCACCGTGAGTCAGTCTCCTACCCAAGGTAGGAGACGATCTCGAAGCCATTCGATCAGAACCCAAAGGCTACGATTAAAGTGCGTATAAGTCAGATCCGCGTGACAACATATATTTCAGAAACCATTGCCCAAATGTGATTAGGACTTAGATGACATTATATTTAATTTACCTTTTTCTCTTTCTTAAATTGAGGGCTCAAACATTATCCAAATTTAGTGGAATTTTGCACAGAGGCCAATAAAGGCATGTAGATTCTGATTATGTACTTAGTTTTGCCTTTTGGAAACTTTTAATGTGTTAAATAAATTAAATCATATTTTCTCTTTCCTCTTTCATTTATGGTATTAGGATTATCCAAATTTTATGAAACTTAACCCACAAGTCACATTTAATGTTTTGAACACGAATTTGCCATCAATTTTACATATTGGAGTTATTTGAGTATTTAATTAATATTTTGAAGGTTCTTCATACTTTCTCTCTCCTGATTTCACCTTTTAAGCAAACTTTCTCCAAATTGGATGAAAATTCACCCAAAGGCTATATCTATTATGTAGATCACGAATATAAGGTTATTTTCCTCTTTTGGAGTCAATTATTATATTTATTAATTAATTACACCTTTTAGGCAATTTCTCTCTCTTAACTTACCATATTATTTTGAGGTAGTCCAAATTAAATGAAAATTGACATGTAAGCTTATTTTGATGTGTAGATTACGAATTTGGAGTCTATTATTTAATTTGAGGCTTTATTACATGAGATTTGTCATCTGGCCCATTAGAGGCCCATTAACATCATTATGCATCCAATTAAGTTATTTATCATCTTATTATCACCAAATGAATTTTATGACTTATTAGATTACATTATTCACACATTAGATTATTAGGATCATCCTAACATCAACCTTGTTTGGCCTAAGACAAAAAGGTAAAACTTCTAGGGTAGGGTTCGAGATTCGGTATGTTACAATTTCCAAAGACACAAGTAATGGGTCTGACAAAACATTAAAAGATGAACTATATACAACTCCAAGATTCACTAGTTTGTAGTTAATAGACAGAGTTTTAAAGTCCACTTTTAGACAAAGGGTAGAAGATATTACCAACTTTTACTTCTTTAGGTGGTGCTTCCAGCAACAACGCATAGCAAGCAAAAGATGAAGAATACACATAGTGTACCCTAAATTCTCCTTTCAATTATCATCCAAAAACCAAGGAAAAGAGATCGAGGGATTAGTTATATAGGACAACATGCAAAGACTTTTTTGTAAAATAAAGACTAGAGAAGGTGTAGTAATAGGAATCATACATGACAAGCAAGAACATTAGTTGGAATGTCCACACAAAAAATGGAGAGAGTAGAGAAAAGGTAAGGAATGAGGAGCAGTGCTAGATTTTTGGGTAAAAAAGGTAGCATGTGACAGCATGCTACCCCAACGATCTCACTATAATTTTGATATAAGAGTTCCATAGAAAATGAAAGGTGGGTCTCCTAAAATTTAGTGGAGATTGATAAAAAGATTTGACGGAAAATAAGGGAGAAAAGGTGCAACTATCACTTAACAAATTTCTTTATTTGTCAATTACTAAGATTTGGAAATGAACTAGAAACTAGTGAAAATGAGGAAACATGGACGAAAGAGACAAACATGATAGGAGAGAAAATTAAGGCAATGTTGCATTTGAAAAATTAATCAATATGATTGTCTAGAAGATAAAACCCATTAGATATATATATGTGATTAGTGTGAAATCGATTACTCTTTGATTAGGTAATTTTCAAAATTATATATCATGATTTGTTACAAAAATTTGATGCAAATTTACCAAAAATTTGTAAAAGATGTACCATATTGGTTAACAACTTTATTAGAAACCATGGGAATACTTTGCAACAAAACTTTGTCATGTTATATTTTTTCATCCCATAGAACGCCCTAGTCCAATGAAGAAGACTAACCTACACCATCAAAACAAGTCCAATGTACATAGTCAGAGTAGTAATGCAAAACCATGTGTCGCACTTCAACTTTGTTAATTTTGAAATATTTACAACTCACTATCCATGTTAAGCAAGGTTATTCCCAAGTGCATAGGCATATGTTGAAACTAATAATTGACAAGATAGTAAGGTATTAATTCATGATAAAAATTTATTATGAGCACATTATTCTTTAAATCATGATATGTATGTGAATATAAATTTATTATAATCTAATCATAGAAAATTTACACTTTTATAATAAATGATGTAAGTGTTATGAAATTTTTTTTGTAGACATGTCTCTTGCTGCAAGGGATAAACTTGAATTTCTATCATAAACTTGAATTTCTATTTGACACAAAGGTTCTGTATGTTACATGTGAAATCTTGGGGAGGGGAATGGTGGAGAAATAAAAATTATTATTGACATGGGAACCACCCCTGAGGAAGTGCCATGATTGTGACCCCTACTGGCGGCATAAACTCCCTGCTTTCCCCAACTACCCGCACATCGGGGTCAACAAGGTAAACTCACACAGAGGCTGATGTGCGTGGCGGGACCAAGGATCACTGAAGCTGCACAACTGGGGATTCAAACCTGGGTCCCTACTCTGGGGAGCCCGGGCCTTCTCCACCGAGCTACAACCCCCTCGGCAATAAAAAATTATCATTTATTTGTCATGCTAATGGAGAAGGAGAAATGATTCATAAGAAATCCATGGAAAACTTTGGTATATTTTTGTTCTCATAGAAAAGAATAAAGCGTCATAAAGAAATAAGTTTCTTTTAAGATTGTGCTATTTATTTAGAAACATATGCAAAGAAACTTTACAACAAATAAGATCCACACTTTTGTAGGGTATTTTATATAAAAAGAATTCCCCCTCTACGTCCATATACCACACAAGAAATAATATTTTTTCAAGTTTTTTTCCCATTTTTATCTATTTCTTCATGCACATCTTACTAAACAACACATTTTAATAATGTTTCTTCTCCGTTGTCATCTCATACTTGTCATGGTCCCCCTTTCTTTTCTTGTCTATTTTCTCACCACATACCCTGTAAGAAAAGAAATCGCTCTTTAATTAAGAAACATGTCATTTTTATTATATCACACTACTAAGAACGTATGTGTCATGCACGTGAATCTTATATCAATTTATTCTCTACATCTTACTATTTTATAAAAATCAAAGGACATTAAGATAGTAGAGGTCATAAGCATTTTCTTTGTAATGTTAGATATAGGAAATAAGAAATAGGGAATCTAACCATTTACTATATATATATATACTACTATAAAAAGAGCGAGTTTGATGCTGCGCTCTCCTTGATTCACTCTCTTCTCTCCTTTTTTCAAGGAATTTTGCTCCTATAAATATTTATTCTCACACTCTCCTATTAACTTTTATTATCTTTAATTTTGTATTTCTCTCTCCATCCCACGGAAACGGTTCATTGATTCTCTCCTTTCAAACAACCAACACAAATATTTTTTACCGTAAGGACTTTTAACGGATGAGTCCTCTACACGTACATTTCTCAACAAATTTATATGTCACGTGTATGTGCATGTGTGCGTTCACTAGTATATATATATATATATATATATATATATATATATATATATATATTCATTCTTGAACTTCTACCATGTATCGTTTTACATATTTGTTCCATTTATATAACATGATAATATTATAGATACATAACAAAAAATATATATTGCACACTTTTTGGAGCTCTACTTTTATCATGTACATATAAAATAATAGGAAGATTAACGATATAGTGAAGAGAGGGGCTTTAGGAAAGAACATAAATATCAAGCTCAAGTTTGTGTTGCAAAGTAAATACAAAAACCAGCATTGAGTGAGTACATTCAAAGAAGACTAGAGAGTGGAAATTCAGGAAGTTGATATGAATAGAGCGAGATAATAGAAAATGATAATTAGCGGGATTATGAGGATACTTCAAGAATCCTTTTGTGTAGAATGATGTTTTTGAGTTTGATAAGCTTGCATCAATAAGAAAGAAAAAGAAGAGTAGAATAACCAATTTCTTTATAATGATATTATTTTATGTAAAAAAGAGACACCAAAATAGTTTTGAATAAGAAAATTTTTTTAAATGGCAAAGAATAGGCATTGGGGGTTAGTAAAATTTAAGACATCATTTGATATAGGATGATGTTGTATAAATGTGAAAGAGCTTATAGCTGAATGGGAAAGAATTTGTAGTTGGGGATGTTGAATTGGTGAGTGACCTAAGTGAAGAAAACAAAAACTTTGCGGGGAGATATGACAAGAAAGACATAAAGAACTATGCAATATTTTTAAGTTTTACAATATGGTTAGTTGGTTATTTGTTTAAGGGGTGAAATGGCATGATTGTATTTTTTCCAATGACTTTTTTATTAACAGAAGTATAGTATATTTATTTCTTCAAATAGTTATCACGCATTCTATGATAATATTAGATTTGAATGCTAGAGTACATTTAAGAATTGTCATTCCTGAGAAGCCAAAACAAGACTAAACAATTATTTTTAGAGTGAATGGCATGTTTTCATTATAAAAGATCTCAGGTCAATTAACCATAACTAGTATACCTAAAAAATTGCTAGATGAGATAAGAGAGATAAATTAGGAAAGAAAGTTGTGGGATTTGAAATTGTGAACGGATAATTACGTGGTACTATTTCTTGTCCATGCTTTTGTAAAGAAATTTCAGTAAATGTTGTAATTGTAGAAAGGAAAAAAAGGAACGAAAATTGGCAATCATGTTTGAGAATAATACACACACACACACAAATATATATATATATATATATAATGTAAAAAGAGAGAGTTTTGCAGTTTATTTACAAACTGAGTTGGTGTTCTCTCCTTCATTCAATCTTTGCTCACATTTTTTCTCATTTTTTTTCCTATTTGAATTGCTTGTAATTCACTCATCCTCAATACTAAACAAAAAAATGAATATCCCATCCATAACGACTCTCCACTCTCTCACCACATTCCTAACAACTCCTCAATTCACTCTCTCACTATTATTATCTCTCTTATGCCACTATGTTTGTGTTACAAAATTCTCAAAAAATAACAGACTTCCATCATCTGCTTATGCACCCATTAACTCAATAGTAATAACTTCCTACTCTCATGGCCCTCATCTCTCACAATATACACTCCTTCCTATTCCGTTCTCCAACAACCACCAATATTCTCTCCCCATGGTTCCCAACTCTACATTTTTCACTCCCTTATTTAGTTGCAAATTTAATTCAAAATCTTTATTCCGTCAAAAATTGATTCTCATTCTCACCTCGCTCATCCCCACAATACGCTCATTGCTATCCCCTCTTCAACCATCGACAATACTCTCTCCCTCTCTCCATGAATCCATCTCACGCTTCTATCCTTACTCCAACAAATGCTCTCCTCTATATCAATTTTTCTTTAAAAACATTGCATGCTTGAGAATTAATTTTCCTTATAAAAATAAACGGTAATAATATATATATTGATGCACATGCTTCTTTCTATATTAATATTTGTTTTGAGTGTGCTTATATGTATATATATATATATATATATATATATATATATATATATAAAAGAGGAAAGAAGATCAAGAAGCTTACCAACAATCACCAAAATAAGCACATACTCCCGAGCTAGGTCTTTCGCTCTGGCGATAGGCGAGAAAGCTCGGCGTTTTCCCTCCCCTTGACGGCGGAGGCTATTCCATCTCCGGGGGTGAGATTAGGGCCATATGGAGGACGAAGTCATAAGAAGATGTCAAGATCTCATCATAAAGGAAGACGATTGTGTGGACTTCACCGATGGAGAAATAAAAATCGGAATCGAGGAGGAAACAACAGTGGCGGCGAAGCTGCTAACGAACAAGAACTACAACTTAATGGCGCTGCGGAGGACAATGTTAATGGCGTGGGGCCTAAAGAATGTGAAGTCCTTTGAGTAGGTGGAGCACAAGATCATAGTCATTCAATTTGAGAGCAGGAAAGATAAAGAGAAGGTGGAGAAAGGAAGCCCGTGGTGTTTTGACGGATATCTTCTGGCGCTAAAGGTGATGAAGGCATGGGAACAACCTTCTAATATCTACTTTACGGAATGCGAATTCTGGGTCAGGCTTGACAATCTCCCTATGGGCTATAGATCTGAAGAAGCACTACAAAGGATAGGAAACAACACAGGAACACTAGTTAAAGTGGATGAGGAGGAAAGGGGAGAGTGGTCAAAGGCGAGAAGGCTGAGGATAAACATAAACATCAAAAGCCCCTAAAGCAAGTACATAAGATCAAGCTGATAGACGGAAGTTTAGTAGCGGTGGCGATCATGTACGAAAGACTACCTATCTTCTGCTTTCGGTGCGGCAGGTTGGGACATTCAACCCACGACTGTAAAGAAGAGGAGCTAGGTAATACTGACCTTGAAGGGAGGTGGGGACAATGGATAAGGGCTTCACCGCGCAAGCTAAAGTCACCACTAGCGTAAGGGGGAACCTATGAAGATTTGAGAAAGGGTCTTTTTCAAGAAAAGGGGAAAGAAAAAGTTGCTGCTAAGGCCCGTGACACTGAAGGAGGAAAAAACAAAGTGAACGACAACAACACCAGGGAGACCATTACGAAGCACAAGGAGAAAGGGGAGGCTAGGCTGGTTGACGAGAGCCCCAAAGCAAAAAAGGAATCTAATGGAAAATTAATCACAAGGGAGACAACCAGAGTGGACTTAACAGAGAGAGAGGAGAGGCTAACACCCAAGGCAACAAAGGAGGGAAAAGCTGGTGGACAGGAGACAAGGGAAGTTATTGCTACAACTATAGAGAAAGGGAGAATGAAAGAAATGCCACGTGGAGGAACCACTGCAGAAATTATAGAAGGAAAGGGAACGCAGAAGGTGTTTGACGAAATGAAAACAAAGGGGAAGATGACACAAGGAAGAAAAGGGAAATACCGAAGGGTGGGAAGGAAGGGGGAGGGAGAAAAACACGATGGGGGAAGTCAAACTAAAAGGAAGACAAGAAACTCTATTGAGAAGGACAGAGAGGAGGGGGAAGAAGGTGGTAGGGAGACCAAGGTTGCAAGGAACGAAGGAACAACAATGATCTGGGAGGCAAGCTCTCAAGTAGCGGTTACTGGTGAAAACCAGAGCCGCGAAGAACAATGAAAATAGTTGCCTGGAACTGTCAAGGCCTGGCCAAGCTAGACACATTAAATAACCTCCGTAGGATATGCAGAGAGAATAGGCCTGATCTCATCTTCCTGATGGAGACGTTGATCACTAATACTGATATGGAGAAAATGAGGATTAAGTGTGGTTTCCAGAATGGTGTTAACATCGGGAGAGAAGGAAGAGCGGGAGGGATCGAAATGTGGTGGAAAGATGTCCCGGTAACAACAATCTTGTATTCCCAGCATCATTTTGTGGTCGACATAGAGGAGAACAGTAACCATACTAGATGGCATTATGTGGGTATCTATGGTTGGGCGGATGCCGGGAGCAAACATAATACATGGAGACTGATGAAGTAGATTAATGAGGACTGTAATTGCCCGCTGGTGTTTTTGGGGGACTTTAATGAGATTCTCAATTACAATGAGAAAGAAGGGGGTGTAAAGGGATCTAGAAGGCATATGGAGGAATTTAAAGAGGCTGTGAGAGATTGTGATATTGTGGAGATTAGTTATGAAGGGGATCGCTTTACGTGGGAAAGAGGGAAATCTTTCAAGACTAACATTAAAGAGAGGTTGGATAGGGTGTTAGGGAGCTCGCTGTGGAGTTGTTCCTTCCCGCACGTGTGGGTTAGGGTGCTCCCAAGGCTGGGATCTGACCACTCACCAATTATTCTGAATACTGAAAAAAAAGGTGGCAGCCTATGGGAGTAAAGAGTTCAGGTGTGAAAAATTCTGGTTGGCTGACCCGGAGTGTAAGGGGGTGGTTGAAGAAGTGTGGGGGACAGATACAGATATCCACATTAATAAGAAGATTGCTAATTGTGAGAAGAAGTTGAAGGAATGGGCTGACCACAAATTTGGTAATGTTAGGAAGAAGATTAGAAGGGCGGAAAAAGATTTGATGAAGGCCCAAGAGCAACCACAGAACATTACATCTTTCGAGATCTATGTAAGCTAAACAAAGAGCTTGCCATGCTTCATAAAACCAATGAGACGTACTGGTACATTAGATCTAGAACGAGCTACATCAAAGATGGGGACAGAAATACTACTTTCTTTCACAAGTCAGCTTCCCAAAGAAGATAGAGAAATACGATTGATAAGCTAAAAAAGGAGAATGAGGATTGGGTGGAGGGTAGTTAGGAGATTGAGAAGATGATTATTGAATATTATGAAGAGTTGTTCTCTACTCAAGGGAACACAAACAATAAGGAGGCTACAAAACATATTCCCCACCTTATTAATGAAGAATCCAATAGAAAGCTTATGAAGGACCCAGATAGAAATGAAGTGCGGGATGCGTTGATTAATATGAACCCCTCTAAGGCTCCGGGGCCAGATGGTTTTCATGCTAGTTTCTTCCAAACTTTCTGGGATATATGTGGGGGATGTGGTGGAGTACATGAAGAGTTGGTGGAGGAATAAGGAGGAGATAAAGAAATAAATTTCACTAACATCGTTCTTATTCCTAAATGCAGGTACCCTAAATGCTTGAATAATTGCAGGCCTATTAGCTTGTGCAAAATAATGCACCAGATAATATCGAAGTTAATGGCCAATAGATTAAAATTGATCCTCAACCCGATTGTGATAGAGAACCAAAATGCGTTTATTCCCATAAGACTTATTACAGATAACGCTTTGATTGCCTTTGAGTTATTCTATGCGATGAAGAGGAAGAAGAAGGGGAGAAGAGGTCACTTGGCCGTCAAACTGGACATGAGCAAAGCTTATGACTGCATTGAGTGGAAGTTTGTTTATGATGTGATGAGAGCCTTGGGTTTCAATCATCTCTGGTTCAAAAAGGTTTTTGAGTGCTTCTCAAGTTCATCCCTCTCCTTCATTATCAATGGGAAAAGAAAGGGTAATATCAAGCCACAAAGGGGGCTTAGACAAGGGGACCCTATTTCACCCTATATCTTCATTTTGTCTGCGGATTCTTTCTCTCACCTTATTAGAAACGCAAAGGAGAAGGGGTTGATCCATGGGGAAAAGGCTAATGCTAAAGGGATTTCAATATCTTATCTGTTCTTTGCTGACGATAGCATTCTATTCTGTAGGGCCACTCCGCAGGAAGCTTTGACGATAGCTAACTCCATTAGCTGCTATGAAAAGGCTTCAGGACAGAAGATTAACATGATAAAGTCAGAGGTGTCCTTTAGTGGTAATGTGGAGGAGGCAAAGAAGGAGGAGGTTTTGAGAATCTTAAATATGCAACAAGTTACGAAACATGAGAAGTACTTGGGGCTTCCTACGGTTGTGGGTAGATCGAAGAAAATCACCTTCAAAGTGATTTTTGATAGAGTTTGGTCCAAGTTCAATGGGTGGAAGGAAAAGTTTCTAAGCCAGGCTGAAAAAGAGGTTTTAATCAAGTCAGTCATTCAAGCTTTTCCAACCTATATGATGGGGATATTTCAGCTTCCCGCCAACGTCCTAGATGAGATAACAAGATTGATAGCGTACTTTTGGTGGTGCTCGACAGACAAAAAAAGGAGAATACATTGGGCTTCATGGGACAAGCTTTGCAACTCGAAGAGTGATGGGGGCCTTGGTTTCAGGGAACTGAAGACGTTCAAATTAGCTATCCTAGCTAAGCAAGCTTGGAGGTTGCACTCTAACAAATAAAGTATGTGTTCCAAAGTTTTGGGGAGTAAATACTACAAAGATTGCGAGTTCCTGAACGCGTACAGAGGTTTTGACCCTAGCTTCACTTGGAGAAGCCTATGGGGGTCTAAAGCTCTATTGAAAGAGGGTATGAGATGAAGGATTGAGGAGGAGTCCAAAGTCAAGCTCTGGGGTGATCTGTGGTTGCCTAACAAAAAAGGGTGGTGCTCAAAACCAGATTACATAGAGGACAATGATGATTGGATGGTGGCGGGGATCATTGACTTTAATCTCATGGAGTGGAAGGAGAATTATATAATTGATCTTCTATAGGTGGATGACCTGATGGAGCTGAGCAGACTTTCTTCATGCTTGGGGAAGAAAAATATGTTGTATTGGTATCCTTCAGTTAATGGTTTTTTCTTTGTTAAAACAGCCTACTAGTTGGGGAGAGGTGAACCGTGTTCTGAGGATGAGGGGGATAATGAGAAAGACCTATGGATGGCTATTTGGAATGTGAAGGTGGCTCCTAAATACAGGGCATTTGTGTGGAGGGCATGAAAAGATTACATGGCTACAGGGGAGGCGTTGGTTAAAAGAAGGATGGATGTTAGTGCGGCCTGTACTATCTGCGATCATTAGTTTGAAGATCTCTTCCATATTCTCTTTGACTGCGACACTGCGAAGAGATTTTGGTACCATATCAGGTTGGGTGATGTCCCAGACAGAATTCCTAGAAGAACCATGGCTGATACCTGGGTTTGGCTTTTCAAGACCTTTGACAGCGAGAAGATGGTCCATATTATAATTGTTTGTGCTACAGGTTGGAAAGCTAGGAATGAGTTCATCTTCAACAAGAGCAAGAGATCCCCTATTATTCTGTTTACTAACTTGCTTGCTTGGTCTAGGTAGCAGGAAGATCGGTTGGTACTAAAAGCCATTCCTACAAGCGAGAGAAGGAGGAGGCGATGGAAAAAACCTGGGGTGGACAAGATAGAGGTGAATATGGATATTGCTTGCTCAGTGGAGAGAAATAGGACGACCCTCAACGCTATTTACAGAGATCACCTGGGTTACTTGAGGGGAGTGGTGGTTTGGAACTATTTTGGCTGTTGGAATAGTAAAGATGGTGAAGCTTTGGCGATCTTAATGGCTCTCAAGAAGGCCCTGGAATGGAAGATGTTACAACCCCAATTTTTGGGATCATCTGGTGAGAAATGTAATTTCTCATATTAAAGATAATTGAACAAAGAATGGTATAATTTGTTTTGAACACATGGATTTTGTTTACAATAGCCGTGATGTCTATGTTGTGGGCTTTATTGGCTATTGGGCCCAATAACAAGGAAACAACAAAGAAAATTCAATTAGTAATTGAATAATTGAATATTTGAGAAAAGGAAGAGGTAGAAACCTCTAGAAGGCAAAGAGATGTAATCCAGGGATAGATTTTGTGCCTCTTGGGTTCCTTGGGTTCCAATGAGTCCAAAATTGCATAAAGAGTGCAATAAGAAAAGAAAAGATTAATTAAGTATTTCTTTATTAAGAAAGAAATTGAAAATAATGGTAAAATGTGGAAAATGAGTGGAAAGAGGCATAAATGAGATTCCTTGGTGAAATTTCGTATCCATGAGGTTGCTAATATTAAAAGGATGCCAATGAGGGAAATAAAAGAGAAATAAAGAGAAATCCTCAAAAAGAGATATTTTAATGAGAAATAAACAAGATAATGTGAAATAATGCATAAAGATGCATCTAAAAGGATAATAAGTATCCAATAAAAAAGAATTTCAAAATAATGGAGTGTCTTGAGATCCAAGGAGTCCCAATAAAGAGGAAAGAAAGAGAGAATACCAAAATTGCAAAATAAAAGGATTATGTGATACATTATAAATGAATTTTGTGTTATTTTTCAAAAGGTGGTATTTTCTATTAAAAGGAAACATGATTTCGTGACAAATAACTAAAAGGCAAGTTTAAAGAGAATAAGAAAGTGGGTTTTCATATTTCTAATATCCATATAATAGAGAATATCCAAAGGATAGAAAGAAAGAGAGAGAATATACTTTCATTGAAGGAATTGATTTCCTACTTAGAATGGGACTCTTTGATTCGTGAATAGCTGACCTAGGGCTTCTTTCCTCACCCCTATATAAAGGGTAGAACCCTGGTTCGAGTTCTAAAGGGATCCTACGTCTTTCTCTCTCTACCCCATTGCTTCTTCACGTTTGAAACCCTAACCATGGGTTATAGCGCATCTACGGAGCGTCGAGGGACCAGTGGCCGACCTTAGTTGTTGTTGCATGTTCCCACGAACCCAGGGGAAGGTTGGCCGACGATCTCATGCCCAGGATCTCGCGCCGCAACAACAACTAGGCTGCAATGATGACCGCCAATACTTGGCCCGACGAGTGCCATAGCGGACACCTTGGCCAAGAAGTGCAGGCGCCCTGTGTGCACCTATGAGCGACGGAGTTGAAAGAACAAACTCCGGCAAGGATGGTGGCCCAGGGAGGGAAGGAGAGCCCACGCAAGGTTGCAAAACGCGGCCTCTAGGGCGAGCTGAAGGAGGAAGATGACCCTTTTGGGTCGTTGGAAAGTTATGCCCTCCAAGGGCTGAAGACACAACCAACTTACGTGGGGGCAAAGTGGTAAATTCGAAATGTTTCCAGATCTACAAGTCACGTTGCATGGAAGGACGACGTGGCACCATCTGATTGGCCGAGAGGTACATTTCTTTGCTAAAATCATAACTAATTCTAGGGAACTCGGATTAAAACAAGTCATATATGAAAATTGATCCCCAGAACGAGAGGAACACAAAGAAATTATGTTTGAAGCCTGATTCTAATTGCAATCCGAAAAGTAATGGAAGTAATCATCTTTAATGCTTTAATTCTTAAGAAACCCTATTTTGAAATGAATAAAGTGTTTAATAGGGTTTAATGGATCATTAGAGTTGATGTTAACCTATTAAATGCAAAAAGGTACATTATTTTCAAAAGAGAAGAACTTTGCACATGAAAAGTCTAATTTAGAGTTTATGTGCATAAATATGCTTGAAATTTGAAAAGTATATAAAGTTATCCTCTTTAATGATTTAATTAAGGAAAAACCCTTAGATTTGATGATAGATGGACTTAATGACGTTATTTGGATAATTCAAGTTGATATTAACCTATTGTTAATAAAATGAAAATAGGATCTAAAAAGATGATCTTTTTATATAATTGGTTTAATTTAGGGTTTCGTGCATGATTATGCATTAATGAGCTTGAAAACCCTAATTTAGATGAATATGTCTTTTAATTGTTTTAATGGTTCAAATCCATGAAGAAATAGGGATGTGATGATCCTAAGTCAATTTGGGTATAAAAGACTATTAAAATGGATAGTTGAGAAATTAAGGTTCATATAAATGGAAAAGAGTATTTTAGGGTTTGTTAACCTAAAAGGGATAAAGTTTGAGAAATTGATCTAAGAAATCCTAATGAATATTAATGAAACCTTAATGCGGATTAGAAACCCTAGAAAGTGAATCCAAGTCAATAAATTAGATTCTTGATAAAGTGTGTAATAAATAGAGTACATATTCTTTTCAGGAATTATGTGATGATTGAATTACTTGCTTGGATCTGTTGATTGACTTGATTGTATATACATGAAGTATATGTTGAATAATCTGCATGACTCATCAAATCAGGTATGTGGTTACACTTATGAATAATCGCTCTAGTTTCACGGCGATTCCCGAAGTTTTAAATTAGTTGCTTGAAAATAACTGTTGGATGTTTATTTATTTCATGCAACTATAAATTGACTAGGATTATCACTATAAATATGCGTATATAACTGACTAGATCTGGGTCTACCTCTATTGCCTTGAAAAGGCTAAAAAAAGGGATAATCCTAGAGCAAGGTCTAGGTTACTGAGAGTTAGAAACTGGGCTACCTACGTGTATTGCCATGAGACTCATTAGCCTGCCATGAGTTAAAAAGTGGGCTACTTACGGTAGTGCCATGTGACTCAACCCTAGAAATTGGTTCACCTATATGTGGATCATGAGGGGTTTAATGGGGACAACATAGAGGACAGGGTACTCTTGGATCGCGGAGTTATATTTAAAATGTAATCTTGATTGATAAATGATTAATTGAATGATTACGTTGTTATCATAGTTGCATGTTTATTATTTCCCCCACATACCAGCTTCGGCTGACCGATGTTTTGTTTGTCGGCGTTTTAGGTACAAGCCAAAAGGACAAACAGTAAATCGTCATATTGTGAAATACATGAAGTAAAATACAAGGAGGATTAGTTAGAGTAGAATCCTTAATTGAATAGAAGTTTAGAGATCCATGTTTTCAAAAAGGTATGCAAAAATTTATTTTCTTACAGCTTTTCAGTATAGCCTGTTAAAATTTGATAATTATTCTTGGTAAATTGTCGAACCTTTGATCCGGAAGTTATGGGTGCGGCTTCGACCTCTCGGTCTCCCTTAATTGGGGGTTATCGGGAGGTGGGGTCGTAACAGAAGATGTTGACGGTGGAAGTGGAAACAGATGCAAGTGTGGTTGTTGCGGATATCGACAGTTATAAACAAGGATGCTCACCTTATCACAACTTTTTAGACCAGATCTGCAAAGTCAGGGAGTTTTTTGAGTTCACTAGTTTTTCCCATGTCTTTAGGGAGTGTAATGTGGTGGCCAATAATGTTGCTAAATGGGGTAATACCATGTTTGTGTCACGGGCATGGAAGGCTGATTATCCTGTCGTGTGTGTTAGGGATGTTGCGAATGACTTGAGTAGTAATATATAAAGTCCGCTCTTCAATATATATATATATATATATATATATATATATATATATATATATATATATATATATATATATATATATATATATATATAAGAGGGAGTTTTTTCAAGTAATTACAAACATGCTATTTTTAGTCTCTCTGGCCCATCAGATATCAACATTTTAAGATGTTGCTTTCTCCTTCACTGACCCTCTTCTCAAAAAATTTATCATCTTTTTTCTATTTTAATTTCTTATTTTCTCTTATATCTCTCACTCTCCACTCCACATCCGTCCCTCTTCTCTATCTCTCTCCATTTTCTATGTCCCCTCTCCGCCCACTATTTGTGGATCTTAGTAACTCTCATCTCTCCCATTATAAATTCTCATAAATTTCGTTCAAAGGTAAACAAAAATTATTTGTCTCCCTTGACTAAGATTTTTGAAACAAACTCTCTTAACCCAAAAGACCCACATTATTAGCCACTCTCTCCCGAAAAGACCATATTTTATTTCTTTTAAATTTCTTTCCTCTCCGCCTACTATCTCTGGATGTCAATAACTCCTCTCTCTGCCATTATCTCCTTTTAACTCTCATAATTATGTACTATAAAAAACAAAATAAGTAAAATTTAATTCAAAGAAAACGAAAATCTCTCATCTCCTTTGACCACGTTTGTTTGCGACAAACTTTATTAACACAAAAAAGTACGTTATTCACCCCTCTCTCTTCTTGAAACCACATTATATCTACTTTTAAATTTCTCTCTATGGCTTTTTTCCCTTTAATGGGATTAATTTTCCAAATAAAAATAAATGGTAATAATATGTATTTATGCACGTGCTTCTTTCTATATTATTGATTGTTTTGAGTGTGCTTATATATGTATTATATTACTATAAAAAGAGGGATATTTTTTCAAATAATTACAAACAAACCATTTTTAGTCTCTCTAGCCCATCAGAGCTCAACATTTTAAGATGCTGCTCTCTCCTTCACTGACCCTCTTATCAGAATTTTTATCATCTTTTTTTCTATTTTAATTTCTTATTTTCTCTTATGTCTCTCACTCTCCACTCTACGTCTGTCCATCTTACCTATCTCTCTCCATTTTCTATCTCCCTCTCTACCCACTATTTGTGGATCTCAATAACTCCCCTCTCTCCCTTTATCTCCTATTAATTCTCATAAATTTTGTTGAAAGGTAAACAAAATTCCCCTGACCAGGCTTTTTTGAAAGAAACTCTTTCAACCCAAAAGACCCACATTACTAGCCCCTCTCTCCCAACAAGACCATGTTTTATCTTCTTTTAAATTTCTTTCCTCACGACCCACTATCTCTGGATGTCAATAATTCCACTCTCTACCATTATCTATTTTTAACTCTCATAATTATGCATTGAAAAAACAAAATAAGTAATATTTCATTCAAAGAAAATGAAAACCTTTCATCTCCCTTGACCACTTTTTTTTGACAATCTTTCTTAACACAAAAAAGTACGTTAGTCACCCCTCTCTTCATGAAACCACATTTTATCTACTTTTGAATTTCTCTCTATGACTTTCTTTCCCTTTAATAAACTCATCTCCCTAACCCACTCTCCTCTTCTATCACATAGTTGACCAAATTAAGATAAATACTATCATTTATTGTATCTCCATGTCCATTTGAATTAAATAGCCATTAATTAATAATAATGTATGCCATATAAAAAACTATAGTTTTCCTATAAATTTTTATCACACCCTCCCTCTTCATCTCCCCTCCAGTGTCTATTCTCCCTACCATTTATGTCCTATCCAAATGATATTACTAATGTTATGGTATCTATTTATACTAAAGAACTACAAGTTGAAATGGATTCCAATTTGTGTAAGCTCTTATTCTTAAGCACTTTTCCCCATTTATAGTTGTGGATCAACCACGATCATGACCATGACACAATT